>CM076577.1:723152851-723531232 GCA_034641835.2 Pinus albicaulis | reverse complement strand
ATTCCCATTGCGATGGATCTCCTTCAAGCGATCAAGCTTCTGCAGAAGAACCTCCTTTGATACCAATTGTTGGGAAAAATACTGAGAGGGGGGGGGGGGGTGAATCAGTATTTACTGTATATTCAAAACTTTTACTTTTTCTTGCTTCTAAAACTCATACGCTACTTTCCTGAAACAGAATCGCGTATATATGCGGATACCCTTTATGAAACTCGCGTATACACAGAGATCTAATTATGTCATTAATTCTTCACTTATATCATTCCATCATTCATTCATCAGATGTTCAATAAACAGTCAACATGTGCAGTAAGAAGAGAATAAACCATCACACAAAGCATCACACATGAACACCAGGATTTTAGGTGGAAACCCAAGTCGGGAGAAAACCACCGCTGCTGTTGCTCAGCCTTCAATATTTTATTATAAAGAAAACATCTTACAACATATGTACTGGCGCAGACTCATACCAGTACGCAGGCACCAACCTGCGCTCGTTTACTAGCCTCTCCTGGAAGGGAGCTACAACCCCCTGACTGAAGGCTACAACCCTCAGCACCTCTATGGACCACGTTTCATCAATTTTCACACTAGATACACTCCACATATTTAAGCTCCATCATACAACCAAACTGAAACAGACAACTCAGAATTGTAGAATACAGATAGCAGCAACACAGTAGAACAAATCAGACATTTCATATCCCATGCTTCAGCAAACCCTAGTTTGCATATGCTCTTTCATTTCACTGATCCTGCGTATATACGCGCCTTCTACCATACAAACCCACGTATACTTCTGTACATATTACAGAGCTAATTTCACTGCGCATACGCGCTTTCTCTTCATCGAAGCCGCGTATATACGCACTTCTTCTGTGGAAAACTAACGTATGGTTCTTCAGACATTTAGGTTATTGCAATTCTTCAGAACAGACACATCACACAGATTTTACCCTTTACTTCAGACAGATGTTCGCCTCATCTCAGATCTAATCATTCCATAAACAGATCTAGCAAATACAAGTGCATTTCAGATCTAGATACCCTTCTTCATCATTGGTGCATCATGCATTCAGATCTATCATTCAATTGTAACCCTATCCATTCAGATATCCTTCAGAGAGAAGTATTCATTCAAGCTCAGACATCTTGCACCCACACCCACGATTTGCACAATGAATTTCTTCTCTTTATATAGGTTTACCCTTTTTCAATACCATGAGCCAAAACCACATTACTTCCGATGGTATTCCTGGACGGGGTCATTTAGATGAATCATTACCCAATACAATGGGTCAATACCATAGTGGTTACCCCTGGTTTTGCACTTTATGAGCGCTTTTGCCCATACGCAACTTGGCACGTTGTTTCCCGCGTGCATACGCGACTTCTCCTAGACAAATCCGCGTATTCCTTGAGACATACTCTTTTCATCATAGATCTAGCGCATAATGAATTCCTTTCTTCATTACCTTCTGTACTCACTGTAGATAAATCATATTTACATCATTTAACAAGTTTATCAAGACATATTCTATCAAGCACAACTTCATCAAGTAGGTTGCCATCATCTTCATCAAGTGGGTTGCCATTCAAGGACAACACTCTATCAAGTGGTTTGCCATCAAGAAAAACACTCTGCATCATACTGCCAACAACAGGAAACTACAAATCGGTGATTTGGTGCTTAGATGGGATATCCGGAGGGCCGAGAAGGGAGAAAATGGTAAATTCAACCCCCTCTGGTTTGGTCCTTTCAAAATAGTAGAACAGGGGGGAAATAATACTTTCATGTTGGAAAATTTACAGGGCAACTTGCTGGATGCCCCTGTAAATAGTCAATTTCTCAAGCCCTAATTTCAGTTCTGATTCAGGAAAACGCAGCCTGATGTATTATATTGTATGATAGCTTCCTTTTTGTTTTTGTTCAAATAATGTTGGTGTTGTGATGAATGATAAACTTAAAAATGGAGATGCTAGAGAGTAGAGCCTGCTTACATGATGATCCGAGGGTCTACGAGTTCTCGACATGTACAAGGATGAACATGCCATCCCCAGGTGGAGCCGATGTTGATCATAATCCGTTTCACATAAAATTTCACAGTCAATCTGGCTCAGAGCTCTCAAATTTCCCCTTTGCAGCCTTGGAATACCATCCTCAAGCCTATCGTTATCGTTTCCCGCCTCAAAAACACATTATCAAAGGCTGGAAATTCATATTTGAAAATATTCGAGGCATAGCTCCTTCAGCCCTAGCCCCCATGTCTTTTCCTCCATGTAACCGGGACGCTAAACCGAGCGCTGGTCCGTCGGGCGCTTATCCAATACATATTGGGCGCATCCTAGGCCGTTGATTTGCATTGATCGAATGGCTTTCATCCATCTCCACCGCGCCCGTAGCCTATCTATTCACCATCCGATCAGATCATAAATCTACGGTTCACGATACGCCTGTCCTAGTGGTCCCCGCGACCAAAACACTGTTCGAAACCGAGTGGTATGTATCACACCGCCTTTCAGCGGGAGGCGGTGTTTCTCCTTGGGCCAGCGATTCCATACAACGCTCACCACATGTCCACGCGTACGGCCTGAATACTGCCCTCCATTGCGCATTATTGTTCGGTCAAAGTCATGCAGCGATATTCACAACAGCCGTCCAATCTGAGAGCCTTCATCCGACGATCGTCGCGCCCCAAAGTTGCATAGGATTTAACGCGAGCCAATAATGTCCCTGGCCCACTACACATCGCCTCCGATGCTCTTCCCGCCATCGATCTCCTCCTGAGATTGGACGGCTGAGATTTCATCATCCATACCATTGACCCGGTCTCCCTCCACGTCGTCATCCCACGTGTTATCGCATTTCTTCCTCCGCCATTTATATATTCATTCATACGTTATATTCCAATGTTTTTCTCTGGTAAGCTCGTCCACCATTCCTCCGCTGCATTTCTTCTGCCACCCTACGTTGTTTCACCATAGCCCAGTTTACACGACTATTTCCATTAACCTTGCCATTGTCCCAACTATGTTCACCGCTCCATGAATGGTTTTCTTTAACAAGTTTGTGGGTTTTACAGATCAAAAATGACGGAAGGTGGCTATTAATCACAGCCTCCATTTCATAGGCCACAAGCACGACAAAGGACAATGATTCAGAGGTAGATTCTATGAAGAAAGGATTTTGGAAGCTAATATGACACCTCTTTCATTAATAAAGTGGGGTAGAAAAAATGCTAAACCCTCCAGAGTTATTCAAAGTGCATATTTTTGCAGATGAAGACATTAATGTTGCGGCAAAGAGTATCAGTGGAAGATCTAGGAATTCAGTGTCTAATATTGAAGATTTTCAATCTTAATTCAGGGTCTAGCCTGCAAAGGGTACGATGCACAAAAAAAAATACCCTCCAGGTTTTATTCCGGTTGATTTTTCTTTTAGGAAAGGACAGAATGTTGGTATGGTTATCCCTATATCATGCTCCTGAAGAAATTTTCACCTAGTGCATTTACTTCAGAGAGCAGGCAGCATAGTACAAACAGCACAGCGCCGTCAAGCAGTATGGGTGGGCACTTCTCCACCATTTTTTTTTAATGATACAATTAAATGTTCATCACCTACTTCTTTTGCTAGGTTTTAGTTCTCCTATAAAAGCCACGGAGAAATACATTGTAAGGGTTCCAGATTTTATCAGAAAATTATGCAGTGAAAGGCTTTTTGCATACATTTTGTATAATTCTTGTATGAAGGTTCAGAGCCCATAGGGTCTCAGTGAGGAGGATTTCCATCTGTCAAAGAGGATTCTGGTCTTTGGTATTTCACAGTCTGTGACTCTCTTTCATATGTTATTTAATATATCATTTCATCTCATCCATTTTTCCTTTATCATGTTTTGGAATGCGAGTGGCTCACTGGTTTCTGGTAAGGATTCATCCTAGTTGATGCCCTTGCCTGGATCAGTCAAGCGCTTTAAATATGGCTCATGCATGATATTCTGTTCCATTATTCAACTAACCATACTTCTGTTATATTAGTTGCTTTGGGAGGGTGCTTTTAAAATGCTATTATCATGTATGGATTCTTAGATTGGTAAGCCCATGCATGGTAGTATTGTATATCTGGGTATCAGCTTAATGTTAACTAATATCTTCTCAATATTTCTTTCACTACGTACACCTTCTGATAATTTATGTCTGTGAAGTATTTCTGAATCGGCCCACTTTGCAGTAAACTATCTATGAATTGTCTGTCGCTTTTGTATTAGAAGTTCTGCATCTTGCTTCTGCTGTGTCTCTTTTCCTATGTCAGTTTCTGAGAGTTTGGTCCCATTCTATTTCATTTCCCTTTTTACAGGAGATAGCATGTGAGCTAAAGCTGAAAACTTCACACATTACATTATATGCTCCTTGCTATGCTAAGATGTCCTAGGCACTGGTCTATCAAAACTCTATGCTGTCTCTAGGAGCAACAACAGGATGCATGCCCTTCGCTTTCCTCTAGGCCGGTTCATAGTAGGTTCTCATAGAATTCGGGTAGAGACAGGCCACTAGATCGATAAACTAGACAGAATCTCCCAGGTATGTCAATGTGGGGTCCTTATTATTTATAAATATTAATCATAATCATATAAAAAATGTGGGGTTTCTATGAATATTATTAATTTTAATCATATAAAAAATGTGGGGTTTCTATGTAGAAAATATCATTTGAGGGGATTTTGGTTTATCTTTCAATCTAATCATGTTAAGTCCCTATATTAATAGTGTAGTCCCTTATTATGTTAGTCTAGCCCCCCTCATTGCTATTGTTGTACTCCTGTAACCCCCATATTTTTATTATTGTGCCTTTACATTATTATTGTTAGGTCAGCTAGGATTACATTGTGGCCCCACTAGGATTATATTGTGGCCCCATGGACTCCTATATATAGAAGAAGGTTTTTTTCATTTGTATCATCCAAGAATCGTTCATTCATGTAATGTATTGGAGGCTACCCCCTCAAAGTGGCTTATTTCTAAGGTGTTGATATCTCTTGTCTTCTATTTTTGGAGCTGATTTCACAACATTTGGTATCAGAGCTTTGGATTCTAGGGTTTTCGCTGCTCCAAATAGGTCATCGTGGAATTTTTGCTATAAAGTTTCTTCTATGAAGGTTCAGAAGCTGAAATTTGTAGAGTGCGAAGATGAAATCTTGAGGAACATCGTCGCAAAATTTTAGAGCTTGATTTGCAATATTTTTGGAGATATGATCTGTGGAAGTTAGGGCTTTTTGTAGGCTCCTGAATCCAACCTAAACAGTTCATCGCGGAATTTGCACTATAACTTTTTTTCTATGAAGTTTCAGAAGATGAAATTTTTAGAGAGTGAAGCTGAAATCACGAGGAACATCGTTGCAAAATTTCAGAGCTTGGTTCAAAATAGTTTCGGAGATATGATTTGTGGAAGTTAGGTCTTTTTCAGGCTCCCGAATTTCAACTCAAAGAGGTTATCATGGGAACATATTCATAACTCTCTCTCTGAGCATCGGATTGGAATTATGTAAAAATTGACTGGAAGTACACGGACTATAGTTTTTTGTCTATAAATACCAGAGCCAAAGGAGCAAACAGTGACACGTGGTAAGTCATACAAATTCGCTCTACTGAACCAGTCCATAATTAGGTCATTGTGGGAGATTGGACATAGCTTTTCCTTGAAGAATCCAAATCAAGTCAGACCTATGGAATTTTAAATAAGCTTCAGAGGACTACTACAGGGCCGAATTTCAGATATTGAGGATCTGCAATTATAGAGCTAAGTCAATTTCAATATCGAGCTCCTCAAAATCAAGCAAAAGGTGTGTATTTGGTTTTTAAAATTGGATAACATTTGTTTGAAAAAGAATATTGAAGTGATTCCAAGGGAATATTTTAGAATTTTTATCAGTATTGGGTTCTATGATGCCTCCAAAAAATAATTCCATACCCATTAAGCCCTCAAAAAACTGTACTATGATGCATGAAGAGGAAAAATTGCAGTACGAGATATCAAAATTACGGTACCAAGTGAAACAAATTTCGATCTTACGAAGAGAAACCGAAGATAATGTAGATGGTTTAAAAGTAGAAATGGAGGCTAAGTTGGATGGTTTGAAGGATCAAATAATATCTAATATGGATGATAAATTAGTGGAATATCACATCGAGCATCAACAACAAGTTCTCCAACTCTCAAAGGATAACCTAAATTTGGTGCAGAATATAATGAAACAATAGGAAGATCATAATCACATCGAAAGAAGTTCTGAAGCAGTCACAGAAATAAGAAATCAACAAGTATGATCAATTTTAGAGTATCTCAGCAAGTGGAATAACTTTCCTGTAGAAGATTCCACATGGGAGGATGAGAATTTTATATAGAAGCATCAAGAAATAATCAAGAATTGAGGACAACACTTGTTTTAAGGAGAGGGGCATGTTAAGTCCCTATATTGATAGTGTAGTCCCTTATTATGTTAGTGTAGCCTCCCTTATTTCTATTGTTGTACCCCTGTAACCCCCATATTTTTATTATTGTGCCTTTAAATTATTATTGTTAGGTCAGCTAGGATTACATTGTAGCCCCACTAAGATTATATTGTGGCCCCATGGACTCCTATATACAAAAGGAGGTTTTGTTCATTTGTATCATCCAAGAATTGTTCATTCATGTAATGTATTGGAGGTTTCCCCCTCGAAGTGGCTTATTTCTAAGGTGTTGATATCTCTTTTCTTCTATTTTTGGAGTTGGTTTCACAACACGTTTACTTAAATATATGCCTTGGATTTAGCTGTCAGTACAAGAGAGAAGAACAAATGTATTTTCGAATGATCAAGCTAGTATGCCTTGTGTATGTTCGATTGCCGATGTATCTAGGTTCCTCTAGGTCACCTCGGTCAATCCTCCTAGAGGGTTGCACGCAAAGATGGACTTCTATGCTAAACACTTCTTGGAGTTGAGAAACAAGCTCATTGTTCGAACCCAACAAACATTTCACCATTGGATGCATGCTCTTCACTTTCCTCTAGGCTGGTTCATAGTAGGTTCTCACATACTTCGGGTAGAGACAGACCACTAGATCGATAAACTAGACAGAATCTCCCAGGTATGTCAATGTGGGGTCCTTATTATAAATAAATATTAATCATAATCATATAAAAAATGTGGGGTTTCTATGAATATTATTAATTGTAATCATATAAAAAATGTGGGGTTTCTATGTAGAAAATATCATTTCAGGGGATTTTGGTTTATCTTTCAATCTAATCATGTGACATCGAAGGTGAATTATGGTGACATCAAAATAAGCTCTATGTGTGGTCAAAAAGTGAAATGAATTAGTAATGTAATAGGATCAATGGTCATTTCCAATGAAATGTTTGATTTAGTAAGGATAATGAATCTATGTACATTTTTCATGACGTTCAAAAGAGGGAGTGAAAATGGGAAAGGTGATAGTTCATCTCCCACATGCTTTAAAAATTTGATATCTCTTTGACCATAAACATTAGAAGTGGAAAAATATCTTAGGATCTAGAGTTGAGTTTGTTCCAACTTTAGCTATATCTTGAACCACAAATATTTGTTGACCTCATGGATATGGTAGAAATTTGGTGGCATGTAGGGTAGTCTTGTCAAGAAATAAGATGAGGTACAAGGTAGGTAGGAGGAACCATTTTGGTGGAACTTGGCGATAAAAGGGACATTTATATTTGCATATTTCTAAGGAACGAATACACCTAGTGGATTATGATTGTAAGGATGTCACTTTAGGATATAGGTTGGTTTAAAGACACTAACCAAAGAGTATTGATTAGCCAAGCCCACAAAAGTATTATAGATGCTTCTAGAGAAGTAGGTGTTTTTGTGCTCTTGTTATCTAGGTATGGGAAATGAAGATAGAAGAAGATAAGGATTTGAACACTAGTATTTCCTATAATTTTGGTGGGATTTTTTAGAATCACCCTTCTTAAGGTAGTTGTACATTTATAATTAAGAAGGCCAACGTGAAGTTAAGATAAGATTTGATGGATCATTTTATCTTATAACTAATATTGGGAGGAGATATCAAAAATATTTTTGGAAGAGTTTCAAGTAATGTGGCTAAGATGAGGGTTATGATTCCCTAAAATTTGTATGCTACTCCTCCTGTATATATTTCCCCATGGTTATTCTAGTTATCATCATGTGCAATTTCAATAAAAAATTAGGGGAATATTAGAGGTCTACCTAGGTATGCTAGTCCTACCATAATAAAGTCACATATCTAAATCCTTCATACAGAAAATTATCTACTTGGTATCATCATAATCCAATATCTAAACAAGGGGATTCATCATAGGTAACAAGTTATAATTAGTAGGTGCAAGTTTGATATTTCCATGTGATTCAAATATTTTTCATAAGAGTAGGATATATATGAAGCATAGAACCCAAATTATGGATGACTTGGAAAGCATGGTCGAAGAATTTTTGTGGATAATTTTTTACTAAGTTTTAGCATAGAGAAAAGCTTAACAAATCTTGAAAAAATATGAATTTGTAAAAGAAGTAAACATGTATAAGGTTGAATATGTTGATCTATAGAAGGATGAGTATATAAGGCTAAGGAGTGATCTCATATATTCTTTGCCCCTACTTTTATTTATAATTTGTGTATCTCTCTAAATAAATAGACTCTTTTGTACTCTATTTTTGTGTTGAGTGGCTTATAAATGGTAGATTCTCTATTATAATTTTAAATATTTTGTAGCTACTCTAGTTTCCTATATATGTGAGGTCTGCAAGGTACTTAAATAGATTCATTATTATGTAGAAGATGTAAGATGGATTTCATTTGTTATCAGTTTTTGGTGTTCACTCTACATTAGAGTTATGAAGTACCCTACATGTTATTAGTATAATAGATTAATATTCTACCTATGGCTATGTATTTGTACTATATTTGGGTGATCTATGTTTTTTTATTGATATGAATGTTGTTAATTCTAATGGTTTAAATGGAAACCAATAATATCATAATGAATGTGATCCCCACTAAAATCTTTGACATTTTGCACTTTACTTAATGGGAATTGTTATATGTGTCTCAAGGGAGACCTTATTTCCCATAGAAGATAGAATATGTTAGGACATTAGACAACAACAAGCCATATTTGGAAATGTTCCATTGACCTTGAGTCTATCGTAGAGCCAACTTATAAAAATGGGAAATAATTATCTATAATGGGAAAAAAATTTCTAAAATATTTGAAATATGGTAGATAACTTAAATTAGGAATTAATGATTGAGGAGGTTGGGATTGACCTACAAAATGGCTTCAAGTGACTTAAATGCTTTTAACCCTAGCTCTAAATTTTCCCTAATATTATTTAGGGATGTTAAATTTCTTGGAAATGGGTTGGTAAAGATGGAAGGTGACATTAGGAAGAGGTGCTTGAGGGAAAAAAGTTACTTTATTGGCTCTAGGGAAAAATGGAAAAGAAATATTACTTCTAGGAATTTGTTTGGCTATGTTAGTATAAAATTTGTACCTCAAGAAAGATGATTTTGTCACTAAGGCATGATGTTAATTAGAGTAGTTAAATACTAATCAACTATTGCCTACGTGGATAGAGGAAAATATGGTGTACTTAGTCATAGTGGGTACTAAGCTCGACATTTATCTCGGAAGAAGGTGGTGTTTTAAGCCAAAGAACTTATAATTACAAAATTAATAGGTTTTGTTTGATGTTATAACAATTGATGACATTGTTACATAAAAGATACCTCTTAAGTGAATATCTAGGGAGTTGAAAACCTACGTACTAATTGAGAAAAATCCTTACTTTGAGCAAAATGCATATTTCAACATGTCCATGGTAGAGATGAAAATCAAAATTTTTGTGTGATTTCCCCCACAATTGTTTTGTAGTTGGAAGGACTAGTTCATGGGTATTTTCTAGTGTTCATCAAGGTCAAAGTATATGATGATGAAAATATTAATACATCCTTAGTGTAAAGAATGGTTAGATGAGAATAATGTCTTTGAATTTTATATCATTTTTTGTATGAGAGGAATGTATTCATCAAGTAATAATCATCGTAGTTGGTTTATGCTAGGTTGGGTTACAACTAATGGAAGAGACTTAGGAATTCATTTGATCAAGTTTTTGATGGAAATAGGTAATTCTAGATTAAAAATTTAGTTTGTGATGGTAGTTTATAAGTTGAGCCTCTTATTATTTATTTAAGTGAACCAAAGAGGTATTTTGAAAAGAAAAAAAATCAAGACCATAATAGGGCTCCTTTTTATGAAATTAAGTGCAGAGGTCTAGCGGGTTGTTGTGCAAAATGATAAAGTAGAGAGATAACAAGAAAGATCAAGACTTGGAATAAAAAAATGAGCTAATTCAAGGAGAACTTATTACCAATTTCTTATCAATAGAGTTTATGTAGACAAGAACAAAATTTGATACGTCCACTTAAGATCATACAAAAAAAATTATTCAAGTTGTCACTCAATTAAGACTTAAATGGATGAGCTGGTATTTTAGTGAAGCCATGGTTTCCCAAATTCAATCCTCTCACTATGTAGCCAATAACTACTCTAGTTTGGGTAAGATTGTAAAATAGCAAAAGAATATTTCATGCACTTCTGTATAAATATAATTTTGTACCCATTTTTCATCGGATAACTTAGTAATTCTATTCTCTTCGAGTGTGAATTCAAGGATATTTCTATCCAGCCAATCTTGCAATTCGTTTAGTGAAGGATGCCACAACATCAAATCTCCCTCAAAATGATCCCTGTCTAAAAAAGGGAACCATTTGTTGGCTTGAGGGGTCTTGACCCACGTTTAGAGTTAAGCTTAACAAACAAAATCCTCTTACTACTAACCGTTTCGGCAGTGACCTACTTGCACAGGTCAAAGTCTCACCCAAAGTAGTATGGGGGGTGCGGGAACCAAGTTTCCACACCCTGAGAGAGAATTAAATGATGTGGGTGTCTTCAAATCTATAATAATAGCGGATTGGCCTTTGCAACAGAAACTCTAAGTTAATTATCACAGGTTGTTTCGGTGCACGCACACAGATAGTAGATCTGTAATTGCTTTAACTATCTCAACGATACAATATTCAACCCTTACAACAATTGATCCATCCAATTGTTATTCATATTAAAAAGTAAAGAAGTTTGCACCCGATCTAAACACAAATAATCTACTTGATGGAGTAAAAAAAAATAATACACAAAAACCGATCAGAAAGCAAAACACGAATGCATTTGATACTCAGAATTATCCAAAATATTCCTTTATTCATCCACAGTTCGTAACATCCTTATAATACTTCAATTCTGCCCATGCACATAGCCAGCGGGGTCCGCAGACAGCAGGACTAAGGTATCCGCGCACACAGCCAACAGTAGCCTTCTATACCCAGAAAAAAAACACAGACTTATCTAAGAGATTTATCATTCATCAAACTTCATCAAAAACTTACTAAGAATTGTTCAATCTGACTCGATCTAGACTTCTATTTACATATTTAGTCTGTGCTCATCTAAGGTCTGCAAACCGTGGTTTGATACTCCTAGATCTAAAATTTTTCCT
The DNA here is from genome assembly GCA_034641835.2 of Pinus albicaulis. Classification (NCBI taxonomy): domain Eukaryota; kingdom Viridiplantae; phylum Streptophyta; class Pinopsida; order Pinales; family Pinaceae; genus Pinus; species Pinus albicaulis. The sequence continues at coordinate 723,519,618 of CM076577.1, read as the reverse complement.
ATTACAGCTCATGAAGTGGCTTTGACCCTACCCAAAGCCCCTTGACCTGTGCATTCCTTAACACCCACGACTCAAATTACAAAAATATTGTATTTTTATCAAAATTGTGGTCCTAAGGGATCCCGCTCCAACATACCTCAATTGTATTTAGAAAATCTAATCTAGCTTACTCTAATAAACTTTAGAGCCATGATAAGAAAGTAATTTTCTCTATTCCATAGAATTGGCAAAGAAATTACATTAGTGTAAACTTTGTTCCATAATATTTTCCTTAGGAATACACTAGTTGTAGAGTTTGAGATTCCTAGATACAAAGGGAAAAATGGGTGTTAATATTACAATTGAAGTGTTGGACAAGTAATATCATTTTGTCCAGAGAAGAGACAAGGAGCAAATATGATCATTTTAGAATGAAAAAGTTTACAAAAGTTGTAGAATTCATAGGTCTGGATACCATAGAGATATGCAATTCAAAACTGCGCACACATAGATAAATGATTGTAAATAGAGGTAAGGGAATGTTAGAGTTGCAAACAAATGTTACCACAAAGAGGCGATGCAATGGATAATGATCAACATGGAATGCTATACCTAACAAGGCATATGTGATAGGCTCTATACGCCTCTCAAGGAAATGGCCATTGCTACAAATTCATGGCTCCAATACCACTATTGGGCTCACGAGAATGAAAGAGATATTTAGGATAAACATGAGATTGCATAATATTAACAATATATATATATATATACAATTACATGTGATATTTGGATTATCCTTCCAGGGTCCCTTGGGATTGAGTCAAAGTGATGGTTCATGTTCCTCCACACCAACCGTAACAGATTAGGTGTCAAACAAATATAAATAAATAAACCAAATAAAAGATAATTAACTACATATGTACATAATCCAACTGGAATTCAATAATATCATTGAGTTTTTATCTCTTTTTTATTTCTTGAAATTTTCTAGTTCTAGGAACATTCATCTGTTTCACATGATGGCCAATTTAGCTTCAGTGATAAGGAGAATGAAGGGTGAATTTACTATGATAAATATTACTCTAATGGTTATTTCCCATCTTAATAAATAAATTTTGTTTGTTTTTTACCAACTAGATCTCCTCCACATATACAAATAACACGACATGATTGCTAATATATTAAGAAAGTAGGCTTTACTTCTCCCAATGAAGGGTGGTAAAAATTTCATACATTTGATAGTCTATATGCTCCTCTAATGTCTTGACATTGATGCTTCTCAAACAATAAATAAACCTTTTTGTATTTGATCTGAAAAATAAGATTTTTTTCATTGTTATATATATATATATATATATATATATATATATATATATATATATATAATTTTTTATCACATTGGTAATAGGTATTGAGAAAAAAATACTCTTTTTAAGATTCACAAACAATCCTATTAAGGAATATTTTATGACATGGATGGAAATACACCTCTTGATTGTACTTTATTTCAAGTCAAATATAAAATATGATTTTTTTTTTTCATTATTGTTAGAAAGAAAACCCCACCTAAATCTATTTTAAACCTTGATTTTTTAATGAATAAGATAATTAAATTTATTTATATATTTTTTTAATAATTTAATATAAAATTTATTACACGATAGAAAAAAATTATACATAAAAAAATTAATTACCCTTAATACTTCATAAATCTAAATCAAAATTTAAAATATATTTAAAATAAAACAAATACAACAAAAGTAAAAATACACAAACCATATCACACTCAATCATCGAGGATAAAATACATATATTATGCTTATAAGTAAACTAAATTAAAAAAAGATATATATATCAAACATCACAATGAAAAACATATATTATATGCATATGAATAAATTAAATTACAAAATGAAATACATATATTATGTCTAAGAGTAAACTAAATTAAAAAAAAATTAATTTTATAAAATTAAGAAATAATCACTATAGTAAACAAATCAAAATAAAACAGATAGTCATTTTAGTTGCAAATGTCTTTTGTATTGGAACGCAAAACATGGATTTTGAAGGATTCGAACCTGCACCCTATGACAGCCACGACCTCCTTGGATCCATGGGAGACATAGATCTGTGAGAGATTCGAACTTGCATCCTATGGCAGGCATGGTCTCTTGGCATCCAAGGGACTGTCAACAAGAATGGTTGTCCAAGTTAACATGCACTTTATGGAAGCCGTTCAGTTTGGGTCAGCGTTGCACCTAGTTAGTGTGCAACTCCATGTTTTATTGAATCACTTGGCGTCTGGGATTTTAACCCGCGACGTTCTGGTTCAGAAAAACCATGTCGTTAAGTGCATTTGTATATCTGGATTCCAAGCGATTGGTTTGGTTTTACACCATGGGTTCCAATTATGAAGAATACTACAGGAACAAGAGGTGGTCTTGACATATTGCGGGTTTTTCTATTCTCTGGATAAAATTATGCGAAGATGAACTGGTTTGGATTTTTTGTGTGAGACCTTTATTATTCCTTTGACAAATTCATGCTATACTTGTTCATAAAGATCAAATACTGGAAAGGAAAGTGTTGGGTGCAGTGTTATTTTTATTTTTGTGTTTTTTTGGGTTGAAATTCTATGCTTCTAGGATTTTATTGGGGTTTTCGGGTTGTTAGAGGAGGGATTATGAGTAGGTTTTGTAATTATTCTTATAGGGTGCATTTGTGGCAAACCCTCTGAGGAGCACAGATTATGTAGAGATCTATGAAGAGAAGTGGGAATTCTCCAATAGTTGATCTTCTTTAAGTTGTCTCCCCAGTTGGTAGCCCCTGCAGTCATGGACCACGACATTAAAGTGGAGAATGGACACATGGGGATTGTAGGACTAAATTGAGAGGAAAAAAGAAAAATGGTGCCCATTCAGTTTCATTATTTTCGAATGACGCCAAAAATCAATGACACTGTAATATTCCCAATTATCTTTTAACTAGTTGGAATATTGATTTTTTTTTTGCTTCTTAGCTAGACGAATAAGAGGGTAGGGAGACCCATAAATCTTCTTTGTAGGAATAAAATCACTCCAAATGTGAATGGAGGTCATCTAATTAGCTAGATTAAAGAGCCTTATGTGTGAATAGGGGATGGAGCATGTAGACTGGGTCAACTTTGCCCAAATTAACAATGCTGGTATGGAGGGAGTGGACATTCATTGAGGGACAACGTAGTTTTGGAGGGAGATTCCATGTATGGAAGTAGTGGCTTTAATGAGTGGGGCCCAAGGTGAGAAGGCTCATAAAGCATATAAGGAAGGGGATGGTAGCCATATAAGGCATGATTGATTTTATTTTTTATGGTTTGTATGACTTGTTTCTCTCTTCAGCTATTTAGCGGAGACTGCAGTGTTGTTTAGCACAAGGGTGTTCCCGAGCAGAAATCCCACCTTCATCCTCGGGGGACTTCAAGTGCCCACTCAAGAGAATTATTTGGGCTACATTTCCACATTTTGGCATCAGGCCAAGCTACAACCCTACAACTTTCTTCTACAACACAGTTTTTTCTTAGGGTTGTGCTGTGTTGCAGGGTGCAGTAGTGGAGGATTGGATTGGGCCATTTCTGAGCTATTTTTCAGTGGAGGAAGCATTCCTTCCATTCAGAGGTCAGCAAGGAGGTTCCTTGGGCATTTTTGCAGCATTTGGCACTAGGCCAAGTTATTATTATCCCCTACAGCGCAGTGTCAGTCTTGGATTGCGTTATTTTAGGGAGGAGTTGCAAGGGTGGTTTCAGTACACCATTTGGGGAGACAAATTTCCAGTGGAGGGATTAGCCTTTCACTTGGAGAGTATATTGGTAGAAGCCTTGATGACATGCTACATAAGATCAGCGATATCTTCCTAGTTATTCAGTTGCAATGAATCTTCAACCTACGGTTGTAGCTCACATTTTTATTTTGATGTATTTTCTAGAAACCCTCTTGGGTTGTCATGGAAGGGTGATATAGAGCCCTAATATTTATGTCTAGTATATATTTAGGCATATATCAGTATTTTTGTATTATTTTATGATCCCATGCTATAGCTATGTTCACTTTGACTACACTATAGCAACTCTCTGGCATTTTGTATATTAGCAGCATTTCACTTTTGAGAGGGTTTGATCATTGGAGGATTGTTTGCTTTGTTGTATGCTTTGTGCCTCATTATATTGCACTTTTTTTCTGCTGATATGATTAATAAAATTTCTCTATATTGGTCTCATATATTTATGTAATGTTATTCACTGTTATTTCCATTATTGTGTTCAATATTGTTGTTTTTCCTATTTTCGAATATTGCAGTGGTATCAAAGCATAATCTTGGCTTAGCCTATGCATTTAAGCCAATATGTCATTAGAAGAAGGAGATCCTCTCACAGAAAGAGAGAAGAGGTATCTCAAGAAAAGAAACCGGAGATATGCTTATACAAATGATAAAGAAGACAGGGGAAAAACTCCCATATCAAGAGAGGATGATGGCAAGGAGTTCCCTAATATTCTTCTTGGAAATATGAATGATATTGCAAGAGAGATGATGATGGATAGACACAAAGAATCCCCTAAAGGGTTTCTACATGGTGAAGGCTTCAATATCTCACATCACTGGATTGATTAACCAGTGAAGCAGCAGGTTTCCCAACGCTCTACAATGCCTACATTTTTAGCAGTGGGAAATGGTTGGTTTCAAGAACTACAAACTCTTGAATATTACTTTCTTGAGTATGATCCAGGTGGATATCAATGGCCACCCACCTATTCCATTTGGACCCGCACCATCAATTCTTGTCACTTTTCACATTCACAAAACTTACTATTTTTAGCAGGTTTTTGGGTCTTGCACTCTTGGAGCCGTTTTCGGGCCTTAATGATCCAGGTGGATATTGGTGGCCATCCACCGATTCCATTTGAACCCCCACCATCAGTTATTTCAGTTTTTAAGTTGCAGCACAACTTACTATTTTTAGCCATTTTTCGGTTCTTGAACTTTCGGAGCCGTCTTGAGGCCCTAAACGATGTTTTTGGGAAAACTAGGAGCAACATGGGTCCATGGACTAATGTTTCTCACATCGAAAGTTGCACTCCTCAGATAGATCTTTCTAATGAGGAATGATACACATCAAATGAAGATTGTATGCCGAAGTTATGTCCCCGGGAAGTTGAAACACCAATTTACCCAAACAGGGCCCATAGTTTTGGCGCTTCATCTCCTAGGGTTAAGTTTTTGGAAGTTTAGAGTTCTCCATTGTTTCTTTATAATAAATAGGCCCTCGAGCCTCATTGTAACACAGTTTAGAGGTCTGTAGCCACCACATCTCTTCTCAGAGATACGCTACCAGCACCCTAGATATTTTTATTTCCATTATGTCTGTAAGCATATTTCAGTCATTATTTTATTAATATAATGAAGTATTGTTTCCGCTGCATCTCTGTGTTTATGTCTGTTTCTGTATTTTTATTGTGTTCCTGCATAAATCTGGATCAGTGGTATCAGAGCGGTCTGCTCTTTCTTTGTTTTTCTTTGCATGTCCCCAATGCAGTTAGGGAATAAGGAGTTAGGGCTCGATCTGGTTGAACCCTTGCAAGATCAACCTTGCAAACCCTGACGACCTCCCATGGAGGACGAAAAGAAAGATGAGGGAGCAGGAGATCCTATCAAAATATTGCTTGAGGAGGCCCTCGAGAAACAAAGGAACGCGATGATGGATAACTTTGCTCAGATCCTTCAACGACTGCCCACCTACGTCGCATCTGCATCCAACAACCACTCTGGAGGTGCCACTGCCTTCAAGGTATAGGTAAACTTTGACATTCCTATATTTGAAGGCCAGATAGATGCAGACGTCGTAGATAGATGGTTAAATTTGCTGGAATGGTATTTCTCGGTCCATGATTTATCAGACCGAGAAAATATTATTTTTTCACTTCTTAAAGTCGCCCCCCATGTCAAAGACTGGTGGGAAACCTACTATGAGAAAGAGGACAAAGGGGAACCCTCTGTGTTCTCAAACACACCCACTTGGAATTCGTTCCGAGATGGCATCAAGGAACAATATTACCCCATGGGGAGCTATGAGAACAAATACATCCAATGGACCACGCTGCAGCAGCAAAGGGATCAAGATGTGCCCAAACTAACGAATTTGTTCTATACCTTGTGCACAAAGTTGGGTATTAAAGATTCAGAGAGACATTTGGTGCTCAAGTACTACGGTTGTTAGCACAAACACATTCAGGAGGAAATGGAGTTCCTCGACATTACATCGCTTGGCATGGCATATCGCTATGCCACCAAGATCGAGTAGAAATTTAAGCAGAAGAAGCGAGACTTTGGATCTGCGAATCCAAAGCCAGGGAAAGGTGCCCCCGAACCGTAGAACAAGGGAAAATGCCAAAGCGGGGAAACTAAAAACAACACCACAAATCCAAAGAAGAACACTGGGAAGTGGTGTGAATTTCATAACAGCCCCACTCATAGCACAAACGAGTGTTGGACCAAACAGTCGTTGGTGGCTAAACTAAAGGAACCCAAATCAGATGCATTTTCTGATCCTGAGTCAGAACCAGACAAAGGGAAGCAAATCATTGATGCAGATCCCAGTGCCATTGTTGACACCACCAAGATCCAGAGGGAGGATCCCGAGGATCCAGAGGAGGGGGAGCACCTCTTCCATTTGAAGATGTGGGTGAAGGGTTCTCCACTGTAATTCCTTGTCAATAGCGGAAGCCAACAAAACCTCATTTAAGCAGAGGTTGTGAAGTGGCTCGGCCTAACAACCATAGCACACCCGCAGTCATATACCATCAGGTGGCTTCACCCAGGGAGAGATATCCACATCCGCCAACAGTGTCGCCTTCCGTACACCATCAAACCATTCACGAATGAGGTATTATGTGATGTTGCTCATCTTGATGTAGTTGATGTATTATTGGGCCAACCATACTTGTGGAGGTGACAGGTTGTGTATGAGTCTAGGCCTCATGTTGTTATTATTACTTTGGGAAATAACATGTACAGGATACCAAAGGTAATACTGCCTCCTGTCATCTCTTTGACTACTGCAAAACAATGCAGTAATATTGTTTCCCAAACCAGGAAATTTAGTTTCCTTACAACTCACTCACAAGGAAAGAAGAATATTGTGACCACAACATCGAAACAGGGCTCCCCTGCACAGATGCAGCAGATGGACAAATTCATGGAGGAATACGAAGACGTTTTCTCCTCACTCACAGAGGTTCCTCTACACTATCAAAACAAGCACTCCATTGATTTGACCCCTAACGCCCCGCCGCCTGATGTTGTCATACCTCCTGCAACTACACATACATAATCCACACATGTATTGTCTGAGGCTTATAAAGAAACCAAAATTACTAAACACATCCAGCATGTCTGCCCGCAGGTCCATGACATCTTCGACAAATCTAATACCCAGTTCAATAGAATTTGCCTCATCTCATGGAGGATCTCAACGCAATGGGGACCATTGCTTCCTAAGGAGGGAGGAATGATCCAGGTGGATATCGGTGGCCACCCACCTATTCCATTTGGACCCGCGCCATCAATTCCTACAGCTTTTCACATTCAGCACAACTTACTATTTTTAGCAGGTTTTCCAGTCCTGCACTCCCGGAGCCATTTTGGGGCAACCCACCTATTCCATTTGAATCCCCACCATCAGTTCTTTCAATTTTTAAGTTGTAGCACAACTTACTATTTTTAGCAGTTTTTCGAGTCCTAAACTTCTGGAGCCATTTTGAGGCCCTAAACGACGTTTTTTTAGAAAACCAAGAGCAACATCTGTCCATGAAATTTGTACTCCTCGGATAGATATTTCTAAAGAGGTATGATATGTGTCAAACAAATATCGTATGCCGAAGTTACGTCCCGGGGAAGTTGAAACACCAATTTACCCAAACGGACCCATAGTTTGGTGCTTCATCTCCTAGGGTTAGGTTTTTGGACGTTTAGAGTTCTCCATTGTTTCTCAATAATAATTAGGCCCTCGAGCCTCATTGTAACACAGTTCGTAAGTCTGTAGCCGCCACATCTCTTCTCATAGATACGCTACCAACATCCTACCTATTTTTATTTCCATTATGTCTGTAAGCATATTTCAGTCATTATTTTATTAATATAATGAAGTATTGTTTCTGTTGCATCTCTGTGTTTATATCTATTTCTATATTTTATTGTGTTTCTACATAAATCTATACCAAAGTATGAATCACAATCTCAAAGATTCAAAGACCATTTGAGATTTCAGGAGTTTTTTCAGATCAAGGACAATAGGAGACAACGACATCATAATAGAGGTGGAGGATTCATACAAAACAATGATCTTCACTAGACTATGGGTAGATCTTTCTTACCCACTTTTGATGGGTCATTCAAATGCATTACCAAATCTTGGGTAGAGAAGCTATACATCTACTTCCAGTTGAACCAAGTACCGAAGATGGGAGCTATCAAAATATCAGTGCTGCACCTTGAGGGTGAAGCACATGATTAGTGGTTTCATGGTCTTTCTACATTGGGGAATGCCAATGTGATTTCATATTCAGAGTTCATAAGGAGGTTGGTGGAGAGGATGATGGAAGAGACCCTGAAGCACCTTTCATTGGGCTAAATAAGCTCAAACAATCAGGTAATCTACAAACTTACATTTCTGAATTTCTAAAACTTTTTGTTATGGTTCTTGATTTATCTGCATCTAGGAGGGTCTATATGTTTATTGATGGGCTAACAGAACCTCTACATGGGTTGGTTAAATCAACCAAAGCCACTACCCTTCATGATGTAATATCCCAAAATGGAAATAGCAGCAATACAAGATATAATAATGTAAAACACAGTAAATTTGATCATGAAATGAGAGGAATCAATATGCAGTCATCATTTTATTAATATATCAGCAACAATATATAAAAATATCTTGAGGGACAAGCCACTCAAGCAATAAGAACAATCCTCCAATGATCAAAGCAATAAACACATGAGTTGTTGCTACTATATAGAATGCCAGAAATTAGCGACAGTGTTATCTATATTAGTGTAGATGCTGTTGTAATTATACATAAATGAAATAGGGCTGATAGATACAAAATAAATTCCCAAAAAAGAAGATGTGGGCTCTAATACATGATTTATAGCCAACCCGAAAAATATTTCTAGAAATGCCAAGAAATATACAATGTGACAAATAACCCTGCGGTTAATATGCCACTACAAACTGGAAGTGAATAGAATGAGGCTATGACAGATCTGAAACGATGATTTCCTCCTCCAATGGTATTTCTAAATAGAAGGTTGATCCCTCTACTCAGAAATAGACCCTCCTGATGAGCTCAATGAACCCTCCCAGCAACTTCCTCTAAAAATAACACAGTTCTGGTTTATGACTATGCTGTGATGGATGGTAGATGGTTGGCCTAATGCCAAAGATGTAAAATATTCCCAGGGGCCCTCCTTGTTGATTCTCCAATGGATAGGCTACCTCTCCACTGAAAAACAAGCCTAGAAATAGCTCTATGTGATCCTCCTTTGCTGCACCCTGCAACACAACCCAGCTCTCAAAAAAAACTGCGTTGTAGCTAAAGGAGGTAGCTTGCCTATAATTTTAGAATGAGGAAATTCATCCCAAAGAAACTCTCATTCCCTGAGGATGAGGCGTGGATTCCCGATCAGGAACACCCTTGTGCTAAACAACACAACAACTCTGCTAAATAGAAAAGGAATGCAAAGTCTAAACAAACCAATATCAAATGATAATCTAAAAAAATCCATAGAAAAGGCTGCCATCCTCTGCATATATAGCAAGTGAACCTCCTCACATTGGGTCCCATCCATACTTGCCACCAAGCTCATGCAATTTTTCCTCCACTAAAATTGTGCTATCTCATTATAAAGGCCACTCCTCCATGAAAACGTTGTTCATTTGGTCAAAATTGACTGAATCAACATGATCAATCCCTGTTCACACCCAAAAGTTCTTAATCCAGTTGTTTATTCTTCCTCCTTTCACATTAGGAGTGTTATTATTCCTTATAAAAGGGTTTTATGAGTCTCCCCACCCACTTATTCACCTACCTAGTGATAAAAAAAACTATAATATTCCATTTAGATGAAGGCTAAATTTTTGGAATATTACAGTCCTCCCCTCCAAAATGGTTTCTTGTCCTCAAGAAACTGTAAAGGTGGAAAAAAATTCCTCCCTTCTTCCCCTTATGGCCTTCTCATCAATAGTCCCCACCTCTGCTCAAAACAATCTCCCATAAATCTTCCCCCCAATGGTTCCTCCCAAGTATGCAAAACCAAATGGTGCACATCATGAGAAACTGGAAACCTTCTTGTTGTCCAATGGCCTCCTCAAGGTAAGAGTGATGATAAACATAGGGAATTTCATCCCCACTGAGATTCTCCCATACCCATGCTATCATCCAAATGAAATGAGCCATCCTAGGTAGCTCATCAAAAAAATCCTCAAGCCCTGGTTTATGCAATGTGTTGGGGCTGCATGGAGAGATTAGATTTATCCATCCAAGTTGTTTCTCTCCCCATTTATGGTAAGTATGGGGCTGCTGCTGATCTTGGGCTGAAATTTCATGGCCTCCAAGAATGGCCCAAGTTACCGCACCAAGCAAATCAACCATGAAGTGCCTCCTCCCAGAACTCAAGTTCTCCAAATGGCTCCTCCCACATGAAGAAAAGAGATGTACTATGGAAATCATGGTTTGCCCATTGTTTCTCCTAAAACATGCAGCATGTATACTAGGGAGAATCATACTCCCGATGCACACCCTCCACTTATGTGCCACTCTCCCAACAAGGCTTCCCATAAACATAAGAACATCTCCAACATATGAAAGAAAAAACCAATGATAACAAGTTGCCATATGACAACCGAGAGGTGGATTATACTTCCACATATGGAACCAAGACAGTGCATCCCTTGCTTGCCTCAAAACAAAGAATAACAAGTGTCCTTTCAACCACTTGTTTTGTAATATTCCCATTTTAGCACACAGCTAAATGGAATATTAATTTTTTTTTTTATCACCTAGCAGCTAAATAAATGGGTAACGAGGCCCATGCTTGTTGAAACCCTGAATAAGATACCTCGAATATGAAAGAGGATAGACATAAGAGTTTTATTTCACACTCTCATGTTTGAAAGAGGACAATTGAAAGGAGACAAGGTCAAGTTTGACCAAGTCAACAGCGTAAGGAAAGGAGGTGGAGAACACTTTGTCATAGCTGGAGTTGATCTAGCACCTCATGCAGAGGAATGAGGAGCTCTTGCTCCAACTAGAGGGATTCTTGCATCTTTGCAAGGAAGTCCCTAGGATCTCATGTGTGGAGATCAAGGCACAACTCATGTTCTACATGTGCCATTGATGATGAGGCGTGGAACTATGGAGATACAAGGAGGAGATAGGGAGGATGGCCAGCATCATGTAATGAGGAGCACACATCCCTGTCTATTTCATGAGGTTGATGCACCTAAGAGGGAGACTGGATTGCACGGAGAGAGTAGGGACACGTTTGTCCATTCATGTATGCAGTCTACTCTTGATGATGATGTTTCATTGCATGGAGAAATTTCACCAAGGAGACCACCAAATCAGCAGATGATGAGAGATGCTTCACATTTTGAGACACCATTCAGTGATTTCAGAAGAGTGGAGACCGTGGGAGGTAATTTTACAGTGCTGAGAGTCTTGGGTAGGCTAAAGGAGGAGAAAGGAATTCTCTCAACATCATCTTTCCCGACACTCATCTCAGATTCTGTGTTGTGGCTGAAGCAGCAGAGGAAGGATAGCATCATTCCAACTTGCATCTTTGGCATAGGAGATGTGAAAGGAGAGGATGACCATATTACAGATGTTCTTTGTGAGAGATCATCAGCGCTGTCACTATGGAGGATAGATCCATATTGGAACTCCCAGCTATTGGTGGAGTATTCCAAGGATCTTTTCACTTGCATGATCTTGGATGACCAGTTGCATGAGGAGGGATATTCAGTCAGAGATGGGATCATCTACTATCATGGTAGGATCTTCTTATCTGGAGCTTCCATTAGGGGAATTTTGAGGTCTAAAATGGGCCTCCTAAGAAAAATGAATAGCAAAAATAAACTTTATAACAACCAATAGGATTCAAGATGATGATGTCAACCATGGGGGATGATTCACCATTTTTTAAATAAAAAAGCAAAAATATTAAAAAATAATAAAATAATAAAACTACTTTTTCAACTCGTATTTTCAACTTATCTCCCAAAGTTTTTACTCAAATTTTAATCAGGAGTACTCGTTGGATGCGAAATTTAATTCCTCATCCAAGGAGTGCCCATGTTGCATACTTTCGATGCGTCCTACTACACGAAAAATGAGAAATACATAGAAAAACGTGATTACAATCACGTTTTTAATGTCTTTCTCATTTTTTGTGTAGTAGGACCCATCGAAAGTATGCAACATGGGTACTCCTTGGATGAGGAATTAAATTTCGCATCCAAAAAGTACTCCCGCTCAAAATTTGAGTAAAAACTTTGGGAGATAAGTTGAAAATATGAGTTGAAAAAGTAGTTTTTTCATTTTTCCCTCTAAAATTTGATGATGTTATCAAATCTTATTTGATTTTTTCCACTATTATTATATAATTTCCTTAGGAGGCCCATTTTAGACCTCAAAATTCCCCTAATGCAAGCTGAAGGAGAAGTTGCTACAAACAGCTCATGAGGATTTCCTTTTCAGCCACACTCGTTCTTTGAGAGCATACCACACCATCATGGAGGGCTATTTTTTGAAGGGGTTTGAGGAGGAAATATATCAGCATATGAGGAGATGCATGGGTCATGTGAAGATGGAGGAGATACATAAATATTTGAGAGAGTTAGCACAGCCACCTCTTTTCTCCTTGAGGATGAGAGGAGACTTGTCTATGAACCATTCCATTTGCATAAGCAAGACATATGGTAAGGGTAATGCTTGTTTGCATAATGATTTATATAATGTACATATGCATCCCTTAACCATACATGTGCAGGATGATGCTCCAAGAAGGAGCATTCTTTTTAGACCTCATGGTCTACTTGAGGCCATGAGAAGTATTGGTGACCACTCCATAGGAGGACTTGGGGAGGAGATGTACTTTGGAGAACATGCTCACCTTGCACCATAAAACATTCACTTTCTCCAATCATGTGAGGAGAGTGGGGCAGCAAGCAGGTGGTTGAGAAACCACACTTTTTGTCATACTCTTTTGCAGTTGAGTGCCAAACTGCATTGGTTACATTTGAGGGACCATTTTCCTTCTCCCTTGCCACATATGGCAGCAAGTATGGTTCTAATTATGGTTCCTTATGTTGCTTTTGTTTTTATAATTTTTGGGAGCATGATTGGGGGAATGGCACATTGGTTGGATGTGTCCCTTGGGGGAGAGATCTCCACATTGTTTGCATTGCATGTTCTAACGGGAGCATGAGAGAGTATGTGGCCACTACACAAAAACATTTTTTTCCATTTGAGGTGACACATATGATTGATTGGATGCCATATGATGGTGACTTCCAACTCATCACATATGAGAAGATTTTGGCCAACATGTTTCATAACGTTGGAGGAGAATTCCTTGGAGGTCTAATCTCCATCTTTCCACTTGAGGGCAATATTATTGCAGCCCAAGATCAACATATACTTTGCACTTATCCTAAGTGGAGAAGAGGACAGCATCGGGTAGGCTATTTTTTCTACCAAGATCAGATTTTCAGCCCACCTATATTGCAGGAGCCAAAGGTGGAAGAGGATTTTCAGGAGTTGCCATGTTGGGAGGTAGCTCTTTTTGTATGGATGATTGCTTTGGGGATGGAGGATCCTCATGGGGAAGATGTTCCTCAACACATTTCAGACCCCATGCCTTCGGTGGAGACTTTCCAGTTCTATCCTTGCAGTTTCTTGAGGACAATCAACATTTGGGAGGGGAGGACTGTAATATTCCCATTTTAACACATAGCTAAATGGAATATTAAAATTTTGTTTTTATCACCTAACATCTAAATAAATGGGTAAGGAGGCCCATGCTTTTTGAAACCCTGAATAAAATCCCTGAAATATGAAAGGGGATAGACATAAGAGCTGGATTTCACACTCTCATGTGTGAAAGAGGAAAATTGCAAGGAGACAAGGTCAAGTTTGACCGAGTCAACAGCATTGGGAGAGGAGGTGGAGAACACTTTGATAGATAGCACAATATGAATAGGAAGAGGGTTATTTGGTGGAGGGAAAACCTAATGAGTGGGACCCATAGAGAGAGAGCTTTCACTTGTTTAAAAGGAGGGCAAGGAAGCCATTGTTATTCATGATTTGGATTATTGATTTCATTGTCTATTCAGACATTGTGCATTCTCATGCTGTTTAGCAGAGTTGCAGTGCTGCTTAGCACAAGGATTTCCTGTTTAGGAATCCTTCTCCTTCCTTGAGAGGCCTCTTTAAGGATTTTTACTGATTTTCTTCACATCCAAGCTTGAGGCCAAGCATCATCCTCCAGGACAACATTATTTATGTAGCAGAATAATGTTGTGTTGCAGGGTGTTGCAGTGAGGGTTCACAACACCACTTCCATCACTAGTTTTTCATAGGAGGAGGCTCTTTTTCCTTTGAGAGATCATTTTGGAAGCCCTTGGAGCTTATTGCAAACTTTGGCATTGGCCCAATTCAGTTCCTTGCCCCTACATCGTAGTTTTCTTCAGTGACTGTGTTATTTCTAGAGAGAATTCGCAGTGGGGGTTGTGCAAATTGTTCGGAGGGTGATATCCTCAGTGATAGGATCATCCTTTCACTTGACAGATCCATTGGAGGAGTTATTTTCATTAGATGCAACATCTTCAACCTTCTTCACTCATTTCTAGTTCTTGAGTTGCAGCTGCTACCCTGTAACTCCGGCATTTTGTAGTTTTTCATATTTCAGCCAATCCTTCCAGGATTGACTTGAGGTAGCCTTTGAGAGCTTATATATTCTCTCCCTATGTTTTATGAGCCATCCATATGAAGATCTATGTTTTTATGTAACTACTGTAGTAGTACTCTATCTGTGACAGTGCAGTTTTGATCCATGGACACTCTGCTATGTAGCAGCATTTCATCTTTTGGCATATGTATTCATGAGAGGCTCATTTGCCTTGCTTATTTGAGGTATGCTCATTCTTATTGTACTCATTGCTGCTGATATGAATAATATAATGGCTCCATGATTTCCATACATTCTGGTATGAGGTTGTTCACTGCTATTTCTAGCTTATGTTTATGTATTTCTGATCTCCAAATTTAGAATATCTTAAGATATTCTCATTGTTCTAGAATTTCCCTATTTTGGAATATTACATGTAACACATATTTCATTAAAATTGGAAATTTTTTATTACAAGTACATCACTAAAATTGAGTTTTTTGGTTATTTTGAAATTCTAGATCCACTATTTAATTCTAAATTTAATGAAATATGTGTTATGTTTGCTGCCACAATCATCCTACAAGATAGGATCATGAAGGTAAAATGTGGTGCCAATGGTGCACACCAAGAATCATGTGGCTTCCCCCACAAACCACCAATAGCATGGCCATCACCAATGCTACAAATGGCCTCAAGTACATCAAAATACCATATACAATAAGGAATGACCCTCCTTAGTACAACATGCTACTCATATAAAGCAAATAAGTACAAATCATAATGAAAAATTGTACCTTCTCTACCATGTACTTTGGTCCTTGAGCTGAAATGGCTCAACTGAAAACTCTCCCTCACTCTCAATGAGTAGGTAAATGGTTGTGACAACCTCCCCATCACCATCTATGCTATGCATCTCCTCATACTAATAAACATCTTGTTGAATGACCTCCCATGTGAACTCGTCCATCAAGGAATGATATGCATCAAAGTGCATGGAAAGAAAGTCCACATGTGCTGCATGTAGCAGCTTCTCCTTGAGATCAAAGCTCTAGTCAAGAATATTGTTCCATAAGAATAGATGACCTCATCATCCACCATGCATCTATCATATCCTTCTGGATCATCAAGAATCATGCAAGCACCAAGATCCTTGGAGTACTCTACCATGAGTTGAGACCTCCAATATGGATCAATCCTCCTAAGAGACAATGCTGAAGATCTGAAATGTGAAGCTCCCCACACACTGTTGTCTTCTCCTTTGACATTACTCATGCCAAATTCATCCTCCAAAGTGCTTCCATTCCCAACATGCAGCTCCTCATGCTCAAATAGAAGTGGTGATCTTTGGAAATGGACCTCCCATGAGAAGCTACCATCCAAAAGGAACCTCTTGATCTTGGCCAATGTAAGCACGAGTGGCATCCATCTACTCCAATGTATGGAGGATTCCTTCCTCAAAGGAATTACCCTTTGTTTCTCCAAATCCATGGAGCATCTCCCTTGCACCATGAAGGTGCCATCCTCCATCACTGTAGAAACTTCTGTTAGCACAGTATATGTAGTGAGAGTGGGTAATGCTGAAAATGGGAAAATGTCTCCCTTCTCCTTGAGTCTATCCCAAAATCTCTACATTTTACTAGAATCCTCCAAGGTCTTCACTCCTACAGAATCTAAGAGTGGTGACCCAAATGGAAATATGTCTCTTACCAACTCTAGATCTAGTGGCCTCCTAGGTGGAATGCCCCCATGTAGAGAGACATCAAAACCTGAAGTGGACTGTATATATTAGTGGACTGATTTGTCTCTCTCTTTTCTATGCAATACAGTCTCCTTATTTTGTGTCAAAACTTCCTGAAATAGATAAGGGTGAATGCTCGTCATCCCTTGATGTTGATCCTTCCTTTCTTCCATCTCCCAATCCACAAAAACTGATACATCCTGCTCCATAATTGTGCTTTGGTTCCCACATGTTAGATCATTTGAAACTCCTTGCAAAGACACAAGGGCTACTCTATTGGAATAAAGGGCTCCCCATACATCTTCATGTGGTGATAGATCTTCTCCCAATGGTACAGTGCTGTTATCTCTTCTCTGCTTTTCCCCTTCATCAGTATTTGAGAACGCCTCATCATAAATTAGAGACCCTTGATCTTGGTCTTCCCTTGAAGGAGGAATCTCCATGTCTTGATCTATAGAAGAGCACTCTTCAAGAAGTGGGTATCTTGCCCTTGGCAAGGAATCATGCATATTTTTATCCTCCTCAACAAAAATATGGAGTGGAGTTGGAAAAATAGATCTCTCCAAGTCATGAAAATGTTTTGAGTTTTTGGCTTCAACAAAAGATGTTTCAAAATGTTTGATATCAAATGTTTTCACTAATTTCTTAGTGAACCCAGCATAAGTGTTTACATTTTCATGATTAAATGAAGCAGAACTTCAAAACCACCAATCATGGGGCATACCTCTGAGGTGCAGCACTTCTACTCTAATGGCCTCCTTTTCTGAAACTTGGTGTAGCTGGAAATAGGAATCTAGCTCCTTGACCCAAGCTTTGGTTGTGCACTTTGTTGATCCATAAAAATTAGATAAAAATATTCTACCTCTCTTGCTTCTATTATGTTTGTTGGATCTTCTGTCTTCCTTGAATTGGAAAAACCCTTGTAAGTCCAAGTGATTTTTGAATATCCATGATTGAGAGTCATACTCCAGAAGATAGTCACTCAAGGTCTCCTCCCTTGGTGCATCTTCTTCCCCCATCCTTCTTGTAGTAAATGTGGGCAATAAACTACATTGTGGATATTCATGTGAATTTTCACACCCATCATGTGAATATCTAGGGCTTGCTCCAATTTCAAACCCTCTTGGAAATTTTCTACACTTCTCCCTTTTCATCTCCTTGAAATCTTGCTTCATATTTTTCATAGTTTGGAAAAGAAGTTGGGAGATCCTCTCTTCCTTCATTTCTCCAAATAATGGAGTCTTGAATTTGTTTCTTTTGTGGATATTATCTTTTCTATGAGAAGAATCTTCTCCTTCTAATGGCATAATGTCTTGAATGCTCAGGTTGAACCAAGATTATGCTCTGATACCACTGTAATATCCAAAAAGGGAAATAACAACAATACAAGATATAATAATGTAAAATAAAAAAAACATTGATCATGAAATGAGAGGGATCAATATTAAATCATCATTTTTTTAATATATCAGCAACAATATACAAAAATATCTTGAGAGACAAGCCACTCAAGCAACAAGAAAAATCCTCCAATGATCAGAGCAATCAACACATGAGTTGTTGCTACTATATAGAATGCCAAAAAGTAGTGACAATGTTGTCTATATCAGTGTAGTTGTTTTTGTAATCATAAATAAATGTAATATGGATGATAGATACAAAATAAACACCCATAAAAGAATATGTGGGCTCTAATACATTATTTCTAGCCAACTTGGAAAGGATTGCTAGAAATGCCCAGAAATATACAATGTGACAAATAACCCTGGGGTTAATATTCCACTGAAAACTGGAACTGAATAAAATGAGGCTATGACAGATCTGAAATGATGATGTTCTCATCCAATGGTATTTCTAAATAGAAGTTTGTTCCCTCTACTCAGAAATAGACCCTCCTGATGAGCTCAATGAACCCTCCCAGCAACTGCCTCCAAAAATAACACAATTCTGGTTTATGATTGCGCTGTGAGGGATGGTAGATGGTTTTTCTAATGCCAAATATGTAAAAATATACCCAATATCCCTCCTTACTGATCCCCTAATGTATACACTACCTCTCCACTGAAAAACAAGCCCATAAATAGCTCTATGTGATCCTCCTTTGCTACACCCTGCAACACAACGGAGCTCTAAACAGAAACTGCATTGTAGCTGAAGGAGGTAGCTTGGAAAAAATTCTAGAATGAGGAAATGCAGCCGAAAGAACCTCTCCTTCCCTGAGGATGAGGTAGGGATTCTCGATCAAGAACACCCTTGTGCTAAACAACACAACAAACCTGCTAAACAACAAAGGAATGCAAAGTCTAAACAGACCAATATCAAATGATAATATAAAAATATCCATAACAAAGGCTTCCATCCTCTCAATATATAGCAAGTGAACCTCCTCACATTGGGTCCCATCCATACTTGCCACCAAGTTCATGCAAATTGTCTTCCACTAAAACTACGTTGTCTCATCATAAAGGCCACTCCTCCATGGCAACGATGTTGATTTGGTCAAAGTTGACTGAATCAACATGATCCAATCCCTTTTCACACCCAAATGTGCTTAATCTAGCTGCTTATTCTTCCTCCTTTCACATTAGGAGTGTTTTTATTCCTTCTAAAGGGTTTTTATGAGTCTCCCCACCCACTTATTCACCTACCTTGTGATAAAACAAACTATAATATTCCATTTAGATGAAGGCTAAATTTTTAAAATATTACACAAGATTCCATTGAAAGGGCTAGAGATATACAAGATGTATTTCCAAGAGCAAAGGGAACATTTCAGCAAAAGCCCAATTTTCCATCAAAGGGAAAAGATGATAAGGTTCATCCTTCAAAGGAGAGCCAAAACAAAGTACCCCTTAGTGATGATGTCCGAAGAGACTTGAGGAGAATGAAGCTTTGCTTCACATGCCAAGAATCATGGGCACCCGGACATAGATGTGCAGCAGGGAAGGCACACTATATAGAGGTATTTTCTAATTATGAGGAGGAAGAAGAAGAGGAACCAAAAGGAGGTCACAATGTTGGGATAGCAGGAGAGGATCCACCACCACCTCGAGGTGTGAATTGAGCATTTGATAAAATTGGAGGGGCACTTGCATCATTGAGAGGAGTACAAAAGTACTTGACCTTGAGAGTTCGAGGTTTCATTTAGAATCAAAGTGTTTTAGTGTTGATTGACAATGGGCTACCCACAACTTTACTGATGCCCAGTTAGTGCAGAGGAGGACAATACCCACTAATTATTTTGAGGGATTTTGAGTTTTGGTCCCAGGAGCTAGAACTATGTAGTGGATGCACTATGTTCCATCGTTATCTATCACCATGGGGGCATATACATTAACTGATCACTTATTTGTGGTTGATATACCTGACACCAATGTGATATTGGGTGTGCAGTGGTTGATTACTTTGGGGAAGGTCACCACAGATTGGGAGACTTTGTATATGGAGTGGATGGATAGAAAGAGTGGCGAACATCAGATGATTAGGGGCATGCACACTTATCCCTGTGAGACAGCTTCTACACAGAAAATAGAGCTAGATTTACGGAGTGGAAGAAATTACCTAATATTCCTACCAGTTATGCAGATGACTTTGGCCCATGATATATTACTATTTAGAGGTATTCCACCTGGGAGACCACCTGATCAAGAGTTGATGACAAATGTCTCACAACAGGTTGCACCACTCATAGATAGAGGAGAAATGGGAACCTTGGGAGGACTTGACACAACATAGAGAGTCTTGGGTAGGCTGAAGGAGGAGGGAGAAATTCTCCCAATATCAGTATTACCCACTCTCACCCCACATCTTGCATTGACAGAGGATGCGTCAGGGATGGAGGATGGCACTATCATGGTGCAAGGAGACCACTCCTTGGCTTCGGAGACTCAGAAAATACTCCCACTTATGGAGAAATATTCCATATATGGTAGAGGTTGGAGGCCACTCATGCATACATTGGCCAAACTTAGAAAGTTTTCGATGGGTGATAGCTTCCCATGGAAGGCTAACCTCCAAAAACTTCAACCTTTACTTGAGCATGAGCAGCTACGGGAGGAGCAGCATAGGCAGGATAAAAGCATCTTGGTATGTGACTTTGGCATAGTAGATTTCAAGGAAGGGTGCAACCACATGACCGGTGCTTTACATGATAGATCAACATCGCTATCATTATGGAATATAGATCCTTATTGGAGATCCTAGCTGTTGGTGGAATTCTCCAAGGATCTCTTTGCATGCGGATACTTGATAGCCAGTATTCAGATGGGATATATATAGTGAGAGATGGGATCATCTACTATCAGTGTAGAATCTTCTTGAATAGAGATTTTAAGCCGAAGGAGAAGCTACTACATGCAGCACGGAAAGATTTTATCTCTAGCCATACTAATTTCATGAGGACATATCATAATATTATCGAGGGAGGGCTACAAAGAGGAGATAAATCAGCATATTAGGATATGCATGGATTATTTGGAGATGGAGGAGAGACATAACTCTTTGATAGAGTTATCACAACCACTTATTTCCTCACTGGGAATGAGAGCAGAACCATCTATGGGCCACTCCACTAGCTTGATCAAGGTATATGGTAAGGATCACATTTTGTGCATAATGATTTACTAGATGAGTATTTTCATTCCTTTAACATTCATGTACAACTCATTTCCCCGAGGGGGATCACTCTTTCTTATAAAATTCATGGTCCAATTGGGGCCATAAGCAGTGATGAGCATGGCCACTCCGTAGGAGACTTTAGGGAGATGATATATTCTTCAGGGTCTACTCCATTGGCACCAAACATCATTCACCTTATCCAAGCATGTGAGAAGATTGTGACAGCAAACAAGTGGTGGGGGAACCACTTACTATATCATGTTCTGAGGTATTCAAGAGACATACTGCACCAGTTCCACATGTGGGACTATGATCATCCTCCAGTATTTCATATGGCAGCTTATGTGTCTTTGATTGTGATCCCATATATTGATGATGTTCTTATCATTGTTGTGGGCATGATTAGAGGCATGACACATCGATTATATGTGCCCATTGGGAGTGATATTCTCCATATTTCTTATGCTTCATGCTTCAGGGACAACATTGGGCAACCCATTATTTCTAAATTAGACATTTTGTTTCCTTATGAGGTGAGCCATTTGCATCTCATGAGTACTTGGGAGGAGCATTTCATTGATGGATTGATTGGGGGACACTTGGTTCATGAGGAGAGCGTATCACAAGGAGGTGTCAGAAGGGAAGGTGGAGAAGATTTGGCACTCACCTTTACAATTTCTTAAGGACAAGAAACATTTGGGAGGGGAGGAATGTAATATTCCCAATTAGCTTTTAGCTAGTTGGAATATTGAATTTTGTTTTTGCTTCTTAGTTAGAATAATAAGAGGGTAGGGAGACCCATAAATCTCCTTAGTAGGAAAAAAATCACTCCAAATGTGAATGGAGGTCATATAAGTAGCTATATTAAAGACTCTTATGTGTGGATAGGGGATGGAGCATGTACACTGGGTCAACTTTGACCAAATCAATTGCGCTGGTATGGAGGGAGTGGACATTCATTGAGAAACATCGCAGTTTTGGATGGAGATTACATGCATGGAATTAGTGGCTTTAATGAGTAGGGCACAAGGTGAGAAGGCTCGAAAATCATATAAGGAAGAGGATTTCAGCCATAGAAGGCATGATTGATTATTATTATTTTTATGGTCTGTATGACTTGTTTCTCTCTTCAGCTGTTTAGCGATGACTGCAGTGCTGTTTAGCACAAGGGTGTTCCTGAGACGGAATCCCACCTTCATCCTCGGGGGACTTAGAGTTCCCACTCAGGAGAAGTATTTGGGATACATTTCCACATTCCAGCATTAGGCCAAGCTACAACTTTCTTCTACATTGCAATTTCTTCTTAGGGTTTTGCTGCGTTGTAGGGTGCAGCATTGGAGGATTGGATTGGGCCATTTCTGAGCTAATTTACAGTTGAGGAAACATTCCTTCCATTATGCAGTTAGTAAGGAGGGTCATTGGGAATTATGCTAGCATTTGGAACTAGGCCAAGTTATTATTATCCCCTACATTGCAGTTTCTATCTTGGATTGCATTATTTTAGGGAGGAGTTGCAGAGGTGGTTTCAATACACCATTTGGGGAGACAAATTTCCAGTGGAGGGATCAACCTTTAACTTGTAGAGTCTATTGGGAGAAGGCTTAATTCTATGCTACATCAGATCAGCCATATCTTCCCATTTATTCAGTTGTAGTGAATCTTTAGCCTAGGGCTGCAATTCACATTTGTATTTTGGTGTATTTTCCGGAAACCCTCTTGGGTTGCCATGGAAGGGTGATATAGAGCCTTGACCTTTATGTCTAGTATATCTTGAGGCTTACATTAGTATTTTATTATTATTGTATGATCCCATTCTATAGCCATGTTCACTATGACTACACTGTAGTAACTCTCCGGCATTTTGTATAAGCAGCATCTCACTTTTGAGAGGGTTTGGTCGTTGGAGGCTTGTTTGCTTTTTTGTATGCTTTGTGCCTCATTATATTGCACTTCTTTTCTGCTGATATGATCAATAAAATGGCTCCATATTGGTCTCATATCTTGATGTAATGTTATTCACTGCTATTTCCATTATTTTGTTTAATATTGTTACTTTTCCTATTTTGGAATATTATAGACACTATCAGCGTTAACAACATTTATCCTTTTCGTTCTCATCATTTTCATCCACAATATTTTTTTTCTTTTTTTCTATTTTTCTGAATGTGAATTCTAATCCCAGGCTTGGGAATCCTACCAGGCACATTTAAGGCGAGGAAGTTGTTGCAGGATGGTCGACCTAGCTTATTGTTTTTGTTGGCGAAGTGATCAAAGGCTATTTGATAAGCTCAGTAAGCTTGCAGTATCTTTTCTTATGGAATCAATATTAGAAAAATGATTCACTCTTCAAACAATGCGATAAATTAGCAATTTCTTTGACTGTCTTCATATTTTTGTGTTGCAATGCTAAATTAATCTCAAGAACCATTTATCCTTACCAGCCTATGTTTTGTGGAGGCTGTTATAACTCATGTCTGATTTATCCATCAATAACAAGGGATTTTTTGTGGAATTTGGAGCAGACAGGGTCTTCTTAAGGCTCTAATTCTTCTTCTTTTTGAGCTTCCCTCCTGAATTAGTTTCATGAACCATATTCTACTTTCTAGGTTGAGGAATTTCCCTTACCCTGTTATCCTCACAATCACTTAAGGCAATATAAAAATTGTTTATCGAGCTACATTTTTCCCCTGTCTCATGTGTTTGCATTGCTGGCTTGTTTCTCTTGTGATTTTTTTATTTGTGCAATGAACAAGTTATTTCCTTTTATGAATGGAACTGTGACTTCCTTGCCAAAGGTGATTCATTTAAATTAAGCAGAGAAGTTGATTCCTTTAAAATTCAATGCTCCCTAATGATTGTCTCACTGCGGAGCCTCATGATGGTTGAATCCTAATGAAAAATAATTTTGGAGGTTGTTCCCACCTTTTCTGCCACCTTTGACACTAAAACATTTGATAGGATGTTTCAAATAACAAGGGAGTAAATACAATGGGATAAATTTTCTTATACATAAAATTTTAAAATATGAATTTTGGGGTCAACCAAGGTTAAAAATATATATCTCATTCAAGTTTGGTCCTTCCATTGTTAAGGGGAAATTCAAAGGTTAGTTATTTCCTAACAAAATTTGGATATTATTTCATATTTTTTGACATTTTCAGTCATATATTGACTAATTTTATACTTATGCTTGGATATCCTTGAAGCCAAGAAGTTGTTGGAGCAGGAGAATGATGGGCGGGAGGTGGATGTAAAATAGCTTGATTTTCCAAGGAAGTGATAGGCGTGGCCGAACTAGGGGGTAAATGAACTCAATTTGATAGAAGAAATTTGATTTTGAATGAATGGATATCTATTAAATCCTATTAATATTACATATGTCTATTAAATCTTGCTAAGATTTACAAAAAAACTTTGAATCTTGTCCAATTTTGGTAGTTTTCGATTTATCTGAATAAATTTCTTGAATATAAATCCTTGTGGTATAACTTGTTTATTGTATGTTGTAATTTATCTAAAATTAATTTTTGAGAAGGGAAAATAAAATTGATAAAAATCGGGTGAACATGATTATCTAAATACCTTTACCAGTTGATGAGAAGGCTACACCTAAAAATTTATAGACATGCATCTAGCTAGATCCTTTGAAATCACATAAATTTGGCCAGTGGCGTGTCTAAGTATTTGTTTCCCTGTTCTCCAAAATTCCTCTATTACGGATCATGATATTTGACATCTTCGTAACCATCAACATGTTCCGACTCATGATATTTGACATCTCTGTAACCACCAACATATTTTTCTGTTCGTCTTGATCAAGAAAAATAAGTTATAACACATTGTAAAGAAGAATTTTTTGTACAAAAAATGGAATATATCTAATCTATTGATTATTATAACTTGCCTTTCTGAATTGATCAAAATGATAAAATACATTTTAAATATTTGTATAACTCAATGCTTGTTCAAATTTAATTATTAGTAGTCAGGGAGAGTCCAAAGAAATGTCCCTATCAAATGCAAAATTTGGTGCTTCAAGGCTAGGGGGAACAAGTTAGCGACAAACACTCCTCATTTAAGTATCCCTTTAAAAACATTTCGTATGCAGACAATAATTCATCACAAATAAATTGCTGCAAGAGAGAATCCCTTTCCATTGAAGGTTGTGTATACTTGCAAAATATGGATCTACATTATGTGATATTATTGTCCAAGTCATTCCCAACAAATAACTTTTCTAGTGAGAAAATGCAAAAAAAGTGATTACGTAGGTTCACATGCACATCATCATCAACCTTGACATAAAATTCGACATCCTATTTGGCCATTGTAGTGGAAAAATAAATTTTTGTCTTTGCAGATAGTTCATGATGTTGCAAAAAAAATGCCATAGCATCTATCCCATCTTATAAATAAATAAAAATTGGTGAACACCATAAAGATAATTAAGATATTATCATGTGCCAAGAAGACCAAAAAACTTATCGATTAGACAAGTTCCATGAGAAACTAAAGTTCATGGCCATAATAGATATTCTACATTGTATATTATTATTTACATTTAACAAAATTTATATACAAAACTGATTCAGAAATTAAAAACATTCTTTAGTTCATCAGGACAGGACTTATACCTAATAACCATAATGTTTGAAAATGAATCTCATATCTGGCTTAAATTCATCTAGTATTGCTTGTTCTACTTTAGCTACCTTTAAGCGAGCTTGTTCATTCTGCTCAAGAAGCACAAAAGTCAACACTTGGGATTTGGTGCTTCGAAGTTTCTAGGAATTCATATTTGGAATTGGGAAGCATCTGTTTGGGCACGTGTGATGTCTAGGTGTCTGAAATTTAAAATAGGATTGACAAGAGGTAAAATTAACAATGGATTTTTCATAAAGAGGGTGTATTATTAGGTTTCATGTTGAATGGGATTAGTATCCTATTTAAGATGCTTAATTTTCAATTATATTTGCTTTGATGTTTCCCATAAAATATGAGAGGGATAATCAAAGGGTCAAAGCTGAATAACATATCAAAACACAATGTTTGTGCTTTGGCCATGTATAAACATATTTGATTATTTAGTACATTTTGATGGAAACATGCCTGTAAAATTTGTGGAAAAACTAATCTATACTATAAAAAATTGATATGAGATTCCAATAACTCATTATATGGGTATAGGTGCTAAAAAATTGTTTTCATTGTGAAATTAAACGATATCATGGGTAGAGGAAATCTTATTAAATTATAGGGTCCCCTTTATAAAATGTGAAAAATAGTATTACAAGACTTTTTCATGCATGCCATCTGATCCAACAACATATAGTTCTTTTTATTTTTGGGTGAGATTTTGTAGCAAAAACTTGTCTTGCAAATCCCTTTATAAAATGATGACATGGTTTGGATTATTATATTTCAAGATATTGTAGTAAAAATTTGTTTTGCAAGGGATTTATAGATTTGGATTACAATTATTTTTCATATTTGTGATGTCACTGTCAGTTTTTGATTATATGGTGCATTCCCTTGCTTTATAATTATCAATAATAATTGATCTACATTTTGTTTGGTGAGATGTGGGGCATCTATGGGTTTTTATTTAGAGCTTGATCGCTTGATTTTACTTGGTCTAATTTTTTGATGCATCTATTTATAGCTTGATATGTGTGAATATGTCACATGGACAGGGAAAATATTTTGAAGTACGATAGGGAGCAGGATTTCTTTTGAAAAGTAATATGAGCAGTATTTTTCATCTGATAATTTATTTTTATCAAGAATATATCAAATCAAAGTTTCTATCTTGTCTGAGGGGCACCAAATAGACATTTTCGTTCAGCACTAGGAACTATTGTCATTGTTATAGTTCAGGAAGTATAGGTCTATAGTTGGCCAGAATTACTATAGGCACTGGTTCAATGCTTTAATATCAATGACTTTAATCATATGGAAGGTGCTCTTGATGCAATATCAAAGGTAACTCAAGGTCTAACTCTTGGCTGTGTGTCTGTTGTAATATATGGATTTTTTTTTAACTCAAAATATTTATGTATTTCAAAAGAAATCAAAGTTGTATGTTTAAAGTTTTTTTTGGCTATGTTTCAAAGAGCTACATTTAAAACTGGATTTGTTCTTTTGCATTTTTTTTGGAAATTATCACTTCTTATAATAGATGTAAATTCTAATCAAGCCATGAAAATGGAATAGTTTCGGAATATTATTGTTTAATGATTAATAATGTCCCATATTTCATTTGCTGATATTTGCAATTCTGAGAACCCTAAATGATATAGGAAATGGCCCCATACCCCTCCAAAAATAAAAGAAAAAACTTGTTAACCTATATTCAACCTTTTGGTCACAAATTCCACTATAACCAATTCCCATTCCAATGCTTGTTACATTTTACAGTGCAAAATTAGAAATGAACGATTGATAATGGAGAGAGTGAATTTTTTTTTTTAATGATGTTGTAAAAATGATGTTATGTCATTTATAGTACCCATCAGAAGTGATGGCGTTTAATCCACCAACCTATAGCGTCACCATCTAATTTTTGCATTGATCACATGTTAAACACTAAACATTGAAAGTTTCACGTGATGCCAATGCTAAAAATAAGGTCATACAATAATTAACACTTTGTTGTAGCATGATGTTTGTTCCTCCAACATCTCCCTTCAAATATGAGCTACTCAATAAAGAGTTGTTTATCACCTCGTTCAACATAAACTTGTAGCTCATTACAATATCTTCTCTATCTCAAATCTCAAGGACATGTTCTTGGTGATGGTTCATCATCACTCACATTTAAAAGTGAACTGCACATCATGGTATTTTGGCTATAAACTTACTTACACAACTATCATTGAACATCCCCTTAAACGTTCATCCAAGTCAAGAAATCACTTGTTTATTCACCCAAAACTTTATCTAAATGATTGGATATGGGTTAACTCCCATCCATGAAGACATCTGGGTAAATAGTTGTTATGCATGTTGGTTCATTAGGAGAGCAACCTCGATATAGGTTGTGTTATCCAAATTTATTTGCATTAAAATTGTTAGTTTCTTAGTTTTTTTTTCATATCTTAAAGGCTAGTGATTTCAATCTTTTTTTTTTTCTATTATGAGTGTAGAAAGTTTTTTTCTGCTATCCTTATTTACAACTATTGAGTTGGAACCAGTTCCAACACCAAGATACTTGGCCAGATAAACATTTTTCAACACTTGTGATCACTGGGCAAGCTTCAAGGTTCAATTTTTTATTTCTACTTAGTTAGTCACATTAAATGGTTTTGGCTACCATTGAAAATTAAAATAATCTTTTATTTCTTTCAACTTTTTTTCAAGAAACATTGACACTGCAACTTCAATTGAAAGGTTTCATAATTTTCAAGAGTGGGAGTTAGTAGGGGCAGGGTTCATAGCAAAGTGTATGGACATTGTAGTGAAAAATCTTAGGTACTGGAGATGGCATGATGTTTGTTCCTCCAACATCTCCCTTCAAATATGAGTTACTTAATAAATAATTATTTATCACCTCGTTCAACGGAAACTTGTGGTTTATTACGATATCCTCTCCATCCACAATCTCTGGGACCCATTCTTGGTGGCTACTCTGCTGGTTCATGATCAGTTACATTTCAAAATTAACTGCACATAATGGTATTGTGGATATAAACTTACTTTATGTTTGTTCCTCCTTCAAATATGAGCTGCTCAATAAAGAGTTTTTTACCACCTAGTTCAACAGAAACTTGTAGATAATTACAATGTATTCTCCATCCACAGTCTCTGGAACCCATTCTTGGTGGCCACTCTACTGGATCATCATCACTTCCATTTCAAAGTGAACTGCACAGCATGGTATTATGGCTATAAAATTACAAAATAATCATTGAACATTCCCTTAAATGTTCATCCAAGTCAAGAAATCACTTGATTATTCACACAAAACTTTATCTAAAAGTTTGGATTTGGGTTAACTCCCATCCATGAAGGCATCTGAGTATCCTGTTGTTATGTTTGTTTGTTTATTAGGAGAGAATCCTAGATACAGGTTGTGTCATCCAAATTTATTTGCATCAAAATTGTCAGTTTCCTAGTTTTTCTTTTCATATCTTAAAGGCTGGTGATTTCTATCTCTACTTTTCCTATTATGAGTGTAGAAATTTGTTGTATGTTGTCCTTATTTAAAAATATTGAGTTGGCATGAGGTCCAATACCAAGATATTTAGCCAGATAAACATTTCTCAACACTTGTGATCATTGGGAAAGCTTTGAGGTTCAATCGTTTACTTCTACTTAATTAGTCACATTAACTGGTTTTGGCTACCATTGAAAATTAATATAATATTTTCTTTCTTTCAATTTTTTTTCAAGAAACATTGACATTTCAACTTAAATTTAAAGGTTTCATAATTTTCAAGAGCAAGGGTTAGTAGGGGTGGGGTACATAGAAAAGTGTATGGGCATTGTAGTGCAAAATTTTAGGTACTGGTGATGGCATCAGGCTCAGGAATGACTGCTAAGGCAAGGTGGGTTTCTCTTGATAGAAACATGGTGAGGAAAATTTATGAATGGTTGTGACATTTTTATCCAAACAACATTGAAGATGTAACTGTTTGGATCATTGTCGTGTGTAGGTTTTCCAAAGAATGAACTAGTTGTATTTCTTGTGGTTGCACAATTTCTCATACAAAAACAGATAATGAGTATGAAAATTTTAAATAAGAGTACATTGTGATTTAAGAATTTTAATTGATTCTTCAACAACACATCAAGACAAGGACTTTATTGACCCATGAAGCTTTCCACAAGTGCTAAATATTCTCAACTGAATTTCCAACAAAGATCACCAAGGAAAGGTTGATCCTCTCATCATGCCACAAGGAAAACATATTGAATACACCTTTTATTAAGCTTAGTCTTCCAACAAAGAATAGATATTGGACTAACATGATGATGGAAATTCAGATCAAAGATAAACATAAGTTTCATACCTCTTTTACATACCTTGGATAGATGGTATAGATCTCAGACCAATACGACAGACTTAGAACAAGATCACAGATTTGGATTTATGCTACAGACTTTGATCAAGTGTCACAGGACTTAAGTCTATTCTATATATATATATATGTGTGTGTGTGTGTGTGTGTGTGTGTGTGTGTGTGTGTGTCACAGGACTTAAGTCTATTCTTCACTCATCTCTGATATATATATATATATATATATATATATAGACACACACACACACACACACACACACCACAAACCTGGATCAAGCCACAACACTTCTGTCTAGTCACCATTGAAGCTGGATCAAGCCACATATGAACTCATATATGTTCCAAAAACTTCTCTCAAGCCATAGAAGAACTTAGATATGTTTTCACAATGTCACAAGCTATATAATAAACATGTTGTCACAAGGTCTCAAGTGCTACAAAGAATAAAGCCACTTAACCATAGAGTTAAGGTCTAAAAAATCAAGAGAAAGATACCTCCACATGTGCATGTCCATCATAGGCCAACCAAGGGTTCATGTATACACCATGTACATCATATCGCATGGTCTCAAACACCAGAGATCAAATTTCCTCCTCCAAGTGTCTAGTGTTCCTTCTAGGTAAGTAATTTTCCTAGCCAAGAAAGTATGTTGTTTGTTTAGGTCGTTTTCCCATTTTGGGTTTCCATGGTAAATCTTGTGTAAATTGTGAATATTCCACTATTTTCTATATTTTTTTCTTAAAAAAATCCTTGCTCTGCTCCTCTTTCATAGGTTTATACGTCACTAGAAAAAAACATGAAAAACAACCCGCATAAGATCCTGCCAAAAATATTAGTAGAATGGGTATTTTATGTTTGATTTTTATAATGGCATGAACCAAAAATGTAGTTCATGGGTCCTGACCCAGCTTCATAGTTCAAGGTTTGCCAACAAACCCCTCTACTACTAGCCCTTTCGGGAGTGACCTGCTTGCGTAGGTCAAAGTCTCACCCGAAGTAGTATGGGTGGGTGCTGGAACCAGGTTTCCACACCCTGAGAAAGGATAGGTAAGGCAAGCAGAGTTGCATCTAGCCCTGTGATACACATATCACCTCTTTCTTCGCAGGGTCAATAGGTCTCTTTTCACATCCATGTCCGCTAGATCTATAATTATATACTTCTATGACAATAGCACAATATTGCATAAAACAGAACATAACAGATCCAAATACAGCAAACACACTTACACAGATATTTCGCAGCTTGAATACAGAATGTGCATAATGCAGTAATTACCAATGATTCGCACAGATAGTACACATAGATTCAGTTCTCAAGCAACCTTTCTTATTCATCAATTCCTTCTTACAATACCCATCCCAGCCTATGCACACAAAAGCAGGGTCTGCACACAGCTGGACTCTAGATCTCCACGCACACAGCCAGCAGGAGTCCTTTCCCCAAAAACCCAAACAGATATCTTAAACCACAGTTCACATAAAAAACTCTTCATTGCCCACCTTACAATTCAAAATGTTCCTCTATCTATAATAATCTAGCCTAAACTTTCCTATGGTCCGCAAACTGTGGTTTTCGGACCCCCAGTTTACCCTTTTGCCCATTACAATGCTTTCGGGGCTTTGACCCACCCCAAAACCCCTGCGCTAGACTAAATATAATCAAAAGGATTCAAAATTGAACCATTTTCATAGCTCGTAGGAGACCCTGTTCCAACAGTCCCCCAACACAAGCTTGTGACTCATCTCGAGTCACTATGGTGGTGCGGTCGATATCTGTGCATGCAAGGTATTGAAAGCGATGATGAGTGGAGGGCGCACTTCCTGACTTTGGGCAGCAACTCATTCTGCGATATTGATAAGCTTTAGGGAGGCAAGGCCTTCCGGAGCCGTGGTAACCTGCTCCAATATCTGGTGGAGGCGTGCGATGGCGTTATGAGCACCCTGAGATATCTGGAAGGCGATATCGCCCCATGGTTTCAAGTTCTTTCTGACGACGTGCTTGGCACGGTGGAGATCCGAAATTGTGTCTATGAAGGTGTTGCGGGTTTTTAAGAGGGCTAGACACTGCGCAGGGATGACGGAAGGCAAGGTAGCTTCGACCTGATCGAAAGCAGCTTTTGTCTGTTGTAAGTCTTCCTAGACAAGCTTAAGCATGTGGTTGATCCGAACTACTATCCAGAGCTGC
Organism: Pinus albicaulis; assembly: GCA_034641835.2. Classification (NCBI taxonomy): domain Eukaryota; kingdom Viridiplantae; phylum Streptophyta; class Pinopsida; order Pinales; family Pinaceae; genus Pinus; species Pinus albicaulis. The sequence continues at coordinate 723,487,093 of CM076577.1, read as the reverse complement.
ATAGCTTCCTCGACCAACTAAGTGCCTAGATTAAGCTATTCCTTAATAATATTTGTTGCTTATGTGATCAATGCAACGCGTTGTGCCCAAAATTTCGGGGGTATTTCATGCTGCTACCGTGCAATCCAGTGACGTTTATGGATCTCTTGCAACACAGTGGTGTATAAATCCTGTAACGCCTCACGGGGTAGCTGCGCCAAGTCTATTTGTAGGTTCGTAGCTGTCGGGGCGTGGTCGCCAACCATGATAGTGCGAGGTAGTGAAAAAATATGTCTTTCGTTGGTCGGTAGTCTAGAACTGCGGAGAAGTCACAGCATATCCCTATATCGCTTCGTCCCTTTCGTGCACAAGACTAGCTGTGAATAGACTGTGTCAGTGTCGATGGAGAACTATGGCAATTGCATACCCTCTATCATTGTATTGTCTGAGGCCATCCAGCTGGGGCCTGCGATCGTTCTAGTGTTGTAAAGGTCGAGAAATCCCATCGTGCAGCTTTGGTGCCCCTCTGCACATGGTTCAAAGTCAATTCTCCCTGCTGAGAGCCAAAAGCCAATCATCTTATCAATCTCAGCATCCCCAGACCCTCTCAACACGATGTCTGCAGGTGCTGAACTAGTAGGTGCCGAAGCGTTTCGTGGGTTAGGGACTGCCATAGCAAAAGAAGGACAGGCTTCCCAGAAAACGTTAAAGATCCCAATAAGCAAGCAGGAGAATAACAGAGGTAGGGTACATAGACAATATGCAGCCCTGAGCGAAGTTATTCTGTTGACCTTATACTGTCCAGGGCTATCCAATGGTAGATTAAACCTCACTTGAAACTTACCATCGATCATCCGAAACAAACTCACCATAAATTTTCGTATTGATGGCCAGCCGCCCTTTATTTTTAACGGTAAGGTTCCCTTCTCACCAAAGTGCAATGGTATGACGATTGTTATTTGTACCTAAGGGCTTTCCCATGGATTTACAAATTTTGGATGACACCTGCGTGTTGCTCGCGTACCCCGAATTAAATCCGATGACAGGTGTTTTGTAATGCGGTCCAGGTACCACTCTAGAAACTTGGCCACAGTACCTCTTAACAGGCGTGCTTTTCCCTTGGTCAGGGTGTCCGTGTACGGCAGAGATGTGTCGAGCATCCTTGCACCATCTGCCACCTTAAAATTTCATATAAACTCAACCCACAAATTCTCCCAATTGTGCGTGCACTGGTGCAACTCCACATCTAAATACCACGCAGTCGGACGGAAGCCTAGGTCATGGATAACCAGGTGAACTTGTTCGTTTGGGGTCCTGTCGCACCATTGTGTTTCCCATGCTAGAAAATATTTGCGTGGGTCCTTTGACCCAAGGAACCTCTCAATCCGTCTTCCAGCTAGGGTTCCAAATCATAGGATCATCTTATCCCAACACTCCTCCAAAGTGTGGAATACCGGCCCATGCGTATCCCACCAATGCACAGGGCTAATGGAAGTGCCCCTAACCTGTGTTCCTTGGCAACTTTGGCTTCGAATGCGCATAAAAAATCCTTAATGTCACCCGCTTCCTCAAGATAGGGTAGCTCTCTTACCTCGACAAAGATGCAGTGGAAGTTCCTTGTGACCTGAAGACATCTTAGCGGCGAAACCTCATGCAACCAGCCTTGCCAATTCTCCAGTTCCACATCAGAGTCAGAAAATAATTCAATATCTTCTTCCTAGTAGAGTACTCCTTCCGTCATGGGGTTAATCCAGTCTTCATCCTGCGTAGTCAATTTGTAAATGTTATCTATTTCATCCTCATCGCGTGCTGGCTCTGTATACCACGCACCTTCTACGGGATCCAGTGTTAATATTACGCACGTACCGTTATTTTCAAACACCATGTTGCGCTTTTTGATATTGATGACACCCCCCATATCTATAGCCCAATCTAATCCTAGGAGGGCAGGGTAGGGATCTGCATCTTCCACAATTTCTATTACTTCAAAGTCGGCGAGGACTTTTACCCTTGCGATATCTACCATGACTTTTGGAAGTCTTCGCATAGGGATGATGTTTTGTTGATTTTCCATGCGCAGCTGGATGGTGGACCATTCCAATTTAGGCTCTCCCATTCATTTCCATGTTTTATTTGGAAATACGTTCGCATCTAATCCAAGGTCTAAAATAACTTGATCCATCTCGTAGTCACCAATCTGCGCAGTCAACCGCATTTCTCTTCTGTTGCGTTTTTTATATCTGTATAGCTTGTGTACATCCTTGGTCCCAGGAATCAGATCGGGTCAAGCTGCACAACTATGCATTAATGCTTGAAGGCTCTCTATAGCCTGTGGGTTACGTAACAGCTTCAGACATGCCTACAGAAAGGGCTCAACCCCCTCCTCTATCTTGAGGTGTGTCGGCGTCTGCGCAGTAGATGTTATTGTTTATTGTCCCTTGCTAATGTTTGATCCTTCCTGAGAGGTCGTAGGATCCCTGGCAGGTGCTTCCTTTGCTCCCTGGGTGACCATCCCGCTGTGTGTTATGAATTTCACAGTCGAGTCTATGTTTCTTAGCTCGGCTTTAACTCTTTGCACATTTTGCGTAGGGGTGGGATGTTTTTCCTGCATATTGGCTATTAAAATTGGGAAATATTCAACCACATGGTCTAGCTGTCTACAATATTTTCACGATTTCCTGGTGGGATTTGGGAAGTACCTAGCGAAGTGTCCTACCTCCCCACAGTTATAACGGATTAGTTGCCCATGTCCTCATCCTGCACTTCCTCCCCGACCTCCTCTGCCCCTTGCTAGAGAGCTTATGAAGCTCGCAGAAGTTCTTGGAAACGCAGGGTCTGATTGTACCCTATACAAGTTCCCACGATATATCATCAAGTCGTAAGTGCGGCAGTTCTGCTCATTGTGTCCCACCTACCGGTAGAACCTGCACCACTGTTGCTTCAGTTCTGGGACATACGCACCTAGCCAAGGGCAATGGTTTGTATCATGCAGCCTTGCTACACGGCAGTTGTCGCACCATAGCATAGGTCTGCTCGAGCCTGGTAGTGATAGGATGGGTTCCCCACTTGCTCCTAAGCATACCAGACTAGGTCCTCTTACCTGCATGTAATCTTCCAATAGAGGGCACTGATCCTTCATACGGCCAGATGCCCGACATCATATGCACCGTAGATCTACATGGGCTTATTTTCCTCGCTCCTTTCGCATGTTATAAATTTCCATGTGCATATCTCCAAGCTGCTCCTGAATTTTCTATACTCCTACCGAATTATCTTCTCTGGTTGCAACTTCTAGTTTCATAGCGACTTCCATAGCTTTTTCCAACGACTCAAAGGTTTGGTGACTCATTGGCGTATGTAGGTGGGGTAACAGAATAGAGATGAACCATTCCATATGTTGTCTATCGTCATACTCAAACCCTCCTTCCCTGATTGCTTTCTTCAATCGCTGATCAGCCTCCCACACAGATTCAAACACACCTTGCTTGAAGTCCTTTACTTCTGCTACCAACCGAGAGTAAGATTTTGACTTCTAGAACTGTTGCTTCAGAGCGACTTTGATATCTTGAATAGATGCACTCCCGTTCTGGGAAATGTATCGCATATACTAGTCCAATGCTCTATCCTCAAATGCTAAGGATAGCTGCGCCCTCTTCACCGTATCGTTTGTCACATTTTTCTCAGTCCAGATGGAGTCTGCAGCAAACCAAAGTTGGTCCATATCCTCATCCTGTACCCCCTTGAAGGTAGGTAGTCTCAGGTGCGCATCCATATCACTGTCTGGTGGGGGTGGTGGTATGGGTGATTTCTTACCTTTGTGCGGCCTGGGCAGCGGTGTAGCTGGGGGGTCTTGCGCAACCAGTTCTCGCAAAATGTTATAGGCGGATCTCCCCCCGTCAAGGTTGGTCTGATAGTATTTACCACTGTGCGTCGTGCTCCCGTCTAGATCCGAGGTCATTCAGTCGGTATGACTACATAGAATGTTATTTTCACACAGTAACATCTTAATCAGCAACGGTAATGTCTTCATAAATTTTCCCTGGGACCCTTTAAAGAATTGTCGTTCGGCCTTAGAGTAGGAGATAAATTGATCAATGGTAAATTCTGTCACAAATCCTCCTAGCACACTGTCCACCAAGTGATATACTATTTGTGTGATAGTATTATCAGTCCTCTCCACCTACTGGATCAGCTCTGGGGTCCACTGAGTGACTCACTCATCCTTCCAACACTTCTGGAATTCTACAAGCCTAGCCAGCCACTCCTGAAGCTCAATTGTAAATGTTACAAAGAATATTTCGTAGCTTTCTGTAAGAATGTACCTATTTTTCCACCTTTCTGCCATTAACCTCTCGCTGCAATTTTATTTTACTACAAATTCCTGGATCTGCTTTTCGAACCAGTCCTCAATTTCCTTCCTTTCAGGCTTCCAATACTCTCTTTTCATTACCCGATCCCTTTCTCAAAATGCTCCAGGTCCCGGCAACAGAACCATTTGTTGGCTCGAGGGGTCCTAACCCAGGTTCGGAGTTCAAGGTTTGCCAACCAACCCCTATACTACTGGCCCTTTCGGCAGTGACCTGCTTGAACAGGTCAAAGTCTCAACCGAAGTAGTATGGGTGGGTGCTCGAACCAGGTTTTCGCACCCTGAGAAAGGATAGGTAACGCAAGTAGAGCTGCGTCCGGACCTGTGATACCCAGATCGCCTCTTTCTAAATAGGTTCGATAGGTCTCTTTTCACATCCACATGTGCTAGATCTATAATTATATACTTCTATGATAGTAGCACAATATTGCGTAAAACAGAACAGAACAGATCCAGATACAGCAAACACACTTACACAAATATTTCACAACTTGAATACAGAATGTGCATAATGCAGTAATTACCAATTATTCGCACAAATAGTACTCATAGATTTAGTTCTCAAGCAACCTTTCTTATTCATCAATTCCTTCTTACGATATCCATCCCAGCTTGCGCACACAGCAGCAGGGTCCGCACACAGCTGGACTCTGGATCTCCGCGCACACAGCCAGCAGGAGTCCCTTCCCCAAAAGCCCCAACAGATATCTTAAACCATAGTTCGCATCAATAGCTCTTCATTTCCTACCTTACAATTCAAATTTTCCTCTATCTATAATAATCTAGCCTAAAATTTCCTATGGTCCGCAAACCGTGGTATTCAGACCCCTGGTTTACCCTTTTTCCCATTACCATGCTTTCAGGGCTTTGACCCACCACAAAACCCCTACGCTAGACTAAATATAATCAAAAGTATTCAAAATTGAACCAGTTTCGCAGCTTGTAGGAGACCCCGTTCCAACATATATGTTTTTTCTTAAAAAAAATCCTTGCTCTGCTCCTCTTTCATAGGTTTACACGCCACTAAAAAAAACATGAAAAACAACCCGCATAATATCCTGCCAAAAATATGAGCAGAATGGATATTTTCTATTTGATTTTTATAATGGCATGAACCAAACATGTAGTTCATTGGACTCATGAGTCAATCTCACTGAAAAATTTTAAAAAAAAAACTTAGAACTTTCTTTCTAGTCAACGTTCAAGCTAACTAGTTACAAGTGCTTGCAAGTGAAATTTACTGCTAATGAGTTAGTTTCACAGGAAACAAGTTCATATCATATACAAGTTAAAACAACTCATTTTCTAAGCTCTGCAAAGTTTGAGATGAGTCGAAATTAAACAAGTGAGCTCCGTTACTATGGTCAGAAATACACTTGCTACTATGGTCTGTATTAGTGGATTCATTCTCAATGCATGAAAAAAATTGTTGAAAGGAAACTATAAAACCAAGAAAAAGCTGACATCTGATCCAACTTACTCTAATCAGATTATGAGAATTGCAAAGCAGGTAATTTTTTTTGTTCCATAGAATACTCTAATCCACCTTCTAAGCCATGAAAAGCAAGTAATTTTCTTTGTTCCATATAATTGACAAAGAAAGTACATTACTATAGACTTTGTTTCATAATATTTTCCTTAGGAATACACCATGTGTAGAATTTGAGATTCCTAGATACAAAGGGAAAAGATGGGTTTTAATATTACAATTGAAGTGTTGGATTACCAATGTGATAAAAATAAATAAAAAGAAATTATCTGTATATAAAAAAACGAATAAAAGCTTATTTTAGATATCAAATGAAAAAAATGTTATTCATTGTTTTAGAAGAATCAATGTAAAGACATTGGAGGAACATATAAACTATCAAATGTATGAACTTTGTACCACAGTTGTAACAAATCAACTAGTATGAATTCATTGGCAGAATTAAACCCTCGTTTCATAATATATAAGCAATCATGTCGTGTTCTTTGTATATGTGGAGGAAATCGAGTTGGTAAAAACCACACAAAATTTATTTAGCAAGATAGGAAATAGCCATTAGATTAATATTTATCATGGGAAATTCATCCTTCCTACTGGGCCAGCATATTGATGACTTCGATGCAGACAAAATTGTCCGCGGCATTGGCCCTAGAAGAGGGAATGCCTTCTGAATTTTACATGGCCTCTTACCTACTGGATGTTGTCTGCACAAGATTACACCTTGAGGGATGGGCACACAACTGGGATTCCGAGCAGAGTCGTGCAATTCATCTGCAAATCAGGGTGTTTTTGGATTCCAAGTATAAACAGGATATAGAGCAGATCTCCCAAGTATTTATCCCCTCTCTATACAGAAGACTATTTGGCCAAGACGCCCCCTGCATGTCTTGGCGGGCCAAAGAGACTCTAGTCAAAGTGGCACACTGGTTCCCTTTCACCGGATATACCTTCATCCGAGTCTTTGGATCTTACAGGGCACCACATGCTATGCCTTGCTTTGTTACGGACAAAATGCTCATTCAGGAGGTATGCTTCCAAATGTCTCAAGGCTTCTTCAGCGTCTTGTCTAAAGGAAAAAAGAAGCCGTGGCCCACGCTACTCCTCACCATTGGCGCGTGCACAGTTAAAGACTTCAAGGAAGTAGCAGTGGAGGGAGAAGCGATGAAAAGCTATCAGCTTGGGGCGCTAGAACACCGAACATATGACCCAGAGAGAATAGTTCCTGAACACTGCCTGAAAGCTAAATTCAAGTGGACTTATCAGCATATTGAGCACCTGGCAGAAGATGAAAGAAGGAACTGGTATAACGCTGAGAGACAATATGCTCCGGGAGTAGACGTGGGCCAAGAAGATCCAGATGATCAGAGCCTGGAAGACAGAAGACGTCAGTTGGGAGGTGCCTCTTCCTCTTTACCCAAGAAGTCTCGGACTAGCACAGGGCTTACTACATCTATCCAACAGAAAGAAGCAGAAGCAAAAGCCCAGCAAGAAAGGGAAAAGAAGATAAAGGAGGATGAGGAAGAACGCCAGAAGAGTGTGACGACAACGCAGAAGAAGAAGCAGGCCAAGGAGGCCAGGAAAGAAAAAGAGGAAAGAGCCGCAGAGACCCTTGTGAAACGAGAGACACTGAAACAGACTAGACAAACGAAGACGTTGAGCGCCAAAAGAGGCGAGCAGTCTGCTTGAAGGCGAGCGCAAAAGAAGGCAAGATATCTTTATTGTAAGTAGAACCGAAGAGGAAGAGGCTTGAAATAGAAGCCGTGACGAAGCATGGCGAAAGGAAGAGAAACGAATGAATGAAGAGAGGATGACTTTGCTAGAAGACATGAGGTAACTCCCCCTCGAGATACCTGCAGGCGTGCAACTCTCTGATGTTAGATCCCCCGGGCGCGAAGAGGATGTATTTGACCTCACCGAGACTCACATTCGATCAATTCTCTTTCAAAATCGGCAGAAAATAAGATCTCGCGCACTTCCCTCTGCCATCACTTCAGTTGCATGAGCGAACACAGTCCTTGAAATGCCGGGATAATCTGTAATGATAATGTATCGTTGATCTTGCTTTTACCGCAGCCACGGAAGAGAACGTAACCAGAATGAGTAGAGAAATAGTCTCTCTGCAAAATAGACTGCAAGCAGCTGAGTAACGCGAGAAAAGAGCAGAACAGGAGAAATCAGAGTTTAGAACAGAAGTTCAACAACTCCGAAACCAGACTCCACCGGTAAATGAAGTCCCACTGGCCATTTTCAAAGAGTGTGAAGTGTTATAAGTAACCATGAGGCAGGTGTATGGAGAAATGTTCACCATCAAACAAACAATTGCCCCACTGGTAAGAGCACGAGTAGAAACCAAGAAAAAGCACGAGCAGCTCAGGGAGGCCTCACAGGCCTTAGACAGGATGATGGGCTGGACAGTACAATACCCTCAGGCACCTGAAAATTTTCCCAAAAGGGATTGGATTCATACACAAGATGCTAAGGTTCAGCTCCGTATGGAAATACAATCTAAGGACAAACTATCTAAGGACCTGGAAAAGGTAATGTCTTCATACAACCACCTGATCAGCGATATCGACTCGATGCACACTTTGCACCACCTTCCGTCGCTTGGGGCATTGGACGAAGTGAAAGCTTGGGAACAAGTGGATCAGGACATCCAGTCATTTCTGCAGCCTATCAAGCAAGCCGCTGCTGCCCCCGAGCCCACAGCATCTCAAGAACATCTGAGTCAGTTTATTGCCACTCCAGTTCGGATTTATACCAAACTTGCCTCTCTTTCAAACTAGATCTCACAGAAAAGGGAAACACTAGTGCCAAACGCTTTGGAATGCATGCATCGGTTGAAGGAGGAGGTTCCTTTGGTTTCCCCCATAGCGGCAGAGTACCAGACATGGCAAGATTTTCTCAAGGAGCAGCAGATTGACGCCCCTGACCTCAACATTGCGCGTCCATCTCCGTAGCCCGGTAGCAGCAATTCATGAGCAACAGTTAGAGGCAGGTCGCAGGTCGCACTGTCTACGCAGGTCGCAGGTCGCACTGTCTACCCAGGTCGCAGGTCGCACTGTCTATCCAGGTCACAAGTCGCACATACCAGACAGGTCGCAGGTCACAACCTCTTCAAGGTCACGAGGCAACTCAATGGGCAGGCAGGCGAAAAGTCGGGAAGCCCAAAGGGCAAGTTTTGTGCTATAAAATTCCCTACGAGGAAAGTGTAAAGGGCTTTTTTCTTTTTGGGAGACTCAAGAGCTACATTGTATTGTATTGAGAGATAATATTCTTAAGCATATGAATACGAATACTTGTTAAAACCCCTTTGTCGGATGATGTGTTTTGCTGTGACAGCACTGTGTGTATTCCTTGAACAGTTTTCAAAACATCCTATGATTAATGAAACTACATTTTCAATGACATCATTTATGCATTATGTTTATCTATGTTTGTGTTAATGATGTTCAGTTTTTATCGCTTTCTAAATGGATGTTAATACCTTTGTCTATTAGCATTCTGCTTTATCTTTCAGGAAGTAAAGGGGAATCTTGCCATTAAGAACTATTTCTTCTGTGGTTAGATACCGTACGAGCATAAACCCCAAAGACGTGCCGTTAACTGCATCTCTTTGGGCGTATATGTTTTATTTATTCTCTTGCTACGCATAGTGTTGTGGACATGTTCAATGCATCAGTCATGTATTTCGTATCCTATGAATAAGTGTGTGTCTGCAGGTTCAATCGGGTTCTTTTGAGACCAGAAGGGAAGGCGTCTTAAGTGGTAGCCGGACCCACACCCCGGACGGGATCCCTACTCCAAACGGTTTAAGGTCTAATTGGGACTTTCTACTGGGGAGATCCCCTACTGTTGGCCGGACCAATTTTCCCGTCAACAGATTTGGCAATAGAAGGAGGGCCTGAATGGCAGCCTCCCAGCATACAACGAACTTTCCATCACAAAATCCCCAAGGGGAGGTCACAAACAATGAACCTGTCCCTCCTCCTCTGGAAGATATCCCAGGGAGGGAGACTCGATATTACGAAATCACCAGAGCGCAGTTGAGAGCCTTGCGCCCAACTTCCTGTGATCTTATCATAAATTTACGGTTTACTCCAATCATGGAATACCTTGCCCATACTAGAACCCCTCCTAAGAACATCACTCGGAATGGTGCCCTTGCGAGTACCATACCCGAGCTCGTAAATATCATGTTGGAAGACCTCGGCACTGCTGTTGAGGAAAATGACCCGATTCTCCAAGAGGGCGAAGAATTTGGTGACACCGAACCTTTCCCCGACTCCTAGCCTAACCTAACTCGGCAAAAAAACAACCAGGCACATCCCCCACCTGGGGATGGTGAAGAAGAAAGAGGCCGAGGAAATGTAGACGGGGGAAATAGGGCTCGCAGAAATGAAGGAGAAAGGAATAGAGCTTGCAGAAATGAAGAAGAAGGAAATAGAGGCCGAGGGGCTGGAGGTAGAGGAGACAGAGGTCGAGCCCAAGGGAACCAAGCTCGCAACCGTCACCCAAACCCAATTAGGCCTCCTGTCCACAACTTGGGGTATCTTAGAGAATTTCTTTACCGTGGGAGACACCAAGACGAACACTCTCGTCATGAGTCAGAAGCATCGGTCTCAAGTTCGGGAGGTGAATCTGAGCCTGAGTTTAGGCACCACCAGCGGGCTAAGAGAGTGCAACCCCTAGCCTGGATGGCTCAATCCCCATTAAATCTTTTGGGCCCACTCCACGATCTGCCTAGGCATCCGGAAAAACACCTCCCCAAGTTTGACCCTGAGAAAGGCACCTTAGCTGAAGATCATATCAGTAGCTTCTATTTGTCTCTGCAAATCATGAGAGTCCAGTCCGATGATGTCACATGTCGACTGTTTCCCCATACTATCGAAAACAAAGCGGCCACATGGTACCACTCTCTCCCCAGTGCCTCTATCACTTCATGGGACCAATTCCGTCGCGTATTCTTGCAGAATTTTTCAGAAGATAAAACTCCTTCCATGCTTCTCACGGAATTGAGCACCATCAAGTGTCATAAAAGGGAGAAGGTTAAGGACTTCAACCAGCGTTTCGCTACCATACTGCAGAAGTTTCCCCCAAACCTAGCGTTGGATGACTCAATCACCATTGACTACTATACCAAGGCTCTCCCTACGGACATCACCATTTTCGTCAAACGTGAAGCCCGCGCTACCCTTACGGCTAATTATGAGGCTGCTCTCGCTGTGGAGAAAGACATGCTTTCGATAGGAGCCATCGATCACGAAGGGAGAGATGATCACAAGCCTAAAACCAAAAGGGGCCAGTCCTCCACTCCTAAGACCACCGATAGGGATAAAGATGCTTTTGATTTTGAAAGCATGGAAAAAACCCTCAAGCTCTTAACGAATGAAGTCACTGACCTAAGGAGAAAGGGCACAGAATCCACAACTAGCACTAAAACACCCAAACCTTTCTTCAGAAAAAGTAATCCCAACACTAACAGACCTCCGTCTAACCAGAATACTGCTCTCAATGTGGAAGAGATAGGGAAAGATAACTTCTGTTCTTTCCACCAAGCTGCCCACTCTGAAAAAACGTGCCCTCAATGGATTGGCAGCATGACAGCAGTAGTTAATCAGCTCTTAGATGACCAAACCCCAGGGGATGTGACGGAGGATGATGTTTCAAATCACGATGAGGATCTGCCCTCGAACGAAGAACCAGGATCCTTTGTCCTTGATTTTGACATAATCCGAGGTGGGGACAACCTTACCTCCATTGATATCAACATGGCAGATACTCCCAAAGACCAGGCCGTATGGAATTATAGTCTAAGGAGCAAAGGACCTGTTCCCGAGCAATCTTATGAAGACAAGAAAAGGGCTTTCCTAAGGAAAATTCTGCCCCCAGGAAATGGAAAACAATCTGCTCCGGAGAAGCCCACCAACAACACTACCCGAGCAGGGCAAAAGGGAAAGCTCCCGACAGAATCTCCAAAACCATCTACCGAGCCTAGCCCTCAACCAGAGTCTAGCTATAACATTGTTGAGGATATGAAAAAAACAAGAGAAAACATCTCTCTCTACGAGCTGGCTCGCATTACTAACCAAAGCGAACTCATTCTAAAGGCTTTCGCGAATACTTCAGCTACAAAAACTGTAAGAAACACGTCTGCGCAAGCCGGTCCAGATGTACAGTCTATAGTAAACGCCATCAATACCAACTCCAGAGGATCCACGCCTCCTTTCCTTTTGTCCTTCGAGATTTTTAACTTCAACATCCACAACTGTCTAGTCGACTCCGGTGCCTCAACAAACGTCATGCCCCTATATGTCTGTAAGAAGCTGAACATTCGCCCAGAGAAGACTGACGCAAAGATCATACAACTTGACAGATCACAAGTGCCAGCCATAGGAGAGTTGAACAATGTCATCATCCGCCTGTCGTCAGACTCTAGGGTCCATCAATGCATTGACATTGTGGTTGTCGACATCCCTGAAGCATACGGCCTATTGCTTAGCAGGGACTGGTCCAGCAAGTTGCAAGGCTATTTCGCCACCGAATGGTCCCACTTGTGGCTTCCTTACAAAGGGAGAAATAATCAAATCAGGGTCAAAAGTGAGCCATATATGAAACACACCGTGACTGATTTGGATGCCGTTAATGAACCCATCATCTTTGCCCAGGAGGAGCTTGGCATGTGTTTTCGGGAAGCCATATTCGGATGTTACCAACCCCCTCAGTCTTTCGTAGGCCCCGAGGTCCAATCTGAACTAGCACTTGTCACGGAGGAGTAAGTCACCCCTGTCTCACCACCAGCAGAAACCCCTCCACAATCTATTACCCTGAAGGAGCTGGAAAGTGACATGTGGACCTTGTATTATGACGGTTCCAAGACTCATGACGGAGCTGGTGCGGGTTTCATTTTGCTTGACCCTCACAAGAATAAGTTCTTAATCTCATGTCGGTTAGAGTTTCAGTGCAACAACAACACTGCCGAGTATGAGGCGTTAATCCTCGGACTTAAGAAGGCGCTGGATTTGAAGGTAAAATGCTTACAGGTCATTGGGGATTCCGAGATTATCACTCGCCAGGTACGCAACACTATTCACTGTTTATCTTCGCATTTAAAGGCATATCAACAAGAGGTATGGTGATTGATTTCTGCTTTTGATGCATTTGGAATTAAATCTGTTCTTAGAATGCACAATGTAGCAGCTGATACTCTGGCTAATGCTGCTGCTGGATTCACCCCTCTGAGGGACGGTTTTTCTATTGAAATTATATATAGACCCTCTATGCCAGACAACATTACTAACTTACACGTCTTTGATGATGATCAACAGGTACTGGAGTTTATGTGTAACTCGGAAACATTCAAAGATGCTGCAATAGATGAAGATGATCACGATCAAGCTGTGCAGGAAGAGTATGAGAAATGCAAAGAGAACCCCATGCCAAAGGGGGTAGTGTCACTTGAGAAACTTTTCGATCTGCAGAGCCGTTTTCGAGGGCCCCCGAATACCAAAGTGCAAAGCTCCATCTTGGCCCATCGACAAGAGAACCTGGGATCAGAAGATAATCCTAAGTTCGTCAACCTCGGGAAAGACTGCACCACCCAGGAGGCGCAGGCTTTCACCCAGCTGTTTCGCAAGTATCGTGACGTATTTTCTTGGATGTATGACGACTTACGTATGTATGATACTCGAATTATCCAACATGTTATACCCATGAAGGAAGGTGCAAAACCGTTCCAGCAAAAGCTCAGAAAAGTACATCCTACTTTGGAACCATTGATCCTGAAAGAACTCAAAAAAATCTTAGACGCGCGCATCATCTTCAAAGTACGCCATTCCACATGGGTGTCCAATTTGGTCCCGGTACGGAAAAAGTCAGGCGAAATCCGCTTATGCGTGGATTTCTGAAATTTAAACCGGGCCTCAAATAAAGATAATTACTCGGTACCCCCCATGGAACAAATATTGCAAGCTGTGTCCGGGTCAGAAATGTTCTCCTTATTGGACGGGTTCTCCGGCTACAACTAGGTACTGGTGGCTGAACCGGATAGATTGAAGACCACCTCTCGAACCAAGTGGGGAACTTTCGCGTTCAGACGTATTCCTTTGGATTAATCAACGCAGGGGCAACCTTCCAAAGGGTCATGGATATAGCATTCAGGGGGCTGATAGGCCAGAGTGTGGTTGTCTACTTAGACGACGTCACCGTGTTTTCAAAACACCGGGGCGACCATATTCGCCACCTCAGGCAAATTTTTGAAAGGTGTAGAAAGTATGAGATTTCACTTAACCCGAAGAAGAGCATTTTCGCCGTGGCAGAAGGAAATTTACTGGGCCATATCATAAATAAACAAGGTATTGTCGTCGATCCGGAACGGGTGAAAGCCATTGCTCAAATTCCTCTTCCCAGGAGTAAAAAAATGATGCAATCTTTCTTGGGAAAGATCAATTTCATACGGAAGTTTATATCAGATTTCGCACAGATAGTCAAGCCATTACAAGGAATGATCAAAAAGAATGCTGTGTTCCAATGGAATCTGCCGGAAAGGGAGGCCTTCGACAAAATAAAACAGGCTATAGCTGAAGCTCCTTCCCTCCAAAGTCTAGATTTTGGCAAAGGTTTTATCCTGTATACTTTTGCTTCATATTCCTCCCTTGCGGCTGTCCTTACGCAGAAAGATGGCAACAACGATGAACAACCCATTTCTTTCATGAGCACCGGTCTACAAGGAGCGGAGCTGAACTATCCAGAAATCGAAAAGAAAGCCTATGCGGTCTACAAAGTGGTCAAGCATTTTAGGCCCTACATCTTGAAAAATGATGTCACGGTTTTTGTTCCACACCCAGCTGTCCGCTCACTTTTCGTGCAGCAGGAGCTAGGCGAAAGGCGAGGCAACTGGGTGGCGTGCTTACAAGAATACGATTTGGAATTTAAACTGGCACACACCGTCAAAGGACAGGGCTTATGCCAAATGGCCGCGGAAGCCACAAGTTCCCATGGAATCGAAGAAGAATGTTGGGAACAAGAAATTGAAATGTATCAAAGCGACCATGTGCCTCAGCAAAATAGCCCTTCTTGGTATTTCGACATTTCAAGGTATTTGGCCCAAGGCACCATGGACCCTGCTCTTACTGCCCGGCAGAAACATGCAATAAGACTCAAAGCTGCATCTCACCAATTGATCCAAGGTAAGTTTTTCAAGAAACATCATGATGGGGTCCTGTTACGCTGCTTGGAAAATGACGAAGCGCAGAAAATCTTAACTGAGCTGCATGACGGACCAGCTGGAGGTCATTTTGCCGGAGATACTACTGCCCATAAGATAATGCGAGTAGGATATTATTGGCCTACTCTTTTTAGAGATGCGCATGCATATGTTCGGAAATGCATCCAGTGCTAGAAGTTCGCAAACCGAGAAGCACGGCCAGCCGACCCCTTACTCTCAGTAGCAGTGGAGGAGCCTTTCCAACAGTGGGGTTTGGATGTAATTGGTGAAATCACACCTCACTCTTCTAAAAAACACCGGTATATCCTTACAGCTACTGATTATTTCACTAGGTGGGTCGAAGCAACACCTTTACGCCGTATCAACGATCAGGAGGTAATAGAATTCCTCACGCATTCCATCATCACCAGGTTTGGCGTTCCAACTTCTTTAGTTTTCGATAATACGACTTATTTCTCATCTTTTAAATTATATGATTTTGCGCTGGAAAATGGTATTGTTCTGAAACATTCTGCAAATGACTATCCCCAGGGAAATGGATTAGCTGAGTCAACTAACAAGAATCTTATCCGTATCATTAAGAAGACCCTGCTATCCCACCAGCGCAACTGGCACAATGCCCTTCACAATGCACTTTGGGCTGACCGTATCACTCCCAAGTCCTCTTTAGGCACCTCTCCATATTTTCTCGTGTATGGAAAAGAGGTTGTTCTTCCTGCTCATCTATCTCTCCCTGCCCTTCAGCTATCCCAAGAATGTCATGGTACCCCATGACCTACCCTGCAGACTCGAATCGACACCTTGCTGAAATTGGAGGAAGAAAGGCAAAAAACCCAGGAAAAGTTTGCCATTCACCAGAGCCGAATCAAGAGATGGTTTGATAGAAAGTCTGCAGGGAACAAAAATTTTGAGGTAGGAGATCTGGTCCTGAAGTGGGACAAAGCCCATGAGGAAAAGGGGAAGCATTCCAAGTTTCAAGCACTATGGACAGGTCCTTTCCGAATTAATGAGAAGTTAGGATCCCACACATTTAGATTTCAAACCCTTGATGGACGAGTCGAGGTCCTCCCGGTAAATGGGCATGACCTCAAACACTATTTCACCTAACTGCCCTTAGAGGGCTATATTATCCTTGTACCATATTTTCTTTTCTCATACTTGTTTAAAAATATATATATATATATATATATAGTAATAAAATTTTTAAGGAAGGATTTGTTAGAGCCACGCAATTGGCACACTACAGCAGGTTCTATGCTGATGGAAAGCCTTTTCCAATAGACTCAAAGGCGGCAAAAGCTTGCTTGTTCTCTGCACCTAAAAGTATCATATCACCGAGCTCAAGTCATCAAGCAGGAAGCTTACCTCGCCAGTCTGAGAGGGTGTCTGCAAAAGAAAATGCAGTGTAGTGGTAACCAGACCAGAAGGGAAAAGAGGTACTCTATGCTACGACAGGGTATCTGGGAAAAACCAAAGTCCTCATACCAGACCAGGAACAACCTCTCTGCAAGAAAAATAAGTCGGGATCCCTCATCCGCCCAGGCTAAATTTCCACCTAAAATAAGTGCCACGAGCACATCTAAATAAGTGCCTCAGGCACATTCAAAATAAGTGCAATAGCACACAAATAAAGGGTAAAGGATTGAGAAAGGCTTCCTGCGCAGAGAGGTGATGTAACGACTCCGCCGGGGTATTGACCAGGCTCGCTGGCAGCGGAGCAACGTTCACGATTCCTAGGCAGTGACTCCGCCGGGACCGAGAGGTTCGCTGGCAGCGGAGCAACACCATGAGGACAAAATAATCGTACCAGACCCTGTAGCCGCCTGGATTTCTCCAACCCTTCCAGTCCGGAGACCTGAAGAAATGAATTTGGTTAAACGGCACCCGAACAGGCCAGCAGATTGAGCAACCCAGCAAGGTGCCAAAGGTTAGGAAATGTCAACCGCAAGGTAAAAGAAAATAGTCAGCAGAGGCCCCTCCCTCCCCCCGCCAAGACTAACCATCGGCAGAGACTCTGAGTTCGTCCAGTGAATCGCCATTTGTTGTAGCCCCTACAACACCCTCCAAAAAGACCACCATTTCAAATTTTTGGAGCCCCTTGAAACTAGAGGAAAACCAAGAGAAAATCAATAAAGTTAAGTCGCAAAGTCACAGAGTTCACTTTTAAAGAAAACTACGACCTTGCGACCTTCTGACCCCGCGACCCCTGGTCGCCAGGTCGCAAGGTTGCAAGGTCGCAAATTGTAAATTTTAAAGAAAACTGCGACCTTGCGACCTTGCGACCCCGCGACCCCAAGTCGCCAGGTCACAAGGTCGCGAGGTCGCGAATCCCCTAAATCACGAAACTTGCAACCTAGCGACCCCGCATTTATTGCCCGCACGTGCGACTTTCTATATAAGGGAGGTCGCCAGGTTGCATTTTTCACAATCGGCGAATAGGAAAAAACGACTCTGACAGTTCGACTGGCACGATTTTCCCTGGTAAGTTGCCGTTTCTCTCCTGCTTTTTCCTTTCTAGACATTTCTTGCCAATTGCATGCTTGCCCAGACCTTTAAATTCCCCCCTGCACGAACCAATGTTTCTTTTCCAGTTTCTGAATGTTTTGTTTAAACCTGCTTCATCACAACTGCCCAAACTCATCACACTTCTGGTTCAATTTCTCATGGCCTTGTCCCTTGCTCCTAAAAGCCATTCCTCAGCTCTGCCTGGACCCAGCCAGCTTATAATTCTTCAGTAGGAGGGAGGAAAACCTTACTGCCTCACGCGCGCAAAACCCCCCCAGCAAGCTTTATCGCGACTTGCGACCCAGCGACCTAGTCGCAAGGTCGCAAGGTCGTATTTCCCAATTTTTTGGAGATTTGCGACCCAGCGACCCAGTGACCTGGTCGCGAGGTCGCAAAGTCTCATTTCTCAATTTTTCAGAGATTTGCGACCCAGCGGCCCAACGACCTAGTCGCGAGGTCACAAGGTCGCATTTTTCTCTGTTTTCGTAATTTGCGACCCTGTGACCCTGCGACCTAGTCACAAGGTCAGAAAGTTGCGCCTAGACCTCTTCTTGCAATCCGCGACCCTGCGACCCAGTAAACCAGTAACCCAGTTTTACATGTGTCTCAACTAAATTTCATCACTAAACTGTAACTGGTTTTATATCATCATGTCGTTCTTATCTTGGGATTCCTTTATGAATTTGACAGGTGAACTTCAAGAAGACATAGAGTGCATACCTGTTTTATCAGATTCTAGTGACATGGCACCCCCGCTATCCCGGAAGAAGGACAAGCAAGTGGTGGAAGAAGTTGACGAGCTGGACGTGGTATCCCCACCCCCAATATACAGGGATACACTATGTACATTTGCAAAAGAAGACAGCATGCGATGGTACCAAGTGTATCATGAGTTCGCCATACCGGAAGAGGAATTCCCAGAAGATCTCCCAGACCGGGAAATATACTTGGCAGTCAAAAGTTCCAAACTACGTCTTATAGGGGCGCATCCAGCCATATTTCCATGCCCAGAGGTTATAGACTGGATCATACAAAAAACCGACCCCAAGAAGTTCGTGATCCGAGACAGCGAAGGCAGGGCTTTCGCCACGCTCGTAGGCTCGGATGCCCACCTTTATTACTCGTTGCCTCGCCCAGAAGAGTACTTCACACCAGAATGGGCTATTGCTCACGCAGTTCCTGTAGTTGATACTATTAGACAATGGTGGGAGGAGCCTGAGAAATTTAAAGTCAAGAAAGACCAAGAATATCCGGTGGCTAGCCTGAGAAAGGTCTATAAATTAGTTGCCGCCATGCTTTGCAGACTTTACGGGCGCTCTAATTGCTCCACTTTCAGTGGTAGTTGGGCTACTATCATGGAGCATGTGACGACACATGGCACCCGTTTCAACTGGGCCGGCATATTGATGACTTTGATGCAGACAAACTTGTCCACGGCATTGGCCCCAGAAGAGGGAATGCCTTCCGAATTTTACATGGCCTCTTACCTACTGGATGCTGTCGGCGCAAGATTACACTTTGAGGGATGGGCACACAACTGGGATTCCGAGCAGAGTCATGCAATTCATCTGCAAATCAGGGTGTTTTGGGAGTCCAAGTACAAACAAGATATAGAGCAGATCTCCCAAGTATTTATCCCCTCTCTATATAGAAAACTATTTGGCCAAGACGCCCCCTGCATGTCTTGGCGGGCCAAAGAGACTCTAGTCAAAGTGGCACATTGGTTCCCTTTCGCTGGATATACCTTTATCCGAGTCTTTGGATCTTACAGGGCACCACATGCTATGCCTCGCTTTGTTACGGACAAAATGCTCATTCAGGAGGTATGCTTCCAGATGTCTCAAGGCTTCTCCAGCATCCTGTCTAAAGGCAAAAAGAAGCCGTGGCCCACGCTACCCCTCACCATTGGCGCGTGCATAGTTAAAGACTTCAAGGAAGTAGCAGCGGAGGGAGAAGCGATGAAAAGCTATCAGCTTGGGGCGCTAGAACACCGAACATATGACCCGGAGAGAATAGTTCCTGAACACTGCTTGAAAGCTAAATTCAAGTGGACTTATCAGCATATTGAGCACCTGGCAGAAGATGAAAGAAGGAACTGGTATAACACTGAGAGACAATTTGCTCCGGGAGTAGACTTGGGCCAAGAAGATCCAGATGATTAGAGCCCGGAAGACAGAAGACGTCAGTTGGGAGGTGCCTCTTCCTCTTTACCCAAGAATTCTCGGACCAGCACAGGGCTTACTACATCTATCCAATAGAAAGAAGCAGAAGCAAAAGCCCAGCAAGAAAGGGAAAAGAAGATAAAGGAGGATGAGGAAGAACACCAGAAGAGTGCGACGGCAACGCAGAAGAAGAAGCAGGCCAAGGAGGCCAGGAAAGAAAAAGAGGAAAAGGAGGCACAGGCCGCAGCAGAACGGGCACTCAAGGTAGAGCTAGACAAAGCAAAAGCTGAGTGCCAAAAGAAGGCCGAACAGGCTGCTATAGCTGAGCAGAAGAGGAAGGCCGAAATAGAAGCAGCAGCAGAAACTGAACGCCGGCGAAAGGAAGAAGAGGAAAAGAACAAAGAAGAAAAGGAGGATGACATGCTAGAAGACATCAAGGTAACTCCCCTCGAGATACCTCTGGGTAGTACCAAGCTCTCTGATGTTAGATCCCCCCAGGGGCAGGAAGAGGTTGTATTTGACCTCACCAGACTCACATTCGATCAATTCTCTTTCAAAATCCGGCAAGAGAAAAGAAGATCTCTGGCGCAAAGTCCCTCTGCCACATCCACAGTTGCAACAGGCAAAGACATAGTCCTTGATACCAGGACTAATCCTGTAATGATAGCATCGGCGGGTACTGCTTTCGCCGCAGCCACGGAAGAGAACGTAACCAGAATGAGTAGAGAAATAGTCTCTCTGCAAAATAGACTGCAAGCAGCTGAGCAGCGCGAGAAAAGAGCAGAACAGGAGAAATCAGAGTTGAGAGCAGAAGTTCAACAACTCCGAAACCAGACTCCACCGGTAAATGAAGTCCCACTGGCCATTGCTAAAGAATGTGAAGTGTGAGAAGCAACCATGAGGCAGGTGTATGGAGAAATGTTCACCATCAAACAAACAGTCGCCCCACTGGTAAGAGCACGAGCAGAAACCAAGCAAAAGCACGAGCAGCTCAGGGAGGCCTCACAGGCCTTAGACAGAATGATGGGCTGGACAGTACAATACCCTCAGGCACCTGAAAATTTTCCCAAGAGGGATTGGATTCATACACAGGATGCTAAGGTTCAGCTCCGTATGGCAATAAAATCTAAGGACAAACTATCTAAGGACCTGGACAAAGTAATGTCTTCATACAACCACCTGATCAGCGGAATCGACTCGATGCACACTTTGCACCACATTCCATCGCTTGGGGCATTGGATGAAGAGAAAGCCTGGGAACAAGTGGATCAGGACATCTAGTCATTTTTGCAGCCTATCAAGCAAGCTACTGCTGCTCTCGAGCCCGCAGCATCTCAAGAACATCTGAGTCAGTTTATTGCCACTCCAGTTCGGATTTATACCAAACTTGCCTCTCTTTCAAACCAGATCTCACAGAAAAGGGAAACCCTAGTGCCAAATGCTTTGGAATGCATGCATCGGTTGAAGGAGGAGGTTCCTCTGGTTTCCCCCATAGCGGCAGAGTACCAGACATGGCAAGATTTTCTCAAGGAGCAGCAGATTGACGCCCCTGACCTCAACATTGCGCGTCCATCTCCGCAGCCCGGTAGCAGCAAGTCATGAGCAGCAGTTAGAGGCAGGTCGCAGGTCACAAGTCGCACTGTCTACCCAGGTCGCAGGTCGCACTGTCTATCCAGGTCGCAAGTCGCACATACCAGACAGGTCGCAGGTCGCAACCTCTTCAAGGTCGCGAGGCAACTCAACGGGCAGGCAAGAGAAAAGTCGGGAAGCCCAAAGGGCAAGTTTTGTGCTATAAAATTCCCTACGAGGAAAGTTTAAAGGGATTTTTTCTTTTTGGGAGACTTAAGAGCTACATTGTATTGTATTGAGAGATCATATTCTTAAGCATATGAATACGAATACTTGTTAAAACCCCTTTGTCGGATGATTTGTTTTGTTGTGACAACACTGTGTGTATTCCTTGAACAGTTTTCAGAACATCCTATGATTAATGAAACTACATTTTCAATGACATCATTTATGCATCATGTTTATCTATGTTTGTGTTAATGATGTTCAGTTCTTATCACTTTCTAAATGGATGTTAATACCTTTGTCTATTAGCATTCTGCTTTATCTTTTAGGAAGTAAAGGGGAATCTTGCCATTAAGAACTATTTCTTCTATGGTTAGATACCTTACGAGCATAAACCCCAAAGACGTGCCGTTAACTGCATCTCTTCGGGCGTATATGTTTTATTTATTCTCTTGCTACGCATAGTGTTGTGGACATGTTCAATGCATCAGTCATGTATTTCGTATCCTATGAATAAGTGTGTGTCTGCAGGTTCAATCATGTTCTTTTGAGACCAGAAGGGAAGGCGTCTTAAGTGGTAGCCGGACCCACACCCCGGACGGGATCCCTACTCCAAACGGTTTAAGGTCTAATTGGGACTTTCTACCGCGGAGATCCCCTGCTGTTGGCCGGACCAATTTTCCCGTCAACAGATTTGGCGCTAGAAGGAGGGCCTGAATGGCAGCCTCCCAGCATACAACGAACTTTCCATCACAAAATCCCCAAGGGGAGGTCACAAACAATGAACCTGTCCCTCCTCCTCTGGAAGATATCCCAGGGAGGGAGACTCGATATTACGAAATCACCAGAGCGCAGTTGAGAGCCTTGCGCCCAGCTGCCCGCGATCTTATCAGAAATTTACGGTTTACTCCAATCATGGAATACCTTGCCCATACTAGAACCCCTCCTGAGAACATCACTCGGAATGGTGCCCTTGCGAGTACCATACCCGAGCTCGTAAATCTCATGTTGGAAGACCTCGACACTGTTGTTGAGGAAAATTACCCTATTCTCCAAGAGGGCGAAGAATTTGGTGACACCGAACCTTTCCCCGACTCCCAGCCTAACCTGACAACATAACTCATCATTCTCTCACCTACCAATTCCAACGATCCACTCCACCAGTGCATGCTACTAGGATTATTGCAGCTTGTCATGTTTTTCCACTATGACGTAATTCAATCCCGTGAATAAAAAATTGATTTGGTTCAACTAGGCCTTGAATTTGGAACTTCAAATAATATATTTGAAGTGTTGTTAATTGTATTTAAGTGTTTGGTTAGATTTAGTGCACTTACAATATATCAATAAGCGAAAGAATTTTGCCATAATAGAAAATATTGTTAACCAAATGGCCAATTTCATATATAACTACCACCATATTCATTATCTGAGTATAAATTTGAGGGTGTAGATATTTACCATGCATACTTTATACAATACCCATAAGGGAATTTTAAAATTTTCAAAATATGACATTTAACAGGATAGGACTTTAGATTTTGCATTGAATTTTCCAAATCGATATTTCCAACAAAATTTAAAATATAGGAAAATAGAGTTAGACTCCTCAAAGGATTAAATCATACTTAACTCCTTTTCCTTGTAGTGTGGCTCTTCCATTGGCTTTTTGAAGTACTCTATACAACGTCTACTGTGTTCCCACCTTCCCCTACTCTTCATACCCCTGGAGCAAATATACCCCCTCAGTGTTGTCCATTCTCCCTTGAAATAAAAATCCATTGCATGC
Organism: Pinus albicaulis; assembly: GCA_034641835.2. NCBI lineage: Eukaryota > Viridiplantae > Streptophyta > Pinopsida > Pinales > Pinaceae > Pinus > Pinus albicaulis. Next base: position 723,463,783 of record CM076577.1, on the reverse strand, counting down.
ACCTAACCGATAGAGGTCCACTCCATTTTTTCCCACACACATCGTCAAGCACGAAGAAGACTTCATCCTCCCATGTTCTTTTTCCATCCCTGCATCATGCTTCCTTGATAATAAAAAGGTCTCTCCAGCCTGTGGGAGTATCACAACTACCTCCTGCCTCCCAAATTTTATTATTATATATATTTTTGATGTGGTTAGGAAACCTGCATGCGTTTAGGCATGAGCTAGTTCTCTTCTATATCGCCCAATGTAGTCACAAAGAAGCATGTCCAACTGATATGTGTGTGTGTGTGTGTGTGTGTGTGTTTATTTCTTTCAACTTGTCCTTTGTGCACAGTTGTCGGTCACCATGGCTGCCCCCAAATAAGTCAACATCCCAAGAAATTTTCCCATTCCTCCACTTTAGAATCTATGTCCCCAAACTCAGTCTATTTCATTTAGTAAATTTACAATGTTTTTGATAAACAAGTGACGTGATTGGGACTATTATAAATACAAGATTTATACCTCTTACAATTCAGGAGATAAGTTCAATGAGGTGAAGTAACTTAGAGACTTATTGAATAAAAAAGGAAAAAAGGCAGCTTTGAGGTAAGGTAGTCTTAGGTCCAAAAAGAATGGAGAGAGGTATCTGAAGAATTCAGAAAAGGAACTCGTTAAGGAAGAAAAATATACAGACTTATGGAATGCAAGGCATATTCCAGGAGGATTAACGAGGTCTGAGATAAGTAAAAAAAATTAGGTATAAGAGAGAAAGTGAAGAAAAACTAAGAACCTGGTTAAGGTAGTGTAGAAAAAAAATTAGAAGGGACTACCACAAAAGTATATATCTGAGCAGATATCCTAAATATATATTAGAGAAAATTCCTTAAGTGTATATGTGTCAGAGAAAAGGTTTGAAGGAGTGAATATCTTAAACATATTTATGTGATATATTCTCTGTGGAAAGAGGAAGAGGTTCTTGGTAATCAGTCTATGTTTTCTTGGGGAGAAAGGTTGTGATCAAGATTTTCAAGTCTGAGTTGACTATAATCCAATTAGAGTTGTTCTGAAGTAGAGATTTTCATCAAATCCAATTTGACCATATTGCTCAAACTTGTTTTTGAAGAGTTTTTTTGTAATAGATTATTTGAAGCAACTTTAAAGAAATCCTTTGAAGCATTCCTGAATATACTTAAAGTCAGATCTAAAACAAAAGTAAATTAATATTTGTAGACAGAAGGACATTATTTAAAGCACACATGAAGATCCTAGGGGACACCTTCATCAAATGATAGAATGATAACATACTTTGAGCATCCTTTTATTTGGTAGTAGAGTGCATTCATGATGACATTAATTGAGAATTCTTCAAGCCGTTGTTGAAACAACAGTCAGTCTTGAAGCATAGTTGAAGAGTGACACTTGAAGATTTGTTTTGTTGAAGAATTAATCCTTGAAGTATATTTGAAGATGAACACTTAAAGACTTGTTTTGTTGGAGCATTCATCCTTGGAGCATAGTTAAAGATGAACACTTAAAGACATGTTTTGTTGGCACAACCATAAATTTTTTGTTGAAGCAGACCTGAATTTTTTGTAGAGGTAGATTTAAGAGCACTTTGTAGACCTATCTTGGATACATTTTTTAAAAGTATTTGAATTTTTTTATGGAGGCTTGAAGCAGTATTTAATTCACCTTAAGGGATTGAAGCAAACTGAGAGGGTTATATCCCTAGAGGATTGGAGTCATCATACAAGGTTAGAGTTTTGTAAGAAACTATGTTGGAGACTGGATTAATATGTGAGGATTGGAGTCTTGATACAAGGTTGGGCCCTTGTGAGAGACTAGGTTGGAGATTGGATTTTTAGTTGAATATTAGAGTTTATATTGTACTCTAGCAAGATCATATAATAAAATTTTCCCATTTTGGTGTGTTTGGATCATTTATGTTTTATGGGTGTTTGCTGAAAAATATTTGTGTTGGGTTTATTTCATGCTTTTGTTATCACTGTTAATTTTTCCTTTAGGAATATTACACGTTGAGAGGCTTGATCAACATATCGAGTAAAATTTGAAACAAAAGTAAAGTAATCCTTGCAGATCGAAGGACATTATTTAAATCACACATGAAGAGCGTAGGAGACACCTTCATCAACTGATAAAACGATAACATACTTTGAGCATATTTTGAGTTGATAGTAGAGTGCATTCATGATGACATTAATTGAAAATTCTTCAAGCCTTTGTTGAAACAGTAGTCACTCTTGAAGCATAGTTGAAGACCAACACTTGAAGAGTTGTTTTGTTGAAGAAATCATCCTTGGAGTATAGTTGAAGACCATCACTTAAATACTTTTTTTTTTGGAGCAGTCATCCTTGGAGCATAGTTGAATATCAACACTTCAAGACATGTTTTTTTGGTGCGACCATAAAATTTTTGTAGAAGCAGACATGAAGTTTTTGTAGAGGTATATTTGAGACAAACTTTGGAGACATATCTTGGATACATTTTATAGCAGTATTTGTAGTTTTTTATGGAGGCTTGAAGCAGTATTGAAGTCATCTTAAGGGATTGAAGCAAACTGAGAGGGTTGGATCCCTAGAGAATTGGAGTCATCATAAAAGGTCGGAGCTTGGATTTTATAGTTGAATATTAGAGTCCTAATTCAAGGCTGAAGCCTTAAACAAATTAAAGAATTTTTTGTACAAGTTGGAGGTTGGCCTTTTAGAGTCCTAAAATTAATTAATAAAATTATTTTCTTGTTGCACTCTTGTGTTTTGGTTTAACTGGTGATTTTAACTGTCAAAATATAACAATTGTAAGGAAATATTGATTCAACCCCCCTCTCAATATTTCCAACACTAGAACACCTTACATTTTTTTCACCTTGCAATTTTTTTATTTACATAATTGAAGGAACTTTAAAAATGAAATTTTATTGTTGGTAATATGGTTGTTTACAATAGAAGGAAATATAACATGTGTTAGAGTTCCTTCACCTTGGAATTTTATTACTATTAATGTGCTTGTGTTTCTGTTAAAATGAAATATAGCATGCACTAGATTTCTTTTGGCATGCAATGTTGTTGTTGGTATTATGCTTGTATTTTTGTTACATATAAATCTAACACTCGTTAAATTTCTTTAACCTTGCAACATTGTTATTGGAAATATGCTTGTGTTTGGGCTAGAAACTATGCTAGATTTATTTTTCTCTACAATATTGTTGTTGTCTATTTGGTTTCTTATGATAGAAGGAAATCTAGCACATGTTATACTTCCTTCACCTTGGAAATGTTATTGGAAATGAACTTATGTTTGGGCTAGAATTTGTGCTAGATTTATTTTTCACTACAATATTGTTGTTGTCAATTTGGTTGTTTATTATAGAAGGATATCTAGCACGTGTTAGAATTCCTTTACCTTGGAAAAGTGCTTGTGTTTATGTTAGAAGGAAATATAGCATGCACCAGGTTCCTTTTGGCATGAAATGTTGTTGTTGGTAGTATGCTTGTATTTTTGCTACATGTAAAGCTAAAGTGCATTAAATTTCTTTTACATTGCAATGTTGTTATTGGAAATTTTCTTGTGTTTGTGATAGGAGTTGTTCTAGATATATTTTTCCATGAAATTTTGTTGTTGGAAATATTCTTTTGTTTATGTTGGAAGCAAATATAACACGCTAGATTTCTTTCACCCTACAATGTTGTTGTGTTCTTGTGTGTGTGCTATGTATAATCTGGCACGTGTTAGATTTCTTTTACTCTGCAATATTCTTATTGTCTATTTGGTTGTTTAATATAGAAGGAAATATGCATGTGTTAGATTTCCTTCACCTTGGAAATTTTGTTGGAAATGTGCTTGTGTTTGGGCTAGAATTTGTGCTAGATTTCTTTTGCTATAAAATATTTTTGTTGTCAATTTGGTTGCTTTTTATAGAAGGAAATATAGCATGTGTTAGATTTCCTCCACGTTGGCAATATTCTTGTGTTTGTGTTAGAAGGAAATATAGCATGTGCTAGGTTTGTTTTGGCATGAAATGTTTTTTTTGGTACTATGCTTGTATTTGGTAGAAGTAAAGCTAACATGCATTAAATTTATTTTACCTTGTGATGTTGTTATTGGAAATGTGCTTATGTTTGTGATAGAATTTGTTCTAGATATCTTTTTCAATGCAAAGTTGTTGTTGGAAATATGAGTTTGTTTATGTTGGAAGTAAATCTAACACGCTAGATTTATTTGACCCTACAATGTTGTTGTTTTCCTGTGTTTGTGCTATGTGTAAATCTAGCACATGTTAGATTTATTTTGCTCTGCAATATTGTTGTTGTCTATTTGGTTGTTTACTATAGAATGAAATCTAGCATGTGTCATATTTCCTTCACCTTGACAATGTTGTTGGAAATGTGCTTGTGTTTGGGCTAGAAGTTGTGCTAGATTTATTTTTCTCTACAATATTGTTGTTGTCAATTTGGTTGTTTATTATAGAAGGAAATCTAGCACGTGTTAGATATTCTTCACCTTGGTAATGTGTGTGTGTTTGTGTTAGAAGGAAATATAACATGTGCTAGGTTTCTTTTGGCATGAAATGTTGTTGTTCATAGTATGCTTGTATTTGTGCTACATGTAAAGCTAACATGCATTAAATTTCTTTTACCTTGTGATGTTGTTATTGGAAATGTGCTTTTGTTTGTGATATAATTTATTCTAGATATATTTTTCCATGCAATGTTGTTTTTAGCAATACGCTTTTGTTTATGCTGGAAGAAAATCTAACACAGTATATTTATTTCACCCTACAATGTTGTTGTGTTCTTGTGTTTGTGTTATGTGTAAATCTAGCATGTGCTAGCTTTTATTCACCTTTCAATATTGTTGTTATAAACATTATTCAATTATGCTTCGAAATAAATCTAGCATGCACTATATTTCTTTATCACTGCAATGTGGTCATTCAAAACATGATTTGTTTGTCCTAGAAGTAAATCTACCATATGCTAGATTTATTTTATCTAGAAATGTTGTATTTTGTTTGTGTTTGTGCTAGAAGGAAATCTAGCATACATTAGATTTATTTCACCCTTCTATGAGTTTATTGACAATGTGGTTGTATATGCATTAGCAAGAAATCTAGCGTGCACTAGATTTCTTTCACATTGCAATGTTGTTGTTGGAAATTCAATTGTTTGTGCTAGAAGTAAATCTAGTATGTGCCATATTTCCTTCACCACAACGATGTTATTGGTAATGTTCTTGTGATTGTGCTAAAAGAAAATCTAGCATGTGCTAGATATCTTTTGCCCTAGAATGTTGTTGGTAATATGTTTGTGTTCATGCTATAACAAAATCTCTCATGCGCTAGATTCTTAACCCCTACAATGTTATGTGTTTGTGCTACAAGGAAATCTACCACACACCAGATTTCTTTTGTCTTGCATAAGGTGTTTTTGAAAATATGCTTATTTGTGCTAGAAGAAAATCTAATATGCAGTATGTTTCCTTCACCATATAATATTTCTATGTGCTTTTTTTTGCGACAGAAGGAAATCTAGCATGTGTTAGATTTCTTTCACCTTGCAATGTTTTTATTGGTGACATGTCTGTGTTTGAGATATAATTACAAATAGAATGTTATATCTAATTCACCTTGCAATATTGTGATTGGAAATATGATTATGTTTGTGATAGAAGAAACTCTAACATGATATAGATTTATTTTACCCTACAATATTGATGTTGCTAATATGTTTTTATATGGTGGGAATTTTAGCATGCACTAAATTTATTTTGCAATGCAATAATGGTGTTAGAAGCATGCTTGTGTTTTTCCTAGAATAAAATCTAGTATGCGATAGATTTGTTTCACAATGCAATACTGTTATTGGCAACATGCTTGTATTTTTGCTATAATGAAATATAACCTGCATTGGATTTCTTTTGAAATGCAATATTGTTGGAAATGTACTTATGTTTGCTCTAGAAGGAATTATATCATCCATTGGATTTCTCTTTCCCTACAATGTTATTGTTGGCAATGTGCTAGAAGTAAATCAATCATAGGTTAGATATCTTCCACCTTGCAATGTTGTTCCTAGCAATGTGATTGTGTTTGTTCTAGGAGAAACTCTAGAATGTGTAATATTTCTTTTACTTTGCAATGTTTTTGTGAGTAACATGCTTCTATTTACATTAGAAGGAGATTTAGGATGTAGTGGATTTCATTCACCTTAGAATATTTTTGTTGGCAATGTCCTTGTGTTTGTGCTAGAAGAAAATCTAGCATGTGCTAGATTTATTTGACCATGTAACATTTATTCTAGCAATATTATTATGTTTGTAGTATAAGGAATGATATTGATTGTTATCTTTCATTTTAGGTGCAATTTTTTTGTTCGAAATGGGCTTCTACTTGTGATACAAGGAAAGCTATCACACATTATATTTCCTTCATAATGCAATGTTGCTATTAGAAATATGTTTGTTTTTATGCTAGAAGTTAGGTTATAATGTGTTAAATTTGCTTCATCTTGCAATGTTATTGCGGAAAATGTGTTAGTGTTTGTGATAGAAGTAAATGTTGCACCCGTTAGAATTTTTTCGCAATGCAACATTATTGTTGGAAATGTGCTTGTATTTGTGTTAGAAGGAATAATAGAATGCACTATATTTCTTTGTTCTTGTTCCAAAAGGAAAAATATCATGATTTCACCCTCACCAAGGTTAGTGCTCTGATACTGTTAACTTGAAAATGCATTTGTGATTATGCAAGAAGGATACCTAGTGATTACTAGCTTTATTCTAGACACCATTACATTTATGAAACCAATGCTCTAGGGGTGAAATTGTCTCAATAATCACAATGGTTAGAGTTTTGATTTTGATGTGCTCTTTTATTGAATTTGGAACAATTTATGGAGATCAATGATAGTGCAAAAGAATTGTATATAGATATATGTTGTTTTTGGAACTACATTTGTGCTTGAGTTGGAAGGAAAGATAATGGTATAGATTACCTTTTGGCACAAAAACAATAATACAATCATAATTATTTGATCCATGGAGAATAATGTGATCTTGTTACAATTTTGAATTTTATGAATAAATGTAATTTTGAGGTATATTATATTTTTCTTCCAATGCACATGTATGCAACTTTAAAGTATCAAGCACAATTTTTTAACATGTATTATTTTTCTCTTTATTTTGTTGTATAGTTATGAACTTCAAAAAACAATTTCACTAATGTTTGGATGCATAAGGTAAGATTCTTCCTCATCAACATAAAAATGTAGCAAAACTCAAATCTACACTTTTCGAGGACCTAAAGTTAACATCCCTTTGTATCCATCCTAAATAGTATGTCCTTAGATGTGTATAGGTAGGGCGTACTAACATTGGAAATAAAGATTTGTAAAATTAAATTTCTTTTCTTTTAGAATAAAAATTATAATTATCAAGTATTTAGAGTACCAAAATGTTTATTTGGAAGAAAACTATGGTTTGGATTTTTATTATCAAGCTCAAACATCAAACATCCTCACTAAGTGAAAATAAAATTTCTCGTTTTCATGGGGATTTTAGACATCTTATATAGCATCAATCTTGGAATTTCTTAGATTTTCCAAAGGACCATTTTTTGGTTCTTCAAATTCTACAAATTTCTTATGATCATTATTCATACACATGCATTAAGACTACAAGTGTCATTTTTAAAGTTAAATAGGAACTTGGTGGTTTGATATGAGCTGATATTTTTCATTCAAAACTTTTATTTGGAGGAAAATCTCTAGTTTGGATTTTGATTATCAAGTTCGAACATCAAACATCCTCACCAAGTGAAACTATAATTTCTCCTTTTCATGGGGCTTTTAGACATCTTATGTAGCATCAATCCTGGAATTTCTTAGATTTTCCAATGGACCATGTTTTGGTTCTTTAACTTCTACAAATTTCTTATGATAATTATTCATACACCTGAATTAATACTACAAGTGTCATTTCTAAAGTTAAATAGGAACTTGGTGGTTCGATATGAGCTGATATTTCTCATTATACGATACTATCTACATGTCTAATTGCACGGTCTTCATATATGTTTTTTGCATAATTTTCATGTAAAGTAATTTTTGATAGTAGGAACTAGATGGTGGGGAACAATGTTTCATTACATAAAATATGAATACCATACTATTTAAATTATTGCATTTATATTGCTTTTTTGAAATTTGTATGTTTTTGCAAAAATATAAAATCACACTTTTCACGGTCCAACCTTTTAATTACCATTTACGATTTAATTGTTGTTACAGAATCAGTACAAGCTATAATGGAAGATATAATATTGGAAAAATGGGATTATGTTGATCTCCTTATTAATGATCAAGTTGTTGGGCTAGGAAGGGTCAAATATACAGAGTGTGGACCTTATTATGACAGAGAAAGGGTTAATGCATGTTATGTTACAATTTTGATAATTGATGCCACTCAACCACATTTGATTGAGGAGTATGTTGATGAAGGGGACATACATCCATGGAAGATCATGGATTTTAGGTAAAACATATGTAAATCAAAATATTGAAGCATGTGTTAAAATATTATTGATAGTATAGTACTTTTTTGTAGTAAATACTAACCTTATTTGCATTCATTTATAGGTGCAAAAGTTTTTTCTACATTTTCTATTGTAGACAAGGTAGATATTCTACAACATGGAGTGAAGGTAGGTGAGGGCTCCATATTCAATACAGATCTTGGAAATAAAGTGCATGGAAATATGGTAAATAAATGATGCATAGTGGTTAAAATTTAGAAGGTGTTAAAACATGATGTTTCTCTACCACATCCATGTAATATTCCTTTTTCAGGAATGTTAGCAATCAGAAATCTATTCCAGAGATTGACTGAGGGGGAATTTACTGGATGTGTCACCTTCTCAAGGAAGTGTGAGAACCAGAGGATATATGGCCCTTTTCAAACTCTGTCTATAGAGTTGCTTGAAGAATCCCACTCAAAAGTGAGCTACAGCAATATGAAAACACATACATGAGCATACCATGAAGAGAAAACGTTATATTATGAGCTGTGAGACAAGAATATGAACATATAGCCAATAATAATGTATAGCAGCAAAAAAAAGTACAATAGCTTGAGGAAACAACCTCTCAAGAAAGGCAATGTAAGCCTCAACAATACAAGTACATGCAAATGAAGAAATATAGCTGCAAATATGAAACCCTTGGCTATGAGGACGTAGTTTATAAGGAGTACTGCTCCATATCACATAATAACTGAAATATATGACAATATATGCCTAAAATACACTAGGGGAGAAAAGCTCTAACCCTTAGAAGAAAAAATACATCAATCCTCCAAGGGATTGGCTGAAATATAGAAAATGGAAAAAATGGTGGAGTTGTTGGTCAGCTGCTGCAACTCAAATATATAACTCAATAGAGAAGGCTGAAGATGATGAAAAATCTGAAGTAGACCCTCTCAAATGGATCTCCTAAGTGGAAGGTTGATCCTTACACTTGAGATCTCACCCTCCAATCAATCTTCAAACCCTCACTGCAGATGCTCCATGAAAATAACATAGTTCACTAAGAGGGACTACGCAGTGAGTGGAATAGATCATTGCGGCCAAGTGCCAAGATCTGCAAATCATCTCTCAAGCTTCCAATCTAATCTCCCAAAGAAAGGAAAGACTCTCTCTCTGAAATAAGCAATGGAAGAGGTGTTGTGGAGTCTCCACTGCAACACCCTACAATAAAGTATTATGCTACTGCAGCAATAACGCTATCCTAGAGGAGGATGCTTTGGCCTTCAGCCAAGAGATGTGGAGAATGAAGAACCAACCTTCAATATTCCTCTCAAGAAGGTGAGTAAATCCTAAACAGGAGTTTCCCGGCAATTCTTGCTAAGAAGCAAAGAATGCTCAATGTCTGAAAAGACATGAAATCATAAACATATGCATGAATGGCGATGGCTCTCCTCCTCTCCATATATAGAAAATGAAGGCTCTCCATGGACCCTACTTTGAATTAGGGTTTCCCTTCCTCTAGAAACTTCCCTCCATGTAGTTCTTTCCACCTCATATCCTGTGCTGGTTGACTTGGTCAAACCTCCTTGCAAATATCTCCTTTCACACATGAGGGTGTGAAATATGGTTCCATGGTTGATCCCTTTTCATACTAGAGGGATTTTATTTATGATTTTATTATAATTGGGCCTCCTTTCCCAATTATTCATCTCCTAATTGAATTTAGACAAAAATTAATGTTCCAATTTATTGAAGAAAAAATTTGAACATTACGGTCCTCCCCTCCCAAATGTTGCTTGTCCTTAAGCAACTGTAAGGATAGAACTGGAAAGTCTCCACTCAAGGCATGGATTCTGAAATTTGGTGAGGAAAATCTTCCTCATGTGGATCCTCCATCCCCAAGCAATATTCCAAAGAAAATGAGTCACCTCCCAACATGGCAACTCATGAAAATTTGCTTGCACCTAAAGCTTCAGAAATGAAGGTGGGCTGAAATCTGAACTTGGCAAGAATCATAGCTCACCCCATGATGTCCTTCTCTCCACTTATGATAATTGTAGAGTGTGTGCTTATCTCAGGCTACAAAATTATTTCCCTCAAATGGCAAGGTGAAGAACAATCCCCCAAAGAGTGCTCCTCCAACAATGAAGAACAAGCTGGCCCAAAACAATCCCTCCATGATGAATAGGACATGGTCATCATAGAAAATCCTAACGAGAAATTTGCTGAAGGTTTTAAATAATGATACATGATGCAAAAAATTCCTCACAAGGATACAGTGCATTTTCATCCACTGCAACTTCAGAAAGTTACATGGCAAGCAATGTACAAGATCCATCCACTAGAAAATTTGGCGGAATTTCTGACGGCCAATTGTTCGCTATTCCGACACATAGTCATCGAAAGAACGACAGTTCGAGGGTAGGAAAAATGTGGTTTTCCATACCGTCGCAGTTCCGACACACTTAAAAAGTGTCGCACTATCGACAGTTTTTCCGTCGCTCTTCTGACGATTCCCAAACCGTCGCGCTTCCAATGTTTGTAAAATGTCACACTTCTAATGAAATGTGGTCCGACGTTTTGAACGTCGCTCTTCCGATGTTTGTAAATTGTCACAATTACGACGAAATGTGGTCCGACGTTTTGAACGTCACTCTTCCGACGTTTGTAAACTGTCGCAATTCTGACGCAATGTGGTCTGACGTTTTGAACGTCTCTATTTCTACGTTTGTAAGATGTCGCAATTCCAACGAAATGTGGTCCGACGTTTTGAGCGTCGCTCTTCCGACATTTGTAAACTGTCACAATTTCGACAAAATGTGGTCCGACGTTTTGAACTTCACTCGTCCGACATTTTTATACTGTCGCTCTTCCGACGTTTTTAAGCTGTCCCAATTCCGACGCTTACAAGGCGTCGATATAGCGACGGCGGGTTCAATTTAAAAAAAAAAAAAAAAACTTTAAAAGAGGAAAAACGTTGTTTTGAATATATTATATGAAGTAAAACAGTCCATGAAGTCATTACATTTTCACATCTGAAGATTGGAACCCAAATATCCATTCAGAAAAGTGGAAGTCCCACCCCAAACAATGATAGAAAAATACCCCATGTCACATACAGGGACTTGATATAAAACCCAGTAACGGTCCACATGGAGATTATCGATAAATCTAAGAAAGCATCCAAATATGCCCGAGGCATCTATAAGAAAGTGAAATAGCAGTATGTAGAATAGTAAAGCAACAGATAGAGTACCGACGTCCATTGTTCCAAATACAAATTAAAGTACCCAAAATCCTTGAACAGAGAAAAACGCTAATCATGTGAGGAGTGTGATATGTCCAAATATAAAAAGACCATCAGACCATATCAATAAACTAGCAACATAGACCATCATCGCTAGTTTTAAAGGCAGAGTGATAAACATTAATCATTTTTTTTTCACAAGAGAAAAAACGTTGTTTTGAATATAGTATATGAAGTAAACCAGTCCATGAAGTCATTACATTTTCACATCTGAAGATTGGAACCCAAATATCCATCCAGAAATGTGGAAGTCCCACCCCAGACAGTGATAGAAAAATACCCCATGTCACATACAGGGACTTGATATAAAACCCAGTAACGGTCTACATGGAGATTATCGACAATCTGAGAAAGCATCCAAATATGCCTGAGGCATCTATAAGAAAGTGAAATAGCAGTATGTAGAATAGTAAAGCAACAGATAGAGTACCGACGTCCATTGTTCCAAATACAAATTAAAGTACCCAAAATCCTGCAACAGAGAAAAACGCTAATCATGTTAGGAGTGTGATATGTCCAAAATATAAAAAGACCATCAGACCATATCAATAAACCTGCAACATAGACCAGCATCGCTAGTTTTGAAGGCAGAGTGATAAACATTAATCATTTTTTTTTCACAAGAGAAAAAACGTTGTTTTGAATATATTATATGATGTAAAATAGTCCATGAAGTCATTACATTTTCACATCTGAAGATTGGAACCCAAATATCCATCGAGAAAAGTGGAAGTCCCACCCCAGACAATGATAGAAAAATACCCCATGTCACATACAGGGACATGATATAAAACCCAGTAACGGTCCACATGGAGATTATCGACAAATTTGAGAAAGCATCCAAATATGCCCGAGGCATCTATAAGAAAGTGAAATAGCAGTATGTAGAATAGTAAAGCAACAGATAGAGTATCGAAGTCCATTGTTCCAAATACAAATTAAAGTACCCAAAATCCTTGAACAGAGAAAAACGCTAATCATGTGAGGAGTGTGATATGTCCAAAATATAAAAAGACCATCAGACCATATCAATAAACTAGCATCGCTAGTTTTGAAGGCAGAGTGATAACCTGTCAACACATAAAATAGTATCATAAAGTGGATACAGGAAATGTGCAGAGACATGTACTGTTGATATACACCTCACACAAAAAGCACCCATGATAGAGAAAAAATATGTATAAACCCAGGGTCAATTGTATGTTCTGGCTCGCTTGTTCCCAAAAATAAAAACCATCTGCAGAAACCCAGGCTCGATTGTAAGATCAGGCTCGCTTGATTCCAAAATTGGTAACCATCTGTTGCATCCGAGATGTAAGGTTTAGGCTCGCTTGTTTCCATTAGTAGCCCGCTATAGCATCCACCCTATTCATAGCAAAAAGGTTCTTGTAGATATACAGAGAAATAGTATAATACGTAGACCATATAAACATGGCTCTGTATTTCAAAAAATAGGTTTAAAATAGAAACAAGGAAACATTGTTTTTTCTAAGTAAATTTAATCTATTAACAGTGGGAATAAAATTACACTGAATTCAAAATCATTGCCTAGACTCATGGCAGATTTGTCATCAAAAAATAAAAAAATTAATAAGACTGCCCTCATACGAGGAAACCAGTCTTGAACGTTTAATTTACAGAATTCAAAAATATTACAAAGGTCCAACACAATAAAATAATCTAAAAGTAGCCCAATTAAGTGGGCTACGAAGCAAGAAAAACAAATTAACCAAACTACTCCTCTGGTTCCTCGACGATTCGGCACCATCCTTCGGAAGGTCCAAGATCGCTAGGTGCTACCTCCACATTCATGCTACGACTCCCCTCCTGAAGGCCCGAATGTTGGTCGGATTTTTCCAAGCTCAGACCCATCGGACGGGTGCATTCTTCCTCCGTTTGGGTCTCCTTGCAGAAAACCACAGTGACTGAAGTTGTGATTCGTGGGCGGTTGAGAGAGAAATTAAAGGAAAATTGCACAGTGCACGTCGTGGGAGAAGGTGAACTAGCGGTGGGGAAACGAGGAGCAGGGGAATCCATATGGTGGCCAGATCCTACAACCCGACCCCGCCCACTCCTAGTATTTGGATAGCGACCTGCGTAATAATCACTGAAATGGCCGGAATTCGACTCAGTTGAGGGGCTGGAGGGAGCGCGCAGGGGTTGACCTCTAGTGCTCCCCCTGCGGCAATGCATCCTTTGACGCAGGCGAGGCATGGGTGCAGTCTCACTAGTAGTGGGTACAAGAGGAGATGGAGAAGCAGAAGTCCAAGAAACAGAGGAAGACAGACAAGGACTAGAATGAGATAAATGTAGATATGCAACAAGGTCTACGTAGCAGTTCAGCTGGCCACTTCTCCTTCTCGTCACAGTGAGCAGGCAGTGTAACCCAGCAACCGGCTCATCTGAAAAACCATAGTGAAATGCCATTTTATCGACTCGACTGCAATGCAATCGAAGGACGCCCGTCATAATTAATCTCTGATCATTAATGAGAGCTGAAGGCCGGATCATATTGGAGCATGCAGAATCGCTAACAGGAGTGGAGGTCTGATCTTGAACATTGTTAAAACTTAATGCGATTAGATGTGAAAACCTTGGAACTTAATTGAACAACGTTAAAACTTAATGCGATTGATATGAAATCGCCACATCCATGTCCCATCACCTTAAACGCCATCAAATGCACCCGCAGCCGGGAGCAGGGCAAGTTTTGATTGAGGACACGTGGTAGAAATTTATTGGAGCAGATCTTTGTTTGGGCCACTCGCGCAGTGGAAATCCGGACACGAAAAAGATTAGGGCGAATTTGATAATAAATTCGCATCACAAATCTCCCTCCGTACGCCAGCCCAACTTCGGACCTAAAAAATATTAGGGTGGAATTCATTTGGTTTTCGCGTCACAAATTTGGCCAACGTCAGCAGGCTATTTTGGAACGCGAATTGGGTTTGAATTATGGTTTATCGTCGTTTGAAGTCCGGCGGGCTCAACTTAAGAACAATTTTGTTTGATCCCATCTTATAAAATTTGTGGACTGTGAGGCACTAGGACAAGGAATTTACGTAACATTAACACAATAAGGGATATCATTGGCTTTTAAAAGCAAGGAATTTAGAGAAAATATTTGGTGAAATCTACGTATGAAAAATAAATGGAAGCAATATTACATGCAATAAAAAATGGGAATAGTATATCATTGGGAGGTACTTTAAAGTCAAGATATACCATGATAGCATAAAGTATTTTTTGAAGATATGGATTTCATTGGAAGATTAACAAAAATGAGGAGAAAAAATGCAAAGTTTTAATTTTGAGATGATCTGCAAAAAGGGTAAGGAAAATTTAGTACATGATGCTCTTTCTAAAATAGAAGAGGCCTCAAATTTATATCCAATTACATTTTCTATTCCTAGGTGGTTAGAAGAAGCTTGCCATAATGGAAAAATGACAATAGTACTAAACAAAAACTAAAATTTATAAAGGATGGGATGAACTCTATGGAGCATTGGGAGTGAAAGAGAGATATACTTTGGTGCAAATGTAGAATATTTTTATGCACGCAAGCATATTTGAATAAAAAAATATTAATGGAGTCCCATTTCTCTCTGATGGTAGAACACAGGGTTCCTTAAAACATCTCAAAGGATCAAAAAATATATTTTTGGAAGGAATGAAGAAAGATATTCAACATTTTGTAAGAGAAGGTCAGGTTTGCATAATAAATAAAAGAGAAATAGTAAAATCTCTAGGGTTACTTCAACCATTCTGTTAACACTCGGATTTTCCTTGAAGTTGTTGGAAGAGGAAAGGGGTCCAAGGTAACAAAAAACCAACCTTCAGGTACATAATCTAGCCAATATGTACCCAGAGAGGGCTCTCTCTATAAAATTTAGCTTTGTTTTAAAGGATATTAGGATAGTTCTAAAGTCCAGGGGTTTTGATTGAATTTGGGTGGTGGAATTCGGTAACTGAGGGCAATATTAAATAATTTCAGGCCATTGGGCTATGGAGTCAAAAAAATTGGCTTTACTGGATTAAGTTTATCAATGAAAGATGGCTTTATAGGGCAAGATAGTCAAAACAAAGAAACAATTATAGAACTTAAAGGAATGAAATGAGTTTAGAATGGATGAAAGGCAATTAAGAATCTTTCAACATATCCACGAGAAAGAAAATGAGTGATTACCAATAAAGAGAAATTAACAATTCTTTACTAAGTAATCAAATGCTTAAACCAGAGAAACAAGAGCAATTAAGAATTCATTGTTTATAACCAGTTTAGAGGAAAACATTTAGAATAATAACAATTGAAATCAGAGTACATTTAAGCAATTTTTGATTTAATCCTTTTTGTTAATTATTCAGAAATGAAACATAGTGATATAGTAAACATATATAAAACTTAAAACACGGGATAGAAATGACTTATTGATCTGTATTTCGACACATGAATCCTGTAAAAAGTCTTCAGCATCAATTCATCATCCAGCAAGCTATGAAAAATTTCTCCAACAACACTTTATTCCTAAAAATCAATGTTACAACAAATTATATGAATCCACCCTCAATAAGTCAATTGAGGGCTTATTTATACAAAAAATCATACAAAATATCTCTTAACAAAACGAGATATAATCTAAGATGACTCATAAATAAGTTACAATAAAAATAGAGACAGATGGTATCATAGATAAGACAAGAAGTAACTAATGTTGTGTTGTTTCCTCCTTTTGAGAATGTGCTGGAGGTAGGACCTATATTTTAGCTCTTCGTTTTCCTCTTCAGTAATTTTGTTCTAATTGACTTGCTTCACTGATACTCTTTGTTCTTATTGATACACTTTAACTGAACTGATACTCTTTGACCTTTTGTTTGTCTCTTTATCCTTTATACTGTAGTAAATAGGCAAAATTTCATATAAGGATAAATTTTACAAAAGTTCCAAAAAATCTTCCCACCGTTTCTCTTCTGCTATTCTTGTCCGTTGAAGCTTCCTTAATGTTTCATCAGCCTCGTTATATCTGAAGAAATTAGGCTGGTTAGGAAACAAATGCCTTACTTCATGTTCTAGATAAAACAAATTCTCTAATCTGTCATGAAGAATCCTTCCTGTAGGTAATGTTGCTTCTGATGAAATGGTTGAGGAACTAGCAATGAAATGATTGTGAGCATGTATGTCCAATTTCCTAACATAAGTTTCTAGGTCCATTATTTTATCTTCTGGAATCATAGGGCTAGGCAACCCTTTATTCAATAAAACATTAAACCTTTCTCTGAAAGCAATTATTTCTGCCTGCATGTCAAAGCACCTTCGTTCCAAATTTTGCATAAGAGTTCTTTTAGAAAAAACTCTTTTTATTTATAATATTTTTGCAGTTCTCTCCTGAATACCCACTTCTTCAAGTTGTTGTCTGGTTTGGGTGTTTAGAAACTGTATAAGCTGATTGGCTTCGTCAGGCCTATTTCCTAATTCTGCTCGTGTGTTTTCAACTTCATCCAGAGCTTCTTTGACCAAATCATTATGCTCGTACATTATCTGAATTGAAGGCCAGATATCTTTTATTGACTAGATAATATTATCCCAAATAATTTCATTTATTTCTCTCAAAGGCTTCTCCAATGTGAGATCATTTTCTAATGCTTTAACCAATTTTTCCAATCTCTTGATTTCTCTTGATTTGGGGATAAGACTGCTCTTTGGTTAGGATCATAGTTCGCATGGGAAAAATGGATTATTTCAGGGAAAATATGGACAGAGGGAAAAAGGTACCGGGGAAGATTAGATTCCCACAACCCAATTGTATCCAAGCCATTCAAATAATTGTCTCTGCAGCGACAGAAAATTCAAAGAGGGCTTTCACTAAAAACTAGGTCTTTAATTTGGAAATCCCTGTCAACTAATGATAAATAATCCAGGTCTCTATGAGGGGCGTTCAATGGGGCGACGTTTAAAGCCACAGGAACTTCCATTTTTTGTTCTTGGGGATTCAAAAATGGAAATTCGGCTTATGGTGAAGATTTGAACAAAATTACAGGTTTTGACGGGAGAAACAGGTACAATTGCAGATTGGGAATTCAATTTCTTGGAATTAAGGAATGAACTTGCAATTAATTTCAACTTTGTTTTAGTGAAAGAAAAAGGAAAGTCGAGTTTCTTACAGAGTTCAGTTGAAGATTTAGGAGAAAACAACGTTTTGGATAGGTGTTGGTTAAGGCGGATAATCTTCTGAGAGGCATGACTGCAATCTTCTTCGACAAGATAAAGTTGGTGGACTTCAAAAATTTTAAATTCGAAATTTTTGCATGGAGGGTGTATTTTTTTTCTGCGTACGAAATGATGAAAAAGACGTGAATTTTTTGTTTTATTGGAAAAGTCAAACGGGGGCGAATTTTTTATTATTTTAATAAATGACCTCATCGTGTACGAAAGATGAGTCGTGGGGGGGGGGAGGTGGTAAGTGGTTTATTCCGCACCACTTTTGAGGGAAGGCGGTTTTATGCGGAGAGGCAGCGAATCCACGAAACGGTCGACGCGTGGCCATCGCACTGTTTGAAAACCGCTGTGATTTCGCGCGTTAACTTTCGGATTGGTGATGGCCAGCGAAATTGACGAGAGCCGTCGATCTTGGAGCGGCCGATCGGACGGTGGACGGGACAGGGAGTTGGCGGGTAGTTAACGGCGCGGGCCCGATGTGTTTATTTATTAATTAATCATTTCAGGAGCAATTTGATTGGCTGGGGAGGTTATTAATTAACCTGGAGGGTTAATTAATCCCTTAAATATGTGGGCAAGTGATCGGGATTTGGTTTTTAAACCAGAGTTTAGAGTTGGAACATGGGGAACTTAACTCTAGTGAGGGTGTTAGGTGAGGGGAAGATACAAAGGGGATGGGTTATTTCTTTGAAGTTTTAGTTTGAACTAAACTTCGAGTTTCATTTTTATTTTAAAACATGTAAAAACATGTTTAAAGGTTTTTTTTCATATATTTTTATTATATGATAATTAAATCAAGTCGATTTACTTACCACAGGGGCAGGAATAATATTAATGTTATATTTTAGCCAAAAGGGGGTATGTTGTGGGTTTTTAATTTGAATAAATAGGAATTAAATACTTTTGGCTAAAAAGTCATAATATAAGGGTTTTGGGGATATTACTATAAAAGGATTTATACATAATAGGAAAAGGTGATTTTCATAGGGAGTTAATATATAAATTAGAGTTAATATGACAAAGGGACAATGTAAACTCAAAACACTTAAATATAACCAAGAAAGTGAAGATTCAAAAGTAAATGGCATTATTATACTTTCATAACTTAGACTTAGAATAAAAGTAATTTTGAGGACTTTTCATGAAATATTGAAGGATTTTCCTAAGTAAAATGGGATTTTACTTAGGAAAAGAGTTTTGAGAGGTGAATGAATGTGATAATGGATGATTTCAAGTACTTAGGTTTTTTCAATTATTGGGCCGAGGGTCCGGTTCCTCCAAAAGTCAAGGAAATGCCTTGAGCCCCTTTAATTTTCAAATACCTTAGTGCTTAGGGAAACTAGTGAAATGTTTAGGGAAAATGAGAGGGGAAGTTAATAATTTGACTTTTCTTTGCTGTGAACTTTTTCCAATGTAGTATCTGCCTTTGCACTTGAGATGGAATTAAAATTGAACACATTTGGAACCATCATTCATCACATGTAATTCTGCAACAACATCTACCTACCCTACCTACTTACTCTACCATTTTCTCTTATTTATTAGGGTGCACTTAGACTGGAAAACCCTTATCAATCTTCTTTTTCTTTTACATGGAAAACCTATCTAAGTCTACACTTATTACATCCAAGGGCTCAGATTAAACTGCTGAGAACCTTTTATTAACTCTACCTATCTACTTATCTGCCAAGATTAAACTATTTGGTAAGATATTTATTCTCTATTCTATAGCATGAAATTGAAAAATGAATGAGTCAAGTTTAAACAGTTTGAATCTTCATAAATTGTGGCAAAATTTTAACAAGCTGCACACAATTGTTTATTACAGAAAATGAAATAGTAGTGGAATTTAGACTTGCACACTTTCCTGGTCTATTTTTGTTTTGGGGTTCATTTCTTTCACTTTTTTGACCATTTTATTTTTTTACCCTTTGATTTTTCTTTTAGGGTATACCCTCTTTACATTTTTAAATTTTTTTGATTTTTTTATTTTTTTCAAGAATATGGAACACCTTTGCAACAAGAAAAAGGTTTGAACATATTGCATAGTTCAACAAGTCAATCATGAAAAATGACGCCTATTGGTATACGAGTCTAACACATTCCACATACATATTCAAAGACTAGAAGATATATCAATAGACTTTATTACAGGGTTACTGAAATATAAAGGTAAGTATTACATTTTTGTGGTCATTTATATAGACAAATTTTGTAGATTTTTTTTCTAGACTCAAAGTACATAAACAACAAGCCAAGTGGTAGAAGTGTCCGTGAAATAAATTCATAGTCTTCATGGTTTTCCTAAAGTAATAGTAACAAGAAACTTTTGGAAATAATTATTTAATATGAGTGGAGAAACACTAGCTGCCATAAGTTCTACATATCAAACACAATCAAATGGTCAAACAAAAATAGTTAGCAAATGTTTTTAAGGTTATCTACAATGTTACTCTTTAGAAAAGCAATATTAATGGATGAAGTGGGTTCGTCAAGGAAGAATGGTAATATTATACTACCTATCACACATCTACTAAAATTTCCCCATTTAAGGCCCTTTATGGATATCCAACTCCTAGTATCTCATACTTTTTGCAAGATAAGTCCAAAGTATAGGAAACAGAGTCACATATGGAAAATACTAAAGAAACTTTGAAAATTATTATGAAAAACCTTCAAATGACATGAAACATGATAAAACAACAAGGGGAACAACATTGAAGTGAAAGATAATTTGAGGAGGGTAATTGGGTATTTTTTAGATTATAGCATTATAAGCAATCTTCATTCAAGAAAAAGAAGAATAAAGAATTAGCTCAAAAATGTTATGGCCCTAAATAATTATTCATAGGATTGTACAAGTGGTATAGAAGTTATATTTTCCTTCTTCTTGCATTCATAAGGTTTTTCATGTATCTTGCCTAAAAAAGGTTTTGGGAAAAAATATGCCAATGTAAATAGAACTTCCAAAATTAGATGAAAAATGAAAGTTGATTCTTGAACCAAAAAAATTTATAGATAAACATTCTATATCTCTTTGACATATAACCATTATGAAGTACCTAATCAAGTGGAAGAATATTCCTCTAGAAGAAGGTACATGGTAAAATGATCAATTCGTGATGAAATACCCACGGCTAAAGGGTTCGTTTGAATTTTTGACAAAGGTTTTGTTATATGTTTTATATAACGCGCGGCGGAATATTTTTGTTGTTTGTTAAGGTCCCACACAGTGATCAAAGATCAAATTTGAAGGGCAGGTCCGAATTTCAATTAGAAGGGCATATATCTATGTTGCCCTTCCATAATGAAAAGCTTTAAAAAAAAAATTTTCAATTGACCACAATAAATTATTTTTACATTTCATTTTCAGAAAGACAAAACCATCAATCTTTATAAAAATAAAAGACTGTTACATATACGACAATGAAGAAGGCTCCATCTTTCATTGCTTAAATATCTCACTGGCAATGTCAACATAAGTCTTGAAGACACTATTATAAGAATTTGGATACATACCACCGGGATATAGGAGATTATTATGTGTCAGATTGTGTAATGCAATTTTGACTTTGTCTCACAAGGAGCAGCAGCATGGAGGTCTGGATTTTTCTTATAGAAATTTTATTATTATTATTTGAAACGTTGTTTATAGATATGAAGACAACAATGAAATTATGAGCATGGTGGACAATTAGTCAAGCTCATGATGCCAAACCATGATGATGTAAGTTTGGAATTTAACATTTTTACATGTTAAAGACAAATAGTCAAAATCACTGACAAATTAGTATGCCATAATTAATAATCATTCCCCGTTCACTTTTGTTAATAGGTTTATGTCACACGATGATCTCTCTTCTCTGGCATTTACTTGTATTGAAGATCACTATTCTAGGAATAAGGAGTTATTTTCTCCAAAAATAACCCTAGCCAAACATTGACAATGCATCAAGGATATATTTCTATGCTTCATAAGTACATATGCTCTACTTCTAAATCATGTCTTGGAAGTGGTTGTTTTGCTGGAAATTATTCACCAGTTGGTTTCATACCAAAGTATTTTTCTCATTTTCAGCATCCAATACATGAAAAAGATAATGGTTTAAAACAACATAAATATTTGAAATTTTGAAAGAATTGTCTGGCACACTTTGAATATTAATTTTGAAGTCAAGTGCATGATGTTGTATAGGATCAAGTGTCATTTTGAATACCAAATGTTTCACAAGAAACTTCTCAACATGCTACCCTACAGTAAGGATTAAATGACAATATTTCATCAAATATTTCCATAATAAAAGTGCACCTCGGCCATAAGACTAAACAACTACAAATGTTGTAGATCTAACAAGACCACACAATCAAATGTATTCCACAAGGCCAATACTGTATGAAAAATGAAAAGGATTTTGCAACCAAAAATACCTTAGGCAACTAATTCAATTAGATACACCAAACCATCAGTAAAAAGGAAAACCATCCTACTCAAAAGGCAAGCGTTTGCCTCCTTTGACAAAATTTTGAGCTCTGAAATAAGTGCCTTTATTTTCTTGTCAATGCCCCTAGTAATTTGAACGGGGTTTGCACCTGCTGCAACAACCTAAACAAAAATGTTTCATTTCAAATTATTTTCCACAAATTTAAGATAAAACCATTGTCAGTTTTGAATTTCCTAACAAGCTCATAAATTTTGACAAAAGAACCAAAATTTTTTAATACCTGATAGCAATTTTTTCACTCAAAAACTATCTTAGACTCAATAAGCCCAACCCAAAACTAAAAAACCAAACACCAGAAGACCCTACAAAAATGAATAGATGATCTTAATCCAGTACTATCGACAAAAATTTACCTTTAGACCCTCACTTATTAAACCCTGTGATGTTGAATTTTAACTTCAACTACTGCAGCAGAAGGACAGATGCAGCAGCAACATTTTTTTTTGGAGGTTGCTTGCACGCCATCTAGAAATTTAATTTAGCATTTAAAATTCCTGCCAGTTTTTTTTGTAGACAGCTGTAGCCATATTTTTGTACAGGATTGTATTTAAACACGGCAACCGGCATTAACGCAATTCACCAACCAGAAATTTACCCCCCAGTTTTGTAAATTCAAAAGGAGGACACGTGGAGCATTAATATTGGATCGCATGATATTGAAGGGAATCTGAAAACCTGAAAACCGGACGCGAATTTTTTATAAGGCACATTGGATTGAGAATTCATGTTACAAATTAGGCAGACGTTAGCATCCCATTTTGGAACGCGAATTTGGTTTGAAATTCAATATATTCAGACTTTTGAAGTCCGACGGAAAGGGTTCTTCAATGTTTTGATAATTTAATTTTATGTATGCTTTAATATATACATATGTTTTAAACATATGTTATATATATATCATATGCGAAATGAAAGGTGCGCCATAGAATTTAGTTTTAATTTTATTTTATTTTTAAAATGGTTTATTATAATATGTTTTTTTTTTTTTTTCAGAAAGAAAAAAACGTTGTTTTTATTAACAGTGCATATAACAAAACATTACATTCCCATCATGAGATGATAAGAAAACTCGATCCGAAAAAATTTCCATCATGACAACTTCTAAGGAAGAAGGAGTCAAAAATGAAAAAAATATGTGGGGATCATACAAATATGGGGGCATAACACCCCAACCAGATTACAAGTCCAGATAAAGAAAAAACCAATAGAGCAGCCCTTAAAAAGGGGAAATGTTGTCATCTGTTACTTAACTCAGCAGGATTAAAGAAAAGAGCATAATGATCATAGGCAAAAACTGGCTCGCTTGATGTGTCATATGTTGGCCCTGTAGAAAGCTAAAAATCATTTCATCTTATGTGAATAAAACCTATGTTTTTATGAACAAACAGCTTGAAATCAGTATAATGGAAACCAGCTCTCCTGCTGCATAATTATATGTTACGGCATATAAAAATAAAAAGGACAAAAAAGCTTGGTAGTTTTTTTTATAGACAGTAAGTAAATTTTTATTACACAGCAGTGTGTAAAAAGTGAAAGACTAAGTGTAACTTTTTAAGTGTGTATGCACAGCAGTGCAAAACTAAAAAACACAGCAGAGTCTTTTAGAGACACAGTATGTTTGTTTTGAACAGACAATGAGTTGGTTTTATGCACTGCGTTTTGTAGCAGTCATAATTTTGTAATCCCTCTCAGTGAGGAAGAAGTGTAATGGTTTTTTTTGAGTTATTGAAGGGAATATAAGTTTTTTTTCAAAGTATTGAAACTCTGTCTCCTGTCAAAGAAATTTTTATTTTCTCTGTGTTAAAAGAAGGGATATTTATTCTCCATTCATTGTTCTAGAATTTTTCAATATTCCAACATGTGCAAGAACAACAAATGTTGTGGTTCCATCCCCAGCTAAATCATTTGTCTTTGCCGCAGCTTGCCTTACCAACTTGGCCCCAATATTTTCAACTGGGTCCTCTAATTCAACCAATAAAAAGGCCAAAACCATAGCATTGAGATACATTTCATTACACTTTCAATAACAATAAAATTTGACTCAGCCATAACCCTTTCCTTTTATTTTTGTGAAAAGCTTTATGCATTACTCTAATGTGGCTAGTCCATAGGCCAATTAGACCACTGGGTAACAAATATGTTTCCTTTCACCTTTGATTTTTCAAATTATGCCTACCAAATCTAAGACATTTAAGAGGGGGAACTAATACAACATTAAAAAGAAAACCAAAGCACACATATACAAATTACCTCCTTAGCTACTTTCACACCATCATTAACTATTTTCGGAGAACCATGCTTGCTCTCCAAGACAACATTTTACCCCTCGCTCCAAGGGTGACTCCAACAAGATCAACAGGTTTGTTCACACCGCCTGCAAGACAAATTGACAATGCTTTTAGTAAGTGTGCAATTGAATGCCAGACCATATGCCAAAACAACCCTCCATGAAAAATTAAAATAACACATTAAAATCGAATATAAGTGGACAAGGAAAGATCCACCGCAGTGAATTTTCACATGTAGGTGACCTTCCTTTAAACATAATTTTTTCTCTGACCTGCAATTTTTTTGTCACTGAGCCATCCTTGTTGAAGTACAACTCCTTTTCCATAGCTCTTGTATTAACTACCTTCTCTTTGTCGCGTAATCTCATAGTCCCTCTTCTGCTTGAGCGATTAAAGGAAATGGGTGAAAAAACTGAAAGAGAAGACAATTGTCTGCCATAATTATCAAACATTACACCCAACTTCTTCCCATTTCCATTGTTACCCAATGACGTAGATGTGGCAATTGTTGTCATACTGCCCAAAGCATAGGCCATATTCTCTTATCCTGAATATAAGAATTATAAGATCTTCATATTAGTATGAACCTTAAAAAACATGACTCCCATTGCTAAAAACCACTTTTAAGTTGTAACAGGCAAACTAAAAAACTATCGCAACTTTTGGCAACTTCTGGAGCATTAAGAGAGAAACAACCAAAGAGAAATACAACCGCAATCCTCATTTTAATGAGACCGGACTATATATTTTCATTAAGATAATAGAAAGAAATCATGACTATATTAAGGCCAGCACAAAACAATCTTTAACCAGTGTCTCTCGCGGCCTTCAGGTTGCCATGCTAGAGGTTGCATATTTTTAATTTAAATTCTTGACCTCTCGTGCCCATCTATGAATGCATCCAATGGGATATCTACATCAAATTCTCTTTTATATCCCCAAAAAAAAATTCCCTACTACAAGAGCACCAGTATTGATGGATCACCCCACACCATCCCACCCACTAGAAATGGTGAAAAAGGAAACCCAAGAAAACTTCTAAAATATCTCAAGATGACTATATGGGTGGTTCTTATGAATCAACCAACCATTCAAAACATTCTCATCAATCAAAACCATGAGTATTATGTGACGATATTCAAGCAGGCACTGAATCGGATTTCTGAAGCTATGTTAGAGAAACCCTAAACTCTCATTGAAAATAGGTGAAATTTGGCACCACTCAGAGATTGACATGTGCCAATTGGTACAAGTGGTAGACAATTGGCATGCTCAAACAACGAGGTGATGTAGGAATGACATGAGGGAGAAAATATCAGAAAAGCCCCAAATCTGGAGAACTAAAGCTCATCACCAACCCGAGATTGACAACTTTACATGATGTAACCTATGAAATCGTAAATGGAGAAATCATAGTAACAATAAAGTAACCTATGTAACAATAAAGTCGGATTCATCCTGGGAGTGGTAATGGGAGAAATCATAGTGAACAACAAGAAACATGCAGATTTTCTTACAATCAAATAGATGAAAAAACACATACAAAAAACCTAGATAATAATCATGAACAAGCTTAATATTGAATTATGAACTATAAAGGAACTTACAAAATGTGACATTGCGAACCTGGTCAAGCGCACAAGCAAAAATATCCTGGACATGACCCTAGTTGACAAGTTGTATTGCTCATGATGCAAGAGGATTTGTACCTGCACTGCCAAGTCAATCAAAATCCATCATTATCTATACAATAAATACAAGTAATTGATGTAGTATTTTTTACTCTAAGATGCATTCTTATGATAATGTTAGAACATATGTTGAAAATGTCAAAACATACCTGAATAAGCTCCTCTTCATTTCAAGAACAATTTATTTGAGTCGCATGAACTTGGAACAAGCCTCCCACGATCTGAAAGAGTAGCAACTAAGTCAACAATGACTTTTTTGTTGCTACACTGGATCGAGGGAGGTTTGCTCCAAGATTAAATCACTCCAATAAATTATTCTCTACTAAACAGGGCCAACCACGTGAAGGTGGAAGCTCTTATGGCCCCTCCCCCCTCACATCACTCTCAATTCCCCAATACCTAATCTATATTTCATTTTTTACTTTCATGAGCATAAAAAAAAATATTCAATAACTAATAAAAAAACAATTCAACAAAAAGTACGCAAGGAAACATTGCAATTAATGCTTGACATAAAAATAGTATGATAAATGAGTCTTTTATATAACGCAAAAAACGTTCCAAGTATGGTAACGTTTGTCTTATAATAATACAATATTTTACATTATCGAATTTTCTTTTTCTTCTTCCTATTTTTAAAGCTCCTAATTACATCATCAATATCATCATGCTCCGCTCCTGTTTCGTGCCTTTCGACCCGCACTGCTGACCTAGTTGCGTAGTCATGATGTCTGGTCTCATCCAGTGACGGGGCATCGCCTACAAAAACAGATAATATTAAATTTTAATTGTCAGTTTTTAAATATCATTGAACTAGTTCGGTAATATTAATAAAAAAAATTGCAATGAGATTATTTACCCGGTGCACCAGTTGTCGTCGTTGACCTAGTTGCATAGTCACGATGTCTGGTCTCATCCAGTGACAGGGCATCGCCTACAAAAACAGATAATATTAAATTTTAATTGTCAGTTTTTAAATATCATTGAACTAG
Source organism: Pinus albicaulis (assembly GCA_034641835.2). Lineage (NCBI taxonomy): Eukaryota > Viridiplantae > Streptophyta > Pinopsida > Pinales > Pinaceae > Pinus > Pinus albicaulis. The sequence goes on along the minus strand of CM076577.1, from coordinate 723,436,264 downwards.
TTCGGTAATATTAATAAAAAAAATTACAATGAGATTATTTACCTGGTGCACCAGTTGTCGCCGCTGACCTAGTTGCGTAGTCACGATGTCTGGTCTCATCCAGTGACGGGGCATCGCCTACAAAAATAGATAATATTAAATTTTGATTGTAATTTTTTAAATATCATTGAACTAGTTCGGTAATATTAATAAAAAAAATTGCAATGAGATTATTTACCTGGTGCACCAGTTGTCGTCGCTGACCTAGTTGCATAGTCACGATGTCTGGTCTCATCCAGTGACAGGGCATCACCTACAAAAACAGATAATATTAAATTTTAATTTTCAGTTTTTAAATATCATTGAAATAGTTCGGTAGCATTAATAAAAAACATTGCAATGAGATTATTTACCTGGTGCACTAGTTGTCGCCGTTGGGATTGTTGCCTTGTCTTCCTCTTTGGTGGTAAGATCCTCAAGGGAAACATTCTCTGTCATTTAAACAAAAAATGTTATAAGGAAAACCATCAAGGTATAATTAGAAAAAATTATACGTGGAAATTAATTACCGTCACAGTCCTCATTGATAGTAGCATTGCCGGCCTGGTCCCCACTACAATGATCAGGTTGCACGTGAGGATCATCTACATCTGGCTCTAAAACTGGGTTATTTGCCTCATCGGTAGTGTTGCTCCCCTGATTTAAACAAAGTTGTTAGACATTAAATTTATGGAAGAAAACAAACATATTGAAAGCTTAATGTTTTACCTTATCAGGCATTCTAGATCTTGGGACCTGCCCCAAGCTTCTGCGACGTTCAACCACGGCTTGATAGCCGAAATGGAAAGTGATATTTTTATCTTCCTCTGTAGTTTTGTGTTCCGAAGTCATCACCCTACATTACATATGATTGTGTATTTTTAATCATATTTTATAGGATTACAAAAATGTTGGAGGGCGATACAATTACTTATAAGATGTTTAGCTACTTAATTACAATTCTTGCAGCTAATTTCAAGTAGCTGCCCTGGCCTAGCTTGTGATGGCCCTTTTTTTCAATCCTAGCTTTGGTTGCCTTTGAGGTTTCAGGCAACCTAGCATCAAAATATTGAAGTCAGATATGACGTAGCACACTTTTATTTTAGACATAGATAAAATTAAAGCTATTGAATTAAAGTTGTAATTTACCTTGCAGGTCTAGTTGGCATTTTTCCTTCTTTCTTTGCCCTTTTCTCTTTTCCTTCATGGATGAGTGCTCTCCACTTACTCTCTGGAACTGTGAGAGGACGCTCATATCTAGGGTTAAATTGCAATTGCGTCCTATAGATGTCCCTGGTATATTTCAAATATTTTCCGGCTACCCAAGCCACCACTATTCTGTCAAATGTTTCGACCCCAAAAATGGCTTCTAGATAATCTAGAAGTTCTTTTTTCAGGTTGGAATTTTGGGAATTCCACCCTGTGCGTATGGTTGGGCCAAAAATTACCAACGCATGGCTCTCCAAAAACCTGTAGAACTCATTGTTTCCTACACAAGAAAAAAGAAGATATTATCATTAATTTAAAAATAAAAATCATGATAAATATGTTTTAGATAAAGTACATGAAATAGTTAAAATATTAAAATTTACCTGGGAGTTGTGCGTGCTTTATAGGGACACCTTCATCATTCACCAACATCGTGCCATTAATGGTCCCTGTGGATCTGACATGTGTAGCTCCAGGAAACGCAATAATGTAGTTGGCCATATCAGCCTCATCATTGCCAACACGTTCAGCGGTTGGCTGGGTGTCTGCTTGGGCAGGGTGTGTTTCTTGGCTGGCACCTAAAGGAGTAGAAGGTGTACGAGAGGGTTGCTGGGCAATCTCTTGCCCTTGTGTCCCACTACCACCAACACCGAGTTCAGCAAGTGCCAGAAAACGCTACATACAAAAGAAATTTTTGTTAGTTTAGTCAATGTAAAAATTAAAAATCAAACTATCACAATTCATCTCATGCAGACCAAAAAAAATATCCTTTTGTATTTTTATTATTACCTGATATGTTTCTAGCTGGATCATAATTTTTTTTATCCTCTCTTCTATTTCAGGTGTTTGAGGCACATCTATCAAAGTATTAAATTCTGACCTTGCATCTCATGCCTTTATTTGCAACAAGAACACTGGAGATAGGGATGAAGAAAGCTCTTCCTCAAAGAGGGAATCATTAGGCGTACCATGGCTATGTGTCTGCATATTTGAACAAAATTAATATTATTTCAATTATGTAAATAACTAAAATACCTGAAGATAGAGCAATGTTGGCACTTTACATGTTCTTCCGCTGGCCTCTTTCCCCGATCATCCCGTATCGGGGTTGTTCCTGTACTGCCCTGATCAGTCTGCCACATTGCAATAAAATTATAAATGTAAAAACTTGAAAACAATATGTAACTTGAAAACACAAAATTAAAACTGAAATAATTTCTAATAAGACACCGGAAGATAGAGTTAGAGTTTCAAATATGCCTTGCATTGAATTCAGTCCTGAAAACATGTCATTGCACATTAAGGCACCCAAACAAGAGACGAGTTGACAATGAAGACCTTATTGAATATATTGTTGGAGCAACTGCTAGTAAACATGTTGTGAAGACCTTGAGGACATTTTTGGAGCAACATTGTTGAAGCTGATGGTATAGCATTGTTGGAGACGATCTTGAAGGGCCTTGAAGTGAAGCTTTTCGAGCAACTATTGAAAAATCCTTAGAGCATTTAAGTAATGCACTTTCTATCTTCCATCACCTTTTTCCTTTCAATATCCTTTAAACGATTTTGTTGATATTTAATTTTTGAAATCACGTTATAATTCCTTGATTATATGTGTTTGGGGACTTTCCTGTTGAAATTACCCAAAAATACCTTGGCAATTTTATCTTCAGGATGCATGTCTGACCCTATTGTTCAATATTTTGATTGATAGTAGTAAACATAGAGAGTTAGGGGGCTCTTGACTTGGTTTGGTTGGGCCATTAGATTCGTAACATCTACTAGGGAGAACCCCCTTGAGTTGGAGGAGAGCTAGCCCGAAGTGAAAAGAGGTTGGTGAGGTGACAATGGGGCTATTGAATTACACATGGTATCACACTTTAGCTTTAGGACTTTATCTTGAGAAGTGCGAGATTTTGCTATATCAATTCTCAAATTTTTTACAAAACTATTGTTAAGAACTAATAAGAAGTGATGTTGAGGGGTTTTTGGGTATAAGAAACAATACCATTTAAAAACTAGGGTTCTCAGTCCTTGGCATTCTTTCACCTGGGCCTAGGTGCACACTAGAATAATTTCACACTAAACCATGAAAAATTAAAAGTAACTTAACAAATCCATAAAGTAATAATAATCATAATTCCTAATTTCCTATTGTACAATATGATGCAAATTATTCAAACATGAAGCAATGAAGACATGCAATGTCCGAATTTCAAGATTGATGAACCAATACAAGAAGTTAGAAACTACAACCTTGATTCAATACTCTGTGTCCTAACTCCAGGAAGGAATCTAGTTTGTAGTACAAAACATGCATCGTGTATTATCAATTCTTAATTGAAAACAATTAAAGGTCATCTACCTCATCAATTCCTTCCCATTTTGTGTTTTTATGTTATATTCCTTATAAAAGTGTCAAATTTCTCTCAAAGTAAGAAACCACTGAATAAAATAAAAACTAGTTGAGATATGATTGAGAAATGGTCATTTATTTCTTGAAAGGATCTTCACAATTTCTTTGGTTGTTTTTCATCTCAAGAAACAAGAAATGACCTAAGAAACTATCATGATGTAATATAAGAAACAACACGGTGCAATGGCCATTTTCAAAGCCAAATGATGTCCATTGAGGACATGGCCTTTATTTGGTTCCTGTTTCATAGGAGTTTTGGGTAGAAATGGAACTTTGTTGAACCATTTCCAGTAGTAAAAAGGGAAAACCTTCTTTTTCCATGGGAAATAATTTACCTTTCCTTTTTCACGATAATCTAAATCACAAAAAATATGAACTATACTTCACACATTCTTGGATAATGTGAAAGTGGAAAAGGAATACCCTACACAAGTGATGCACACATGTACATTTGAACACTAATAGATTTTTTTAGTTGAAATGCAATGCTTGTTTTCATTTAAATGTAGGGTTTTTAAAGCAGGGAGAAATAATGGTTGCCAAATTAATAAGCGTTTCTTTGGGAAAATTTTAAATCTTGTGTTGGGTGATGAAGATAATAGAGGGTATTGAATCTTGATTCTTGACATCTAGAGAGAACCCTACAGCCTAACACAATCCAATGGAATTGACCAAAGAAACCCAAATAGAGTCAACCCTACTATAGGAGGAAGGGCCTGCAGTAAGAACTTACTATTTTTCAAGAGCTGAGGGCAAATGCTGTTCTGCAAGAGTTGAGGGCGAATGCAGGGCAAATGCTGTTCTGCAAGAGCTGAGGGCGAATGCAGGGCGAATGCTGTTCTGCAAGAGCTTAGGGTGAATGCTGAGGGAAAATGTTGTTCTGCAAGAGCTTAGGGCGAATGCTAAGGGCGAATGATGTTCTGCAAGAGCTGAGGGTGAATGCTGAGGGCGAATGTTGTTCTACAAGAGCGGAGGGTGAATGCGCGCGTGATATCATACGTTAATGTAGCACACATGTACATTTGAACACTAATAGATTTTTGTAGTTGAAATGCAATGCTTGTTTTCATTTAAATGTAGGTTTTTTAAAGCAAGGATAAATAATGGCTGCCAAATTAATAAGCGTTTCTTTGGGAAAAATTTAAATCTTGTATTGGGTGATGAAGATAATAGAGGGTATTGAATCTTGATTCTTGACATCTAGAGAGAACCCTACAGCCTAACACAATCCAATGGAATTGACCAAAAAACCCAAATAGAGTCAACCCTACTATAGGAGGAAGGGCCTGCAGTAAGAACTTACCATTTTGCAAGAGCTGAGGGTGAATGTTGTTCTGCAAGAGCTGAGGGCGAACGCTGAGGGCGAATGCTGAGGGAAAATGCTGTTATGCAAGAGCTGAGGGCGAATGCTGTTCTATAAGAGCTGAGGGCGAATGCTGAGGGCGACTGCTATTATGCAAGAGCGAAGGGTGAATGCGCGTGTGATATCAGACGTTAATGTAGCTATTGTGACGGATACGAAACAATAAAATCATTTTTATGTTGCGCGCATATAAGTTTCATATTTTTATGTAGCGCGCATATAAGTGTCATTATACTGACGACAGACAAAGTGTCGCTATTGCGACGGGTGCCTCCAAACGTCGCAATTGCGACACTTAGACATTGTGTCGCACTTGCGACGTTTGGAGGCAGTCGTCGCAATAGCGACACTTTGGGCCATAGTGTCGCAATTGCGACATCTTCCTCCAAACGTCGCAATTGCGACACTTTGTCTAAGTGTCAGTATTGCGACACTTTTCTATAAACGCCGGTATAGCGATGGTTTCGGGTGAGATGGAAAAAATTTGGGGAAATTTCCGACATTTGGTCAAAAGCGTCGGAACCAAGTGTCGGAATTTCCACCAAATGTAGTAGTGATCACATCTACTAATGAATAGTAAATGGTTGAATACAATAATAATACAAGATCAAACACTTTCCCTTGGCTATACAATGGATTAATTTCAAGTCCATGCTCCACCTCAAAAGAGAACACATATGTAGTAGTGGTGGCCATACCTCCTCCCATGCTCCCATTAGAACATGTAGTGCAGAAAATGTGAGAATTTTTCCCACTCAAGGACACATCCATCTCATCTGCCTCACTCATAATCATGCTTCCCTTACAAATATGATCTATATCAGCAAATGAAGTCATGATCAGCAAAAAAATGAAAGAAATATTGTTGGCTTTACATGAGGCTTGAAGGTACCAACAGTCTCCAAAGTACATACATCGCAGTTTTACAAGCTAATGCTTGAGAAAATCACATGGAAAGTTGTTTTTTGTTACATGAATAGTTATGTATGTCATGATAGCTACTGATAAATAGAAAATGGCTGAGTATATCAACTGACCATACATGAAAGAAAACACTTTCCCAAGGCCATATAAAATATGGTTGTCTCCATCATATAAGTTGGCCCAATTTTGTTCATGGAGCAATCTGAGAAGCTTGCCCTCTTGTAGAGCCATGCACTGCAAAATCATGGTAAGATTATACAAATCAGCCATTGTAAAAAAATATTTCTTACCATATACCGAGAATAAGATGATGTATGGATCTATGAATGAATCCTCCATAGTTTTTTGGCATGCTCCCATGAAGAGGCATGAATTGTGTGCTGCAAGAAGATTCTTCTTCTCATGCTTGGGAATCTAAGTCAAGAAGAATGTAGCATAGTAATAGATGACTCCATCCATTACCTCATCCATCTCACCTCCTCTTTGTCCATCAAGTGCAACAAATATGAAATGATCCTGGGACATGTGGGTTATGAATCCACCACACTTCCGCTGGGCACACTTCATCCATAGGTTACCTCTCCAAAGAGACAACGATGTTGGACTATACACATAGGCTCTCATCAATACCAAGCTCCATTATTTGACATGCTCTTTGTTAAAGATAACTCTCATAATGTTGCAATACATAAGAAGTCCCTCCCAAGGTGGAAGTACCTCTCGATCGTCAAAATTCAAGGAGATAATGCCATCTCTCCCTATTGTAACATCATGCAAAGCATGAGAGCTATCTTTCCCTTACTCTCCCAAGAAAAGCAACAAAGTATTTCGCTGCCTCCCCATACCTCCATCATACCAATCATGTGATGAAGACATAACGAATGATATGAGTATCATATCAGCACCATGCATCCCTACTCTATGTTGCTCAATGATGCAAGTATCCATCATCTTACTCTTAAGAAGAGTGTTTTGTAAGTGATGGCCAAACTCTTTCAAGAGTAACTAGCGCAGCCAAGCCTCCTACTGCCCGGTATCATATATCTGCAAGTAGCCTCCCAGCTCCTTTCTCATCAACAACATCCACTCAACCACTTGTGGATTCTTCCTTCTTCTCTTCATCTTGGTACTCCTCCCATGAGGGCTAACATCCTCCCAAATCAGATTCCTGTCTTTGCACTTCATGGGATTTTGAAATACAATCTTCTCAAGGATCAATGAGACGCTATCAAGACCCAAATAGGTGGTAGGAAAAAACCTCCCATCAAGATGTGTATGGCTCAAGGAATGTCCAAAACAATCATGAGAGATATTATCCATCCTAAGATGTCCTCCATCTTCTATCTTCTCTTGTGAGAAAGGAAGAAAATATTTGCACTCCATGGTGTGTTGAAGTGCACCTCTGATGAGATCTCTCCTTGAGACCTCCCTCTTATCAATATTCTTCCAAAACCAATGAGGTCCTGGATCTGAAAGTAGAAGTTCCTCTTTGAGTTGAGAAGAGCTTATTGAGAAAATGTCATCTTGAAAGGAGAAAGAGTTTCTTACTCCAATATGTCTACTATCAATCTTCAAGGCTTCAAACCCCAACCTACAATGTGATGTACAACCCAAAAATGGCTCATGATAATGATGTTTTGATTCCTTCTTGAATGTTTCCATGTTGCACAGCGTAGTGCAACCAAGTTGCTCTATAGTAGCAATGGGATTTGACCCTTGTTCATGCAAAAATAAATCTCCAAATTGATCAAAAGGATTTGCTGTAGCAATGGAATGAGGAAATTCTTTCATACCTTGATGTGCATTTGGAACTTCTTGTAGGGCTGCAAGATTTCCTTCCTCAAAAGTGTTGGCTGCCCCAACTGTTGATGTATGTGGCTGCTCCTCTATGAGTGTGACAGAGTTATCACAAGCCTCCTCAAGGTGTGGTGTGATCTTTTCTTTCTTTTCCTCTTCATTATCAAAGTTTTTGATCAACCCTTGGATGAAATTTGCAAAATTTCTCACCCTTTCATGGCTCAAGTGGCTGCTCCACCAAACATAGGCTTCACCCTCCAAGTGCAGCGCTGAGATTTCAACATCTTCTTTCTTTGCTACAGGATGTAGTAGGAAAAATGCCTCCAACTTTCTCACCCAAGTTCTTGCTGTAGATAACCTATCATAGGTAAACAATAGAAATATATTGCCTTTGATTTATCTTCTGCTACATGGTCTCTTCTCTTCCTTCTATTGGATGAAATGAGGAAAATCCAGAGTCTCCTTGAAGGCTCTAGGTTGAGATCTATACTCAACAAGGTAATCACTTAGAATCTGATAATCCAAGTGTCTTCCATGCTCAATGTCTTCTTCTTGATGAGAATAGGAAGTGCATGGTACTTCCTCTTCTTCTTCTTCAATCTTCTTGACCTCCTTGGAGAGGTATCCTCTGGATCTGAACACGGATGAGAATAAACTCATCTTCTTCAACATTGTGATCTTCTTGGCGAAGACTCACAGGCTGAGCCAAGAAAGTTGCTCTGATACCACTGTAATATTCCTTTTTCAGGAATGTCAGCAATCAGCAATCTATTCTAGAGATTGAATTAAGAGGAATTTACCAGATGTGTCACCTTCTCAAGGAAGTGTGAGTACTGGAGGCTATCTGGCCCATTTCAAACTCTGGCTATAGAGCTGCTTGAAGAATCCCACTCAAAAGTGAGCTACAACAATATGCAAACACATAAATGAGCATACCATGAAGAGACAACGTTATATTATGAGTTGTGAGACAAGAATATGAACATATAGCCAAGAATAATGTATAGCAGCAAAAAATAGTACAATATCTTGAGGAAACAACCTCTCAAGAAAGGCAATGTAAGCCTCAACAATACAAGTACATGGAAATGAATAAATACAACTCCAAATATGAAACCCTTGGCTATGAGGACACAGTTTATAAGGAGTACTGCTCCATATCACATAATAACTAAAATATATGACAATATATAGTTTAAATACACTAGGGGAGCAAAGCTCTAACCCTTAGAAGAAAAAACACATCAATCCTCCAAGGGATTGGCTGAAATATACAAAATGGAAAAAATGTTGGAGTTGCTGGGCAGCTACTGCAACTCAAATCTGGAACTCAATAGAGAAGGCTAAAGATGATGAAAAATCTGAATTATACCCTCTCCAATGGATCTCCTAAGTGGAAGGTTGATCCTTACACTTGAGATCTCACCCTCCAATAAATCTGCAAGCCCTCACTTCAGATGCTCCATGAAAATAACGCAATTCACTAAGAGGGACTACGCAGTGAGTGGAATAGATCACTATGGCCAAGTGTCAAGATCTACAAATCAGCTCTCAAGATTCCAATCTGATCTCCCAAAGAAAGGAAAGACTCTCTCTCTGAAGAATAAGCAATGGAAGTGGAAGTGGTGTTGTGGAGTCTCCATTGAAACACCCTACAACACAGTATTATGTTGCTACAGCAATAACATTTTCCTGGAGGAGGATGATTTGGCCTTCAGCCAAGAGATGTGGAGAATGAAGAACCAACCTTCAAGAGGCCTCTCAAGAAGGTGAGGAAATCCTAAACAGGAGTTTCTCGACAATTCTTGCTAAGCAGCAAAGAATGCTCAATGTCTGAAAAGACATGAAATCATAAACATATGCATGAATGGAAATGGCTCTCCTCCTCTCCATATATAGAAGATGAAGGCTCTCCATGGGCCCTACTTTGAATTAGGGTTTCCCTTCCTCTAGAAAATTCCCTCCATGTAGTGCTTTCCACCTCATATCCTGTGCTGGTTGACTTGGTCAAACCTCTTTTCAAATATCTCCTTTCACACATGAGGGTGTGAAATATGGTTCCATGGCTGATCCCTTTTCATACTAGAAGGATTTTATTTATTTTTTTATTATCATTGGGCCTCCTTTCCCAATTATTCATCTCCTAATTGAATTTAGACAAAAATTAATGTTCCAATTTATTGAAGAAAATTTTGGAACATTACAATCCAACAGGATTTGAACATATAGTAGGGAGTGCATTGGAATCTTATGAGATTTGGCCAAAATCATATTGCAACCTCATTGTCATGATCATGCCATAAATATTCCTCAATATAGTGTTAGATTCATATGTATAAAGGTTTCTCTTACACATGAATACATGGGAACAAGCATGTGCATTGCCAAATTAATGCTAGTTAATGTCCACGAGGATGACATTGTTGAAGGTGAAACATCAGGTGAAATGGAATTTCGTGTTTTTTGAAAGAGATAGATGGAAATTTTGAAATATGTAGAATTGGGGATAAGTCTATACATTGTTTGGTTAGATGGCCAGAAGATAAGTTGGTGGAAAAAAAAGGTGTGATATTAAGGGTTAAGGAAAATTCCAAGGAGCCACCTAAGGAAATGGTGATATTGGATGTTATAGAGGACACAAATCCCTTAAAGAAATGGGATGGGTCTCTTTGTAATGAAAAATATCAAAAATAAATTGATATGCATGTAACAAGGCCATATAAAAGGATTAAACGAGTTATGGAAACAACAAAAATTGCAAAATGTCAAACAAAAATAGATGAAGAGAAAGAAATTCGACTTTTGGTAGTAGATGTATGTTGTAGAAAGGATTGTCTTCAACATGTGGATATGAAGGCCATTCCAAGTTCTAGAAGGGGTATGAGACAAATAAATAAAAATGGTATTAGGGAATTTGTCTTGAAATCACTCATGTCAAACATAGTCATGTCAAAGAGCCATTGCCATGGCCTACCACATATTGCTAGAAATGTAAAGGACGTGAGATTTAATGGGAATATTATGTGTAAGTAATCATGGTATAAGATACATAAGATTCCTCAAAGCACATTATATAACTACCAACATTGTTTCCAACATGAACAGATCAAAGCTATTCATGGTAACACCAAAACATGCAAAGCACAAGCACACACCATGACAACCATATACATATTGCAAAAAATTGTAATGGATAATTCAGATGTTTCACCAAACCAAACACATCAAGTTGAAGAAGATGGAACATATTCTCCTTTAATATTCCTTCCTTCAACTTACACACAAATTTTTTTGTTAAAAGATATCAATTAGGTTCTTCAAAAGCTCAATTACCCATCAATATCACTGCAACAATGAGCAAGATCTGGAATACTAAGTTTCGAGATATGGAATTTTCAAAGAACACCAACTTCAGTAAATGCAATGAATGTACTTTTGTGAAAGCATAGATGAAGTCAGTGACTACAAAGGAGTTGGAAGAAAAGGCACAAGGTAGGGTGAACAAACATAACAATATTGGTATGTGTGGAAGATATTGCTACTATTCCCAAAGAAATATGTCAGAGTGGTTTCCAGAGGAGTGTTTGAGAATTATCCATGATAAAATGGATAAAAAAAAGACTTCAATCCCAAGGCTACATGTCAAATCAAAATCTATTGTAGGAAAAAAATTAGGTTTGTCATCGGTAGGTATGCTAACACATGGGCATAAGACAAGAGTTTTTTGTCATTTATCCATACCATTTGTACATATGGGATCACAATTTAATATTACATCCCTTGAAAAGTTCTTAAGGGACCCTAAAGACCCAGAAATTGATATGTATGGTAATCTACTCTATAAGAGTGGAATTTCAATAAACCCACTTACAAATGCATTACTTGACATCCCTATTTACTCAAAATGTCAAGTGTATGAGGATTATTTTATATCTCATGGAATAACAAAGAGTCAAAATGTTGATTTTAAACCTCTTCCTCCACATTTGTTGTTACAATTGGACAATGCAACAAGTGATAATAATAATCTTTATCTTTTCATGTTTCTATCACTTTTAACTACACTTGGTGTCTTCATCACTATTGAGGTTGGATTCTTGCCTGTGGGGCACACCCATGAACACATAGATGGAACCTAAGGAAGAATGTCTTCCAACCTAAAAAGTAAAGATATATATTCTTTACCTGAAATGATGGATAAATATCACATAATTGAAGAAAATGGAGTGTTTCCACATACAATTATTGGCAATTTCTATGACTTCAAAAGTTTCCTTAATGGATACATCAAGGAGGGAAAAAATTCACTAGTTGGACATCTTAATGTTAAATACTTCCAATTTCTTGAACTTAATCATATTCCAATACGAAGGTACAAATAGTCCATTAGAGATATTGAGTGTTCATAATCAGTTGAGTTATGGAATATATATGATGAAGGTCTACCTATAATTCCCATAGAGAACCCATATTTCTTAGATTCCAACAGGAATGAAGCCTATTTAAAATAACTAAAGGAAGGGAGAACAACATACATAAAAATGTGGAAAGACACTATCGGGAATGAGGGTTCACCAATTGTTACAAAGGAATGGAAAAATAAATTAGTGTATTTGGAAAGAGTTATTGATACATTATATGGAATCATAGAATAATAAATGGAAGTGATTCATCCTCTGAGGATTTCTGGCCCAAGACAAGGCACATTGTTGATGTTGATCATAATGCACTCCATGTAATTTGAAGTATTATGGATAAAATATTTTGATAATGCAATATATGAACCAGTATATTTTGGACCCAAATGCAACAAGCCAAAGCCAACATTCAATCCAATGATTGATGTTGAGAAAGGAAAGATGTTGCTAGTTAGATCAAGAAATGATGATGCAGGAGAGATGATTTCGATGGAAAAATCCAACTTAGATATTTTAGGGATAATGAAGGTGAGAATCGTCATGTCAACGTTAAGTGGTGAAATCCTATTTCAAGGAAGTATAATGGAAATTTTTTAGAGAAATTTTGGATACCAAATCCTGATGACACGGAACTTGGCTCTATTCCAATTAATACCATAGTGTGGACATGGATTCCAAACAAAGAACATTGCAAGAAGACCAACTTAATTAAATATGGTGTATAAGTTGTTCTTGACCTACTTGAGCGAATATCTTAAGATTAGGTTTATATGTTTCATGAATGTAAAATTTTTTTTGAATGATCTATTAATATACATTCAAACACACTTTTCAATATTTGTTGTATATCAAATATTCTCTTCATATTATTTTTGGAGAAGCTTTATATTGTTTAGTATTTCAATTTAATCATGTGGTGATACAAATGACATGACAGTGCCATTAAATATTTAAGTTTTCAATGCTTTTTTTAACCAACATCACTTCTCACCATATCAAATATGCATAATCAAATTCAATAATTCACTTTAAAACAACATCTTCTAAACTTGGTCTCTTAAAACAATAATGGAGTAGGTAATTAGTATTCTATTTAATATAAACCATTTAAAAACTTAATGAAAAAATGTTAGACACTTGTAATAATATTTCAAGTGATTTTTCCTTTATATTCCTTATTATAATTGATATAAATCAATTTTTTTGTTTTGTTGCACTCTAATTTATAAAAAATGATTTTGATCCTTGAACAACACTAGACTTATAAAATATTTCCACTTATTGAATTTTGAAGTGGTGCCAACATTGTAGTAGTATAATAAATTTGTACTCAACATAGGAAAAGTAGTTAGTGTCAATTTAAAATGGCCAATAATAGTAATAAACAAAATATTAATATATTTTTAAATAACTTTATACTAGGTAAGATTTTTTTTACAAAATCTATTATTCAGTAGACAAATTTAATACATAAATATAAATATTCATGATAATAGAAATAATGTAAGGAATCTAAGTTTTAGATGAATTTCAATATGTTCTTTTCAATGTAATATCCTTAAACACTTTAGGAATAAAAACTAAACATTTGTAATGAATAGTTAACTTTATCTCTTTCCTCTTGCATTTGAAACTAATCAAATTGTATTACTTTGTTACTATTCTAATTCATGATTTATTTTGATATTTAAAATTATTAGTAATTGATCGAGAGGCTAGGCTTATTCTATAACCTAGTATGAGGGGATGTGTGTGTTTGTATGTTCCGTGCCCTTTTAAATTAAAAATTAAAAATAAAAAATATGTTCTAAATAGAAAAATAATATCGGCTATAATTAAAGAAAAAATGAATATGTTGTGAAGTAAGAAGTAAAAAAATTGTATGAATCAGATGTTTAAACCTTTTAATTTTCAAAAATATTTTAGCGAGCGATTCAAATAAACTTTTTGAAGATCTATGTTAACTAATTTATGTCGATATCAACTTCATATATAACTATATATACAAAAAATTAAGCTTTTATGGTCAAATTTTTTTTTTGGTCTTATATATACTCTATTTAACATTCAAAAATACAAGTTAAACAATGAAAAATATCACATTGTATTTTGCACTTTTAAAATTTTTGCATATGAAGAAATTTGATCCCTCTAGGCTCATGTTAAATCCGTATTTAAGATGGAACTATGATGACTATGATAATTTTTCATTAAATAACTTTATACTTAATATATATCTTGAAAATTAATCTATTATTCATTAAATAAGTCTCAATTAACTTAGTTTTTAACACAAAATTACAAATAATAAATAATAAATAAATTATACTACTACTCTCATTCAACATTTAATAATATCGCAAAACTATATTTTCTCCGGTCACCTCTAAAATGGTTCAAACTTCCTACAATAGTATGTAATGATGATGGGGATAGTTACGATTATCATCCACTAAGACCAATTATGGTATATAAGAAGACATAAAGATATTACTAAAAAAAAAATTCAATTTTTATTGTTATGCTCAAAAAGCATTAAACTAAGCGTTTCAAGATCATCATAATTTTGTTTAGTTAAAAGTTAAAGAAGGTTGGTATAACCACAAATATTTTGAAATTTAAATCCAATATGAGTATAAACTGGATGATCTAAGGGGGTTTTTCATCTTCAATCATTTTACTAGTGTTGCGAAGGTGATAGACTTTTAACTTGTGCCACCCTTGTCTTAGTAATAATCGTAACTTAACACATACATGATATTTACTATATCAGATAATAATTAAATGGGTTAATAATAGTAACATACAAAAAATTATTTTCATAAAGTTAATAATAGTAACATACACAACATTATTTTCATAAGATAACCTTAACAAACTTATCTTTTAGTACAAACCATAAAAAATCTTAAAAGAGATAATGTAAGGAATCCAAGATTAAGATGTGAAAGATTTTCTTTTGAAAGTTTATATAAATTTGTTTTATATAGTTTACTATGACAATTTTTTCACCAAAAATGGTGAATATCTACATTAAAATTATTAAACTAAGTGATTTTATAATTCCACATTTTGAAAAACTTAATCTAGTTAAAGTTCTAAATTCTACATCAACTGAATACTTCCAAATTTAATGAAATATGTGTTCCTTGTTTTGTGAGAAATTTCTTTTGTTAATAAAAAACATCGTGTTAAATAAACTAACCTCAACACCAATCCATTTTGGCTTGTTGTATTAGGGGGAGTGGTCCTGAAATGGTTCTCCATCATCAATCAACACTATCGGCAGTATCGGAAACCACCTCCCCATGCCTCGAGGCCTAACAAGACTTCCATATATATGGATGTCGAAATGTTTCCATGTGTCCCGACACCTATCTCCTGGTGCTTAACCTTGTACTCCCCAAAGTTTTTTATGGGCTCTCCCTCAATGTGCTCTCCCTTAGTGAGTTGAGTTCTTGTAGTGGGGACCTCCCACTTGATTCCTCATTGGTCATTTCTCTGATTTTGTGTCCCTGTGTCCACTGCTCAGTGCTTTCGCTTTGTGTGCCCTTTGAAATCATCTGACGTACACCCATTAAGATAACTCTACATGGATGGTATTATGTTTTCCTACTCCATTCATCCTGAAACTAGGACTTGTGTGCCATAACTATACCACCGGGGTAACTCCCTCGGGAAACATTGTCAAGTGCTCCTTCTGTGCTAATTTAAATTCTTCCCACTGCATTTTCAACCACGTATGCTTAGAGCTCCCTATAGTGGCTCCACCAACCTTGTGCGTTGGGTTTGGCACTTGTGCCAACTTTGGCTAGGCACCAAAGGCTCACCCAATTATCTTTTAAATATTCTATCATGGACTTAAGGTCACCAAACTTTGACTCGCTCTATCTTTTTATCCAGGAGACCATTTTAAATATCCCATATATCACTAGAGATATTTTTACAAGATATTTTCATCTATGTGGTTTCCACCTGCTTATGAGATGATTTACTTCTCCAAAAATGGCTCCAAATACTCTGCACCATTATCATCCATGTTAATCTTCTTGTGATTGATCCTTTGCCATGATTTCCCTTTTCCACCTTTGCCATTGCCTTTTCCTTTTCCCTTTCCAATAATGACAACACCATTTACAGTGATTTTTAATTTCCATGCTTTCCTTTCTCATAAATGATAACATATTTACCAATGCATTTGCAGTTGTCATTGCTTGTCTTTGTGAATATTTTCCATTGCCTTTACCTTTTCCTTTGCCATCAATGACAAGATATTTCCAACAACAATAAGATGATTCTATCTATGATGTCATACTCAATCATGATTCATATAGAAAACATAATTATGCATTCCTACTCCTTTAATGAATTTATTAACATAAATTCCTTTAGGGTCCTTATTATTCCCTCCTTTTATCAAGCTCATCATTAACAAGCACAAGAATTTCTTTTATTATTCATCCTTTTCATTTTTATTCCTTCATTATGTACTTGAAATATTCAACGACAAGTACAACCAAGAAAAATATACAAATATAAAAACATGATGACAATCTAGGGCTTGCATAGTTTTCTTGGATGGTATACTCTAGGTTCCTTAGACATAAACCCTAAATTCCTTGATATTTCCTTTGGAAGCATTAGCCCTTGGGTTTTTCTTTCGTATCCTAGATTTCATCCAATTCCAACCTCATTAAGGTTTACCATATAACCTAGATTATTTGCAAACCTGAGAAGTGAAGAGCTAGGATTTTTATGAGGGAACAAACATATTAGGGTTAGGTTTTTATAATCCAAGTCAAATCTAGCTTTTACAATCCATACATACCCACAAACCTTCAACAATGTGAAGTCTAAAAACCCTAAAAACCTAACGAATTCCATATCGCTACATTATGTAGACCCTTCATTTAACTTAACCTAGATAAGTATAAAATCAATTGTACATACCTAATTGTAGCGTCTCCTTATCCTTTCATATAAATAATTGGTATCCATACGACTTCATTTTCTTCCCAAGGATAAAATATTGACCTCATAGATGTAGTATTGCTTCTATTTTCGAGGTATGTTGTAGATGTTGCTATAGATCTTCAGGCTAGACTTCTATTACAACCCCTTACTTAAAACGAGATTTGTATGGGATACAAAAATATTTCTTACTTGTATTCCCCTGATGATAGATTAATGCTATCATTCTACAACTTTTCCCCTTCTAGTTAGGGCTTATCATAGTCACTACAAATGCCTCTTCAATTTGTGGTCTTGTATCTTCTACAAGTTTCCTTAGTTCGCTAGACGGTAGGGATATTAACATCCTTGTTTTCCATAGTAAATGAGGTTATATTTCTCATCCTATCTTATCAAAACCTCTTGGCATTTGATTAAGTTTTATGGATCTTCATATTTCTAAATTTTGTATGGTAACTTTGACCGTGGTATTAGGGATTCGATAACCACTGAAAATACCTCGCAAATATGCCTAAAATACCTTCCAAAAAAATAGGATCATTTATTTTGTTCAAGGAGAATGATTCACTAGCTTAAAGTTTTATTCTCAGTGAAGTCACAAATTTCCTTCAAGTCTCATATTTCATTGCAGTTTTCTCGGCCTATTGTAGGCCTATCAATTTCCTTCTCGAATCTCCTAAAATGATGAACTCACTGTGTAAGGCGAGCATTTTCAGCCTCTTCAAAACCCTTGGTGTAGTATTGAATAGAACTTTGACCCAACTTCTGAGGTTTTTCCTATAAGAATTATCATATTCTCTTGATCGGCTTCACTTCTGATCATTTTGGATATTAAGATATATGCAAACAGTCCCTTCTTTTTTCCTTTTTGGAGTAATGTAAATCCCTTCTAGTGATCTTCTAACTACCTATAATATTTTCCTTCGATGTGATACCATGCTGGAAAATAGATTAAGACAACATTTTATTTTTACATTTCCTTTTTTGAAATTTATTTGTTATATTATGTTACTATTCTTATGTTCTTATCATTGACTAAATTCCAAAACAATGAATATCGCAGCCATACAAAAAAATGAACACAAGATATATGCTCTGAGCCAGGTAAAAACCCCTCCAAGGGGAAAAACGAGAAAGAACTTCTCTTATTGTATAATCAATTCAAAGTAGACTTCCAATACCAAAACCTAAACCAGGCCCATCACCAACTAGCCAATAATTTGTCTTCAATGCAAAATTAAGTCTCCAAGGGAAACAAAACAAGATCTATTACAAATTAGGGCTCTTCTATCCCTTTCATGTCCACTAACGAAACTTGCAACACCTCTTTCAATTTTGGACTTGAGGAAACCTTATAAACCCTAGGGTATTTTCACATATGAATAGTAGAAGAAAAATTATGTACTTTTGGAATCTTCTAGGGCTTATTTCTTCCTTAGTTGGCCTTCTCTTTACTTTTCTAGGACTTTCACACTCCTCTCTAATTGCATATTGAAATCAAGGATATGTGCTTGATGTGTTTATTAATAGGTGAAAGATCCATCATTATATAGAATTTCCAAGAGGCTCCATTATCCCTCTTTGGGTTGAATTTTCATTGGTTGGCTGACTTGGTCTTGGGAGCCTTCTAAACATTTCTAATTTCAAAATATTTTTTCTTTCCTTGATACAAATGCTCGAAAGGGTCTTTTACAATATAACAAGGACTCTTTACTCATGACAAAACCTGGAAGCATTCAATGGATGATTGACCTACGGACAAAGTGACTTGAGCATGAAACCCATGCTTTAAGAAAATCATTTTCTTTCTTCTTTTGATAGATACATAAGAATTATATCACGGCATGAGTCAAATTATAGCTATGAAGACCGAAACTAGTTACATTCTTCAACATATCAAAGTATGTGGGTATATTTTTGTAATGGAATATTAAATGATATCATATTATGATGAATTCTCAAGTTATCAAGTGATTTCATTGGTTAGGATGAATAGGTTCTCAAGTTCTTAAGGTTTTAAATATTATCTGAATATTTTAAATGTCGAGAACTTCCTTGTAAGACACTTGTACTATTATAATGTCCTTATGCTTTTGTCAAGACGTTTCTCAACATTCCTTATGAAACTCCCTAACAATTTCTCTCATTTGATGGAGTGTTATAGGACATTCAACCAAACAATTATTTTTTAGATCTATCTTCGTCGAGTGACAAAATTTCAGGTAGGATAAAGGAAATTGAACAAACAATTGGCGCGTCATCTAGTAAGTGAAGATCAACTAGAGGTGAAAATATTAGAATAAAATTCCATAGATGGATGGAATTTTTTCTCACTAAATGAGGGTCATGTTCTTATGATAATGAGATCATATATGACATTGAGGTGCCCTTGAGGTACAAGCATCTAGTGAAACGATGGTTACCCATGGAGCTTCCTAAAATAAACACTATTTTTTCTACCACTAAAAGGATATACTACATTGCCCCATTGTTGTTACATGGCTTGGGGCTACTTTCCATGGATGGCATAAAGGTATGTTACGATAGATTAAATAAATTGATGGAGTAATTCAAATACTGTTACATCTACAATGATTGGGTATGGCTAGTCCAATATACCAAAATTATGTGAAGATATGGCGTAGCCACAAATTATATACAACTAAAAGACAATGATAGAAATAAAGGTGCAATTATGTCTATTTATGGAAGGCCAAAAGCAACAGGGAATATCGTAGGGCTTATAAATAGTACATCTCCCATGACCACAAATAAGTAACCCAATTGCATATTCTAGGGGAATGAATGAAACTGTGTATTTATATGTGTGACAAAATCAATAGCTGCAAGGGAAGAGTTTCTCAATGATGAAAATTTGAATCAAATAGATACAAAATTTTATATTGTGGGGGTGGTATGTATTTTATTTTACCCAAATCATAAGCAATGTATATTGTATGTTATAATTGTCTTTTAATAAAATATATTGTCACACGTCTTGTAAGTTGAGGAAATATTTTAATACTTCATGGTTATGATATTGTGGCAGGTTGATCAAGGTTAAAGGGTAGCGACCTTGCAGCAGGTAAACATCAATGTTATTGTACGTAAAATAATATAGCCACAAGATTCATTTCAACATTTTCATTCCCCTGCTTTAAGAATATTCTAGTTTGTATTTAAAGAATAAAGTTATTGAAATTTTCTTCATTTGAATTTGTCATCATCACTTTCTATTGTGAATATAATTAATTAAATAATGTTCTTTTGGTAGGAGTAAATGAAGTTGTTTTACCTTCCAACATTTATTTTTATAATATGAGTGGTCCATGTATTAATATCATGACATGAAATGATGTTTTTTATAAATTTAGAACCTTTTATAATAGGCATCATATAACATGAAGTTTTTATATAAATTTAGACATATGTAAGTAGTGGTTTTCTTATTAATATAATGATGATTAATTGTGGGTGAATTTCTTGATATATTTTTTTTTAATGTGCCATAATTAAGTTTCAAGATATCATAATATTTACGAGAAATTATTTAACTAGCTAAAATTCCCCTCTTATGTAAAAAATGAAGATTTTTATTGATCTAAAATGTTTCATCAAATTCAAATCTTTGAATGTTTATAGTTGAGGATGGTGGAAAAAATTTACAAATTACACATATTTTATCAAAAGGGTGACAAGGGGAAAGCACTAGCTATAGAGCGATCCACAAATTCTTCTGAGGAAGTGCTTAATGAAGAAGCAATTTTTTTGTCGACCAATCTGATCTAAGCAATAAGCAATCTTCAAATCAAATTAAACAAGAAACTTAGACTTTAATTATGATTTAGTGTACTTAAGGGATAAGAGGCCAAATCAATACCTTGATGGGCCAAATTTATCACTATGGGGTAAGAAACTCATTTAATTATCCTATTTACTTTTTATGATTTTAATTATCTCATCCTTTATTAAAAATATCTTTATTTTATAAGAGTTTTTTGAGTGAGTACGATTCTCATGGTGTGACTCTGGGGGTTGGAGTTTGTAGCAGTGTCATTGCTCCACTTGTGAATGATGCACTAGTCTCTGAGACCAGTACACCCCCTGAAAAACACACATCATGATTTGCACCCCCTGAACAACATATGTCAAGATATGCACATGATGTTGTGGATACAGAGCGTGATCCCATCGCATATTTTTATGTTTTCTGGATATTCCTATGTTACTAACATGAGAACACTATCAATTATGTTTTTGGTAGATGATGAACATGTCCCCAAGAAATTAGAGAATATTTCATATATTTAAGAAGTTTTTTAAATATTAAGTAAAATATAATTGAAATTTATCTATAGTCCATGATTATTTTAAACTAACAATAATATCATTTAAAAATAAATGATTTATTTTATAGGAACATGTATTACCTAACCTTATAAATATTTGGGCCCACCATTTGCACAAACCAGAAATTCCAACATTCCAAGTTGAAGGATGAACTTATGAACAAGATGGTTGACCTATTCGGTGAGGGTACCTTCAACAAAGCTAGATTTACCTTGAAGGAAAGCTTAAATTTTAAATATTTGTGGGGTAATTATAGTGTTCATTTGCAAAATAAAAATAAGTATGAGCACCCTCCAATGATTCGAGAGAGGGATTTGAATGCCCTTATGGAAGATGCAATCGAGAAGGCACTTCGAAAAGAAGAGAATACACCACCTAGACTAGACGGTATGAGGAAATTTTAATAATAATTTAATTATGATTATTTATCATCATTGTGACATCTAATTAAGTTTTTTAATGTTTTAAATACAAGCTCCTAGATACAGCCAAATCCATGAAGGATAGAATAGGTAAATATGTTCGAAATACTGAGAGCGGGGGGGGGGGTTGGGGGTGAATCAATATTCCTTTTAATTAGTATTATTATTAATCTTCTAAAGCATTAGTTAATATTTAATTATTATCAATGTTTGTACAATGATAGCAGTAAACAAAAGGAACGTAAATGCACACAATTTTTAAGGTGGTAACCCCCTCCGAGACAAAAACCACCTGAATGCTTTTCTAATAATTCTTTAATATTCAACTCCAATTGAAAATAAATCTCCAACTTCCTAGAATCTAGAAAATCATTCTTCTTCAGCTCCCACTGGATGGATTCTCCAACACTCGAGATTCTTCAATAGTCAAATGAACAGATGCCCCAACACCCAATGAGCTACAACTCACCATAGCACCACCCTACCACCCTGAAGTTTTCATAGGCTTGAGCTTGTTGGTGACTTCATGCCCCACCCTAGCACCACCCTACCACCCTATATAAGAATAAAATAAGAATGGACTCTCGTACTAGGTAAAATGGTCCACTTTACAATGATATAGAATGATGTAGAAGAAGAAGACACACTAGACCATAACCCCAACTATGACACAAATACCTACTGATGATCCTAGACCTCCTGACACTGCCTCTTAAATTCTTGGCAGATAGACACTTGTACAAATTTTACAATGACTTGGTACAATGATACCTTTACAATGACTGTATGCAATGATGCCTAGGTGAAGACTTCATGTGGTGAACTTCTTGCTGTTGTTATGCACCTTTATTGCCGCTCTTGTTATGCTACCCTTTCTCACTCTTCAGAACATTAGATCATGAATTGAGTCTTATATTTATGAATATATAGTATCTTCAAAGAAATACCCATGACATGATAATAGCAAAACTTACCTCATCCTGCAGAGCATATGTCAGTGCTAAACAAAAAAAAACAAATTAGAATACAAATAACCAAATGCAATTAAGATATGAACATGCATATATAGAATATACTTACCTAGATCTTACCTCTGCTGCACCTTTCTTTGCTTTTCTTCCCTATAAAGGTTCGTCCTTTGCAGCCCTTGACAGCACATGATCTAGTTTTCTCTTGCCTTCTAGGAGCTTGATATTGAATCTGGTGCATCTCTATTATTTCAGATCCCCAATCTGTGATTTTCGGTCTTGTAGTAGTTCTCTGAGTCTTCTTTCCAATGCCACAGTTCTAACCCAATTTGTATTCTTCAAGAAAAAATTATGCCTAATCTCTCACAATGACCTAATTATGGACTAGCTCAATAGAGAAAAATTGTATGGTGTGCCATGCGTCATTGTTTCCTCATTAAACTCTTAAATTGCTACACATAAAACTATAGTCTGTGCATTATCTGCCACTTTTTACAGAATTCCAATCCCATACTTAGAGAGAGAGTTATGTTGTAATATTCCCAAACGGGGAAGCAACAATATTTGAACACAATAATGGAAAGTAGTAGTGTAAATCTGTAATATTCCCAAATTTTCACATCACATTTGGAATATTAGAGTCCTTGATTTTCTTAATGAGTTAAGTAAATAAAAGGGTGGAGGGACCCACAATCCTCAATAAGAATAAATATCCACTTTATGTGTATGAATGTGGATTAAATTAGCCTAGATCTGCAAAAAGAGGTAGTTGAGCAACTACTAATGTGAATGATATTGGAGATCATGTCTCATTTAAGGAGAAAGATCATGGAGGGTTGATTCAGTCAACTAAGATCTTGAAGATGTCAAACAAAGGATCATTGAGCATTCATGATCAAGTGGTGGAGGATCATGTGAAAATGAAGCACACATGATGGAGGAGGTGTACATTGCACCTAGACTATTTGGTTGATTTGGTCAAACAGTGCAGTCCCACTTGGATGATCTTTTCCACATGAGATTGTGTAGTTGAGATTAGGGCCAAGGCTTGAGGGGGCTCAATCATTATAAATCAGATTAAGGCAAAGGTGAAAGGAATCTTAGATTATTGGATGTATGATCTTTTAGTTCTGGAATTGTCAAGTGACATTCCACTGCATTCTTGGGTTGTTTAGCAGAGATTGCAGGCGTTGTTTAGCACAAGGTGTTTCCGGGCGGGAATCCCACCTCTTTCTTTGAGTGATATCTAAGGAAGAGGATTGTAATTCATTATACATCAGGCTTTAAGTGCCATTTCCTTTTTCTAATTTCTTCATAACATTCATATTTAGAAATCTGCAGATTTCTGAAGATTAGTTTGGAAGGTGGAGGTTTTCTTCAATACTTTAGCTGGAGAACAAGGTGAGGGATTATTCCCATCACTTGGGCTTATAGATCAGCACTCCCCGAGCCACATTGCATATCTAGCATCAGCTCAAATTTTATTGACCTCCTAGCAGTATTATTCCATTTAGGAATAACATTGTCCATATTGTAGATCTAACAGGAGGAAGGAAGTTGCTGGTACTTCAGCTAGTAGTCCAATGGAGGATCATTCCTTCACATTGCCATCAGTCTTGCCATCAGCCTGGAGTTTATTGCAGCATATTTCAGCAGGAAGGAGGCATCTCTTTCTCTCACAACATAGTTTTTGGAGGCAGTTGTGTTGCAGCAGCTGCAATCATCTTTTGGAGGATTGATAAGCTAGATCTAGAGCTCCCAGCTCATAGATCTAAGGAAGGGATCAACCCTTCAAGCATAGATCTGATCTGAGCACACATTTCAGCCATATTTTCTTCATATCTAGCTTTAGATCTATATTTCCTAGCAGATCAGGGATCAAACCCTAGGGAGGTGATTTTTCCAAAGTTGCAGATCTGGAAAATACTTTCTGGGTTATCTTGGGAATCCATCACATTGGCCAGATCTTGAATATTGGCATCATCAGAGCTCCAATTTTTAGTATATTTTATTTTCTCTTTCAGCCTGCAACTCTATGTTTATATTCTGCTGAAGGGACAACGCAGTATTTACTATAGAGCCTCTCTAGTTACGTTGTACCTATTGGATGCATGTTTTTAGGGTGATCCTAGCTCATCCTTTTGGCTAGATATACCTATATTTTGTACTTGTGTAACTAAATCATCTCTAATATAATAAAATGGCTCAACACTTTCTGCATATTCTGATTCGTACTTAGATATATTACTTATCTTGCTATAAGTTCTTATATTGTGTGAAGTATTACTGCATTCTCCCTTATATTAAAAAATCAATACATAAACATGAGAGACCAATATGGAGCCACTTTATTAATCATAACAACAACAAACATGTACAAAATAATGGGGCCCAAATCATACAACAAGAGAAAACAAGCCTCCCATGAATAATCACTCTAAAAGGTGAGTTGTTGCTACTAAACAAAATGTTGAAGAACTGCTACAGCGTAGTCATAATAAGCATAACTACATCTGGAGATCATAAAATGATGTAACTATAATGATATATGCCTCAAAATATATTATACATAAATATCTAGGCAATATATCGCCTTTCCAAGACAACCCAAGAGGGTTTCCGGAAAATACACAAAATGAGCTACAACCCTAGGGCTGAAGGTTTGTTGCAACAAAATAAATGAGAAGATATGGCTGAAGCTAATGTAGAAATATTTAGCTCTTCTCCAGTAGATCCTCTGAATGAAAGGTTGTCCCCTCCACTGAAGAAATCACCTCCCAAATCATACACTGCAACCACCCTTGCAACTCCTCCCTAAAATAACACAGATCCAGACTGAAACTACATTGTAGGGAATAATATCACCATGTCTTGGTTCCAAATATATCAATAAATCCCAAGGGGATTCCTTGCTGGTCTCCCAATGGAAGGAAACCTTCCTCCACTAAAAACAAGCTCAAAAATCACCTAATATAATAATCCACTGTTGCAACCTGCAACACAACCCAACTCTAAGTAGAAACTGCGTTGTTGAAGAAAGATAAAGCTTGGCCTTATACCAGAATGTGGAAATTTAGTGCAAATACTTCTCTTGAGTAGGCACTCGAAGTCAGCCAATGATGAATGTGGGATTCTTGCTTGGGAACATCCTTGTGCTAAACACTAGCTAAACATTTGAAAAGATCCACATGTCTTAACAAACCATCAACAAAATAACAATCCAATCATCCTCTCAATGGATTCCATCCCCTTCCTTATATTCTTGGTGAGAATCCTCACCTTAGGCCCCACTCATTAAATCCACTACTTCCATGCATGGAGTCTCCCTCCAAAACTACATTGTCCCTCAATGAATGTCACTCCTTCTATACTAGAGTTGTTTGATTTGGCCAAAGTTGACCTAGTCTACATGATCCATGCCATTTTCACACATAAGGGTCTTCAATCCAGCTTTTAGATGACCCCCATTCACATTAGGAGTTTATTTATTCCTACTAAGGAGATTTATGTGTCTCCATACCCTCTTATTCTTCTAACTAAGAAGAAAAAACAAAAATTAATATTCCAATTAGCTATTTGCTAATTTATGAATGTTACAATCCTCCCCTCCCAAATTTTTCTTGTCCCCAGGAAACTGCAGGGATAGAATTGAAGAGCCTCCTCTCTTCCTCCTGTAGCATCCTCATATGATAAGTTCCTCCAATGAACAAGGTTCCCTCTCATCAATATGTCCCCAAGTTTCTCCTCCCAAGTTTATAAGTAAGCTTTTGGTGATAAATCCAAATGGCTCTCATCATGAAAATTTGGGATATCCATGGAGACAACTATATTTGGTCTAGAGGCCTTCTTGAGGAAAGGAATCAGAAAATTAGTGGGAATCTTCATTCCCATGTGAAGCTCCAAACCCCAAGCTATCATCCATACAAAGTGAGTCACTCTCAAAAATGGTAACTCATGAAACATTTCTTCCACCATTGGCTCCTGCAATGTAGGTGCGATGCATAA
Organism: Pinus albicaulis; assembly: GCA_034641835.2. Classification (NCBI taxonomy): domain Eukaryota; kingdom Viridiplantae; phylum Streptophyta; class Pinopsida; order Pinales; family Pinaceae; genus Pinus; species Pinus albicaulis. The sequence continues at coordinate 723,409,403 of CM076577.1, read as the reverse complement.
ATGAACATGATAGACCAAATGGCCTACCCCACACTATCTTTGATCCGAATCAACCATGGAAGAGTTAGATTCTCCTTGAAATCTCTTGATTGAGATTTTTATTCTGCAAGATACTCACTTAGAATCTCATGATATAAGTTTCCTCCATCTCCATTCCTTTTATATTCTTCAAAATAAAAGGGCATGGTATATTTATTTGGAGCTCTATGCAATACAAGTTCTTTCTCCTGCTGATAGGAAGTGCATGGACCTTCCTCATCTTGAAACCCTATTGTGGTTTCATTACTTTTCTCCATTATTCTTTGCTTGACCTCCTTGGTGAGTTCCCTCATAGATCTGAAAAGAGATTAGATAAAACTCATTCCTTCCATCATTCTAATCTCTTTCTCCTTCTCCTTATTCTCTTGATAGCATAATGACTGAGATCCACAGGCTAAGCCATGATTATGCTCTGATACCCATGTAGTATTCCCAAATGGGGAAGCAACAATATTTGAACACAATAATGGAAAGTAGTAGTGTAAATAAATACACAAATATGGAGCCACTTTATTAATCATAACAGCAACAAACATGTACAAAATAATGGAGCCCAAATCATACAACAAGAGGAAACAAGCCTCCCATCAATAATCACTCTAAAAAGTGAGCTGCTGTTACTAAACAAAATTCTAGAGAGATGCTACAACACAGTCATAATAAGCATAACTAAAGTTGGAGATCATAAAATGATGTAAATATAATTATATATGCCTCACAAGATACTATACATAAAGATCTAGGCAATATATCACCTTTCCAAGACAACACAAGAGAGTTTCCAGAAAATACACAAAATGAGCTACAGCCCTAGGGCTGAAGTTTTGCTGCAACAAAGTAAATGAGAATATATGGCTGAAGCTAATGTATAAATATGTATCTCTTCTACAATAGATCCTCTGGATGAAAGGTTGTCCCCTCCACTTAAGAAATCACCTCCCAAATCATACACTACAACCACCCCTACAAATCCTCCCTAAAATAATGCAGATCCAGACTCAAACTGCATTGTAGGGAATAATATCACCTTGGCCTGGTGCCAAATATATCAATAAAGCCCAAGGGGCTTCCTTGTTGGCCTCCCAATGGAAGGAAACCTTCCTCCACTGAAACAAGCTCAGAAATCATCCAATATAATCCTCCACTGCTGGAACCTACAACACAACCAAACTCTAAGAAAAAACTGAGCTATTGAAGAAAGCTGAAGATTGGCCTTATGCTGGAATCTGGAAATGTAGTGAAAATACTTCTCCTGAGAAGGCACTCAAATACCCTTGAGGATGAAGGTGGGATTCCCACTCGGGAACACACTTGTGCTAAACAAAACTGCAATATTAGCTAAAAAGCTTAAGAGAGCCACAAGTATTAACATACCATCAACAAAATAATAATCAAATCATCCTCACAATGGCTGCCATCCCCCTCCTTATATTCTTGGTGAGCTTCCTCACCTTGGACCCCACTCATTAAAGCCATGACTACTTCCATGCATCGAGTCTCCCTCCAAAACTGCGTTGTCCCTCAATGAATGCCACTCCTTCCATACCAACGTTGTTTGATTTGGTCAAAGTTGACCTAGTCTACATGCTCCATGCCCTTTTCACACATAAGGGTCTTCAATCCATCTTTTAAATGACCTCCATTCACATTAGGAGTGTATTTATTCCTAATAAGGATATTTATGGGTCTCCATACCCTCTTATTCTTCTAACTAAGAAGAAAAATAAAAAATTAATATTCCAATCAGCTTAATGCTAATTTAGGAATATTACATAGTAAAATTTTCCCAAGGTCACCTCTTTGAGATAAAGTTCAGGAGCCTGAAAAAAACCTAACTTCAATAGTTCCTATATCTGAAAATATTGTGCACCATGATCTAAAATGTTTACAGGAGCTTCCTTAGGATTTCATCTTTTCCTCATAGAAATTTCAACTCTTGAACCTTCGTAGAAAAAACGTTATAGAAAAAATTCCACGATGACATGTTTCAAGTAGAAAAATCCCTACATGAGGAGGATATGAGGATCTCAATTTATATAAATGCTTAGGTTGAGAGGGATTTTAACAAGTGAACGTGGAAGGGATTTTAGGAGCTTAAAAATTATTGATTATTCAATTTTCAATGACCACAACCAATTATTAGTGTCATGCCACAACCCCATGGGGTTTTAGCCCACCAAATGGGGTTACTAAATTCAAACATGAATATCTCTCAAACCCTGAAGAGTTACGTGGTGTGCCATATATCAACAGAAAAATCTCAACAAGTAGAAACCATAAAAATTATCATCGACTCGGAATATGGTAATTTGGTAGTTCAAAATTCCCATGCAAGATCGGGCTATCCCTTGGTTCTGCTTGGGTTGACATCAATGAAAAACACTGATCAAAAAAATATGGGCAGCATCATCTCGGCCTAGGTGGTTACTCAAAACTGGTGACAGTATCATATCGGCTCGGGTGGTTACTCAAAACTGGTCGCAAAAATTATAAGTATAAAAAAAAAATTTGCATCCAAATTATAAATTCTTAAAAATTTTAGTTTAATATCACAACAGAAGAAAATATCATGTTTTCATGCAAAATTACAAGGATCAAATTTCAAAGAGGCTCCCACAGAAGAATACCTCAAGCTTCCTTACAAGCACAACTATCAATTCATAGTTGAACGTAGGACAAGCTTGGGGTCTACACAACCTTCTGGCTCCCAACTTGACACTCACGTAAATAAAAGCAATGAAGGGAATTTATAAATTATTACTTGTACAATCTATTTATTATTATTTTTGGCCATAAATTAATGTTATTGACTGTAAAAGAAGGCAAAAAATGTATATACAAATGTTCCAAGTAATAATGGAACACATGAGCCTAGTGATGGTGGAGTGCCTCTTGAAACTGATGTTTAACTCAGTACTAGAGGTATTTCATGTGTTATAAAGAATTTGTAGTATGTATTAAAATTGAAAACATTTAAATTCAAATGGTGTGTTAATTATAATATTTCTTGTTTCTACTCCAAGTCATGTACAAGATGAGGGCAAAAAATAGGAGGAACATATGGCCACATCCTGAATTATTATGCTTCCCTCCACTACCGAAGAAGGTAAATATCAACACTCTACTACTATTTTTATTAATAAAAACTTGTAAAAATAATAATTATAAATATAAATTTAACATTTCTTTCTTACCCTTGTAGCAGCATAGACATATGAATTGGTTGGGGGCAATACATACAAAGCCCATAAGATCTGAAGAGGAAGAAGACATCCTTGCTAAATTCCTAAAAAAGTTAAAGAGACTGAATAATAATTGATTGTACTTGTGATATAATTAGAACGACCTTGTTTCATATTGTGTAAACATATTTTTTGTGATAAAATTTATTGATATGAGATATTTTGTGGATCTATGAATGAATGAATGAATGAATGTTTTCTATTTATTTATTTATTTATGGTACTTTCTTTCTTTCAACTATTTCCTAGTAGAAAGATTGGGTACTGGGGAATTGAGAGTGATGTGAGGGGCAGGAGGGGTCATGAGAGATTCCCCCTTCACGTGGTTGGCATTGTTCAATAGAGAATAAATTAGGATTTGGATAATATTGGAGAAAAACACTCTCAATCCAATAGACCAATAAAAAAGTAAATGTTGAATTTGTTTTTACTTCTTCGAGTGGAGGGAGGTTTTCTCCAAGATTAAACTACTCCATAATTTAATTTATTCTCAAAACTGAGAGGATATCATTCAGGTATTTATCCACCCAATTATTTTTAATTATTATTTATTTGTGCAATTAAATTCAATATTTGGTCAAAATTCATATATGTTTTCCTAATTTGTATCATGAATATGTGTATGACAACTAGTATCAATTCGGATGTTGAAGTGGAACAATTATTGGAATAAAATAGCTCAAAATGGTAACATTACATTTAACATTCAATTTTTCATTATTTTTATTAGGAATTTGTTTTATTACCAAATATTGAAAATATATCCATTTATTCACTTTGTCATTTCATTTTCTTTGAACCTATTCCCTTATTTCCCTTATATGTAAAAATTGTGATTAAATAAGTATAACAAACAAATTTATATCCCCCTCAAGGGATTCCTCCAAATGTAACATCCATACATCAACTTGATTTTTATAGTCTATATACTTTAGTATTTAACTCTCTAAAGATCAAAATCACCCTCATTATTCATGTTTTACGGAAATCAAACCTACAGATAAGTATGTTTTCCCTAAGTGTGGTGGTCGCACTTAGAACAATATAAAGAAAGATATTTGACCTTTTCCTTAAAATGAATAGATAAGGGAAGAGTACCTACTTGTAATATGTTCGCTATTCCTCGCCTCCCTTCGTTGCTTCCGTCACTCTCAATCAAACAGAACTCATTTGATTGGTACATGCAATGGAAAACATAAGACGGAAAACAACATAAAGGCATATTATCTATTCATGCTAAACACATTGAATCAATTTCATTTGTAAATACACATATAACATCATGACACATGTATTAGGAAAGGAACAAACGTCTTTATTATGAAGTAGAAGGAGAAGTTACAACTATTTGGATCGATTCAATGTCAACTCACTCCAACTTCAGTCCCATCCTCATCACACCATCAACATCACTCTAGCAACATAACATTACATGCAGATGATACCTCGAAAAGATGTGATCTCACCAGCATAACTCTACTAATACAAATTCTTTCTCTCTTGTGCACTATGATCAATGCTCAATTTATAAGTATATGAAGGTAATTTGGCATTAATGAATCATTGAATGGATTTTACAAAAATGGGTGAAGAGGTTTCCTTGTTCATGGGAATAGGAGGATAATAGGTTAAATGGATCCATGGTTTCCATATTCAAAGTTATCAAATGATGTGATAGTTGGGACAACTTCTAGAAGCCACTAGAGGGTGGGAATATTCCTAGAATCCAATGAACAATTCACTCCTAGTCAACCAACACATTCTAAAGTGGGCCTAGATTGTCTGCAACACAACTTTTCATGGGATTAGATACTCTGCAAAGCACTTACTGCAGTCTAGGGGTGTGTTGATGGCTCAATGGAACACTTCAACTCGCATCTAAGTAGTGAAACTTTCATAAAGGAAAACCATTAATGGGATGAGTTGTTTAGGCCATGTAGCAACTAATTTAGAGTATGATAGACCCTAATTGATACTGATTTGGGTTTTTGGAATGATGCCCAAATTGACCTGTAACAGTTTTCCCCTAAAGCATGAATTCAAAAGTGACAATGTTGATTTATATTATTTATGATGTGATGAGTATGATCTGAAGCGGATGGTGACATGCATCAATTACAATACATTACATCATGATATATTTTCATCTTGGACATGGATTACTAAGGGATAAATACCCATACTCAACACATAAACTATCATAACATCATAAATTCATCTACAGATATAGACCCATGATAAGATTACCATCTTTTTAAAGACCAGTGTACGGATGATATGGTACTACTCCTGGAATCGCAACTCAGATGGATGAAACTAGATCTGGGGTATTCTATCTAATTCACTCAATATCTTAAGTACAATTCTAAACATGCGAATATGTGATCTGAAGTGAAACATGGGAAGACACTGTCTGATTACCATTCAATTATGTAAGTCATTAATAGAAGTGAGAGAAAACACAGTTGATGATAATGGGTCTCAAGTTACTCCAGTACATTCTGCATGGTGTGAATAGATAATTTGATGTCGAACACCATACAAAGTATTTCGGTGAAAAGACTTTGATGTCAACCTGCTGCCAGAAGCGAGAAACCTGCCGTTGATGTAAGCAAGATCCAAGGTCCTGAAAGGCTATTTCTAATTCAAATTCCTGGATGATGAGCTTATGTCGACAGGAAGTGACTCGTTGGAGGAGGGTCTTGATGTATCCCCCATCAATGACACGAAACGAGAGTAACGATTTTAGAGACAGAATGTAACTGATGAAGCAATTTTTAGGGATGGTGGTCAGGAAATGAAGGTTTATGAGTATTGAAAAGCATGAGGAATAACTAAGTGACTCATCTTGAACATATCAGAGACACTGAATTAGTTGGTAGCATTGACCCAAAACCAAAGTGATGGATGGTGTGATAGACCATAGATATGATAGACCATCAAGCACATAACCCAACCCAATAGTCATGGATATGAAGTGAATGAGTGTCATGTTGAAGATCAAATTGTTATCATAATGTGTTTTATCCCTTTCTGATTTTCCCCAGTCATTGTTAACTAGTACCTCTTTATTTTTTAACAAGTTTGAGGAGGATAACATATGATTGATGTATAATTCCACCCGCCAGCTAAATCCATCACTATGTTATGATTTAACGAGTCTAGCGAAGGTGAAACTCAATCTTATAATGATGGACAAGTCTATCACTAATTGATGCCTTAACAAGTCTAACGATAGTGAAAACTTGGTCCTTTTTCATGTTTAGAGAGTTTGAAAAAGGGAAGAAAAGAAAACTCCACAAGTTATTTTCATAAAATTTTCCCTTAGATTCGAAAAAGCGTAAAATAATACCTGAGTGAACCTCCTATCCATGTTTGACTAAGGTTTTCATTTTTCATAAACGTAATCTATCATAGTCTAGAAAAGGGTAAAACTTATATTGAGTAGAAGTCGTTTCAATTCCTTTTACGAGCTCGAAAGGACAAGTGCTCATAAATGTTTTCATATTTTGGGAGTATGAAAAGAGATGAATGAGAACTCCAGGAGGGTTCCTTTTTCGTGTTTAACATAGCTTGAAAAATAGATAAAAGTGTGCTTTTTGGCTAACCTTCAATTTAATTTACGAGTAGGAAAAGACGGAAAGAAATTGTCATTTTCATGTGTTTGATTGAGCATGAAAGATAACAAAAGAATCTCAGGATTTTCATGACTTTAACGAGTCTTGAAAATAATAATCGAAATGGACTCAAGATAAGTTTCATTTTAATAAAGCTTGAAACAGAGGAAAACTATCCTTGAGCTAGGTTTGTTTCATTTTTTAACGAGCTTGACACGGGAAAAGAACTATGCTCATTATGAATTGATTCATTTTTTAACGAGGTTAACATAGTAAAAGGAACTATCCTTGAAGGAACACGTTTCATTTTTTAACAAGGTTGACATAGTAAAAGAACCATCCTCATGACCTGATTCATTTTTTAACGAGGTTGGCATAGTGAAATAACCATCATCATGAACTTATTCATTTTTTTAATGAGGTTGACACAGTAATATAACTATCCTCAAGACCCGATTCATTTTTTAACGAGGTTGAAACACTAAAAGAACCATCCTCATAAGAACCTGTTTCACTTTTTAAGGAGGTTGACACAGTAAAAGAACCATCCTCATGACCTGATTCATTTTTTAATGAGGTTGACACAGTAAAAGAAGCATCCTCAAGACCTGATTCATTTTTTAATGAGGTTGTTAGAGTAAAAGAACTATCCTCGAAATCATTTCACCTAGCTATCTATTTCAGAATCATTGGGAATCTTCCTTAACTCAAATGAAGTGGAAGATATCATATTTCAGGTCTCTATATTTATGATTTTTGCCGATGTCATAGGCGATGGTAACGAAATGGTTCCCATTACGGAGGAATCCTTAAGAGTCCTCCACCAATGTTCTGAAGAGATGGCGGGGGTCCGTGAGAAAATGGAATTCTTCCAGTTGCCTGGGAACAAAAGGTGAAGAAACAGATTTGATCAATGAATTTGATGCTTCCCTTATCGGGGAAGACGACCATACAAAAGTAAGTATATACTACCGCAACCATAGCGTAAACCCACAATCCTCCAAGTAATATATTGTATTCAAGGGGTTCGTTAACGATATCAACTTCAAAAGTAATTGATTTTCCCCTAGTTCGACTTGCAGGTTACTGAGAATTCCACAAGGCTTATATTTACAACCGTCAAAAGCTTTCAGCATCGTAGGTGATTGTGATAAATTAGGTCATCTAAGTGACTTCCAACAACTTATAGACATGATACAATTAGATGCACCTTCATCAATGATATTTCAATGAATGAGGCAATTCAAGACATGTACTTGAAAAAAAAATGATAATTGTGCTGGTAATTGTGGCACATAGCCCACGTGATTAAATACTACAAGATTAGAATCCGTCGGATCAATTCGACCAAACGCTAACAACAAAGCCTGATTTTGGGAGGGACAATTCTAAAGAACCTCAAGCGTTGACTTAGCAGACTAAGCCAAATATTCAACTACGTTATAATTTTGAGATGCATGAGCTCAAGGGTTGAAAGATAATTTATGAACAACTCCCTTTGGCAGATTTATTGTTAACTCGGGAATAATAGGCAGTGGGGCCAAATCATATGAAGTCAAATTCGAAGTAGTAAGTTGATCTATAGCCTGACCATTCGATGATGATATAGGATTATTGTAATATTTACTTTGAGTTGACAACCAAACATCATTTTTGGGCTTAGTGGTTGATAACATAAGTAGTTGTGACCTAGAAGTAGGATTTGTAGCATACATATGTGTTTCTGGGTTCAGAAAAGGATTCATCAACGTTGTAGATGTGACAAAATCCTTAAGAAGCTTTGAGACTTTTGAATGGTGGGGACAATCGCGTGTAAAATTCTCCTCATTACATATAAATCAAGGATAACGAGGTTTCCGAATAGAAACAGATGAATCAGGTGATTTTTCCTATGGGGGTGATTTCATTTCTTCTTATCTTTCCCCTTCTTCTAACTTTTGGGTTGCTTGTCACTTTTGCCTTCGTTAGATGACATGACATGTATTTCAGAAGAAGACGCGGGATCAGATGCAATATGGGTTTCATTTGAAACAAAAATTGTAGAACCAAATGGTCAACTTTCTGACAGAGTGCTAGTAGAAACAATCACACCATCCCCGACATGAATGGCCTTACGAGATGGAGAAGGAGGAACAGTAAAATTTGGTCACGATGCATTCAAAATATTTTCATAGAGTGTGCTAGACTGAGTATAAATCAAATTTAGATACTGGGCACAACCAATTACTTTCTATTTAGTGACAAAACTTCCTTTGGCCACATCCTCGGTGATAAATGGAAACAAGGACTTTATAAACCACTCAGCTAAAAGTTGACCAGGAACAAATTTTTTAACCATTCGACGACGAAGATGCCACTCATGTACATGATCTGATATATGAGTAGTAGCGGTCTATTTAAATCTGGTCAAAAGTTTCGTTCCAGCTTCATATCTTATGGGTAATTAGAACTGGGTTAACAAATCAGTGGCTAAAGTTGTAAAGTTAAGGAAAGAAGCTCATGGTAATTCAATGTACCACTTTGCAGCCGGACCAGTAAGCGTTCGCTGGAAAATACGTAGTCTAACATAATCATCATTTAAGGAATTTGATGAACACCATAAATGATAATTCATAACATGCGTAGACAAATCTTCTCCAGAATTTCCATTGAATTCTGGAATTTCAGAGGCTAATTTATGAGGAATCACCGTCCAGCAAGGTAAATAATGAATGGGATCATTAGTAAGCTAGTTTAAATTAGGTAACTCTAATGTTGCAACAAATGAAAACTTTCAATTTAGGTCAGGTTGAGCATAACCAGGATAAGATGGAATTTCCTGGGAAATAGGCTGCTGTGTACCAACAAAAGGATTTTGTTGTTCGTAACCCAGATAAGGGTAAGCTTGTTGACCAAACCCTTGATAGGCTTCTTGACCAAGACCTAGATAATATTGAAACTATTGGAATGGTTGCTATGGATGCCAAGGGATTTGATAAAAATGCTTCCCTGCTAGGATAATTTGGACAAAGTTGTGAATAAACAGGACTAGTAGAAGCCTGTGACAAAGGTAAACTAGCCTGCAGTTTTGAAATTCCTGATACAAATGGTTGTTGAATACCAGCCTTGGAATATGGAGTCTATAGACCAAAAACTTGAGGGTTAGGGGTTGAAGGACCCACCTGAGAAGACTGAGCAATAACCATAGAATTAATAATAGGCATAGTAGGTACAAATGCAACATGTTGAACTGGTTGATTTTGATACACAATCATTTGCAGCTGAACAAGAAATGTAGGCTGTCATTGAAAACCAAGAATTCCAACATAAGATTGAACTAAAAATGAAGGAGTACTACCATAGTGCTTGAACATCTTTTTCCCCCTAGCATATGGAGTATAAGGATATTGCACATATTGACTTTCATATGATGGGATTCTAGCACATACTGGATAAGATTGACAGTAATTGAATGGATCAACCTGATATTGAGCTGATGATGTCAATAAAGGATTAGGTTTTTTAGTACTCGTAAGAGAGGAATGAGATAGAATTCAAGATGATGATATGGGGAAATTCCATGGAATAGAGGAGACACCAGAGTAGGTTCAATTTAAAGCTTGGTAACCCAGTGGGATGGACGAACCACCATAAATATGAGACTCGGGTGTCATAGAAAACATCGAAGATGAAGAAATAGTAGATGATGTCACAGTTGTAACAAATAGTACATTTTGGGATGCTGTCTCAGCTATGGTTAAATAACCCAACAGATACTCCAACGAATCTACGAGCACTTGAGAGTGAATAGGATCAATAGGAGCAGAGTAGGTCAAACAAGGAAAATACGAATAAAAATGAGGCCCTGACCCAAAATGAGTGGGAGTTTAAGGGGTTGTCTATTCCTGAAGTTATTCCTCTACTGAAATCAAACCATGTGGCAGTACTTCACCGTCAGGCCCGAGATAAATTTTAGACAGTAAAATCTACAGTCAAGAGCAAGACCCAATGGTTACAAATGACTGAGGATGAGATAGTTGCATGGGAACAACTCTTTTTTGTTCAACTTCGAGAACAAGATGTGTTGGTAAAAGAACACTATGTTCCAGATCAACTTCCAGTTGAAGAAGCTCAGGTTTTGGATTTACCATTTCACTGGATTGAATATCAGTGTCCTTAGGTAACTGTGAGGGTTTCGCCTCGAAAATAGCAGATAAACAGGGATCAGTCAAAAAGACTTGAGATTTAGTACTCAAAGGATCAAATCACTGTGGTAAATTAGATAAAGGTGTAGAACCAAAGGTTCTAGAGGTACTAGACTCGGTAGGACGAGCTCGCCTTCGACTACTAGGTGTAGCTTCTATCGGTAAAGGTGGTTTATTCTATGTCCTACGCAAACTATGGGGAAAGGGTTGATATTATTCCATGATTTTTGATTGAATTTAATACAAAAAAATAAACATGAAAGAGGGTAATTCTATGCAAACTTTTTACCAAGCAACTGTGAACTACAATATATCACCCCAGTAAACCATGGAATTATGTACGTGCAGGCAATCTCCCCGAATGATGTGTTCGGTGTATCACAGTGTACAAGGCGACCTACTCAGTTACCTATGGATGGTAAGAAAACTAAATTTATCCACCCAAATATACTCAATGGTACATGGAGGCCCAATCTATATTAGTGATGTCTAATGCAAAACTGCACAGTGAGAGCATCCCCTTAATACTTTTCATACTAGAACACCACCCGATATACCCAAAGGTGCGTGGAATAGCTATGATATACTTACGTACGTGGAATGAGATATCACACTCGAAATTTGTTGTAGAAAATTAACAACAACTTCTATGTTTAACGACGTTGAAACACGTCTTTTCTATACCTCTAAATTTTATCGTTAAGTGACAATGCCCCCTTACACAAATTCAGATAAATTTTAATTTATCTTTCTTATAAATTTGTCTTTTAGGTTCACCGCGAGATTTATTTGACATTCCTAGAATGAAATTAAAATGATAAGCATTCTTTTCAATTTGATTTTTGATAATGAAAAACTAGCTACAAGGAATAGAGCAATCAGATTGTATGTAATCAACAATGAGCACATCTAAATGAAAATTTCCTAACTATTCCTATGCAGCACTCACAATCCCTATATGTAAATGCATGTTTTTATTTTCAATTTCTTTTAAGTTTATATGAACTAAAAATAAGCTATAATGGACAAACAATCACTCAATACTTTCTAAGGAAACGAAGACACGAATGATAATTATTCTTTCCGAAAATAAAGAACTCATCAAATGTAAAATTTTAAACTTTGGAAATATTCGAAAATGATAAAGAAAACAAAAATAAACATTGATCAAACAAATATCCAAAGTGAGGCAAGAACAGTAGAGGCAATCAGACACTTGAAATTTCAACAAACAAAACATTGAAATGAATTGCAAAAGAAAAAATATGATAGACTTTGGTTGGTCACAGGAGAAATGCACCCCTGAGTGGGAGACAATGCGTTGTAGAGCATTGTTAATAACCCAACAGTGTTATGCAGAGCACTATGTCAAGACCAACGGTGTGTTGGTGCCAAAGGAAACTCTAAAAATCCAATCAAACACACTGATTTTGCTAAAACACATTCAAATGACTGAAATAAAGCAATTAAAGTATACTAGAGGATGATAAACAAGGATAAAAACATGAGGTATGATTTGTTGATCCCCAGTATGGTCACCAATTTGTTTTACGAAAATCAAACCTACGGATAAGTATGTTTTCCCTAAGTGTGGTGGTCACACTTAGAAGAACAGAAAGAAAAATATTTGACCTTTTCCTTAAAATCAATAGATAAAGGAAGAGTACCTACTAGTAATATATTCTCTATTCCTTGCCTTCCTTCATCGGTTATGTCGCTCTCAATCAAACTCAACTTGCTTGATTGGTACCTGCAATGGAAAACAAAAGACAGAAAACAACATAAAGGCATATGAGCTATTCATGTTAAACAAATTGAATCGATTTCATTTGTAAATACACATATAACATCACAACACATGTATTAGGAAAGGAAAAAATGTCTTTCTTATGAAGTAGAAGGAGAATTTACAACCAGTTTGATCAATTCGATGTAAACTCACTCCATCTTGAGTCCCCTCCTCATCACACTAGCAGCATAACATTACATGCAGACAATACCTCCAAAAGAAATGATCTCACCAGCATAAATCTACTAATACAAATTCTTGCTCTCTTGTGCACTATGATCAGTGCTCAATTTATAAGTAGATGAAGGTAGTTTGACATTAATGAATCATTGAATGGATTTTCCAAAAATGGATGAAGAGGTTTCCTTGTTCATGGGAATAGGAGCATAAGAGGTTCAATGGCTCCATGGTGTCCATATTTGAAGTTATCAGATGATGTGATAGCTGGCACAACTTCTAGAAGCCACTAAAGGGTGGGAATATTCCCAGAATCCAATGACCAATTCGCTCCCAGTCGACCAATGCACTCTAAAGTGGGCCTAGATGCTCTACAAAGCACTTACTACAGTCTAGGGGTGCATTGATGGCTCAATGAAACACTTCAACTGGAATCTAAGCAGTGAAACTTTCATAAAAGAAAACCATGAATGGGATGACTTGTTTAGGACATGTAGAAACTAATTTAGAGTATGATAGACCCTAATTAATACTTATATGAGTTTTGGGAATGATGCCCAAATTGACCTGTAACAATTCACATTTGTAATAACTAGACTTTATAGATTTATGATTTCATCATTTGTGTAGCTTTAAATTTATATTTAAATTCACTACAAGATACAATAAATTAGAAAAAAAATGTGTGATTAGAAGTTATAGGTTGCATATTCTTTTCATGTAATTTTTTAAACAGCTAGATGACTCTCAAGTTGAAAATTGATATTGGCATTTAGTTGTTTTAAATAAGAAATTAAATAAACCAACATGTATATTAAGTGAATTTTGAGTTGGTTTGAGGTGTAAATGTAGATAAAGGTTCTATATCCCTCCCAATAAATCGAACTATTATTATTGGAGACTTTCCTCTCTCATTTTGTATCTTATTATATGTTTTTATGTGGGTGAATATTTGTCCTGGTATATTGCTTCACTTTCGATGTAGGGTTTATATTATTGATGATATTGATTTCTTGCCAGCTTGTATGAAAGCAATGGTCCAAGCATGCTCCTCTCTTTCTAATTCCTTTTTCTATAGTGAGTCACCTAGAAATATTTGCAACAATGATAAAAAACATATATTTTTTTCTTTGTCAACACCCCACCTAGGCTATATGTAACACCTTTAAATTCATTGTGGGTTTATTGAGGGCATCCTCCCACCCCCACACAATAGTTTCAATTTCTTACAATATGTCTAGGGTTACCTTAAGGCTTCCCTCAAACCCAACATGAAATACAATCTATCCATGGCTCACATCTTAGAATTTCGATCAAATATGCTCCAGTGTGTAGTCAATTAGATACACTAGGGAAAGAACTAGCCTTATCAAGTTGAAAAAACAAGTTCTTTTGGTGATATGATGGAATAAAGTAGGGAACTAGACTAGATTCCTAGATCCATAGTATGAGGGTCTATTTAAAAACTTTCCTCGATATATCGGAACCTCAACATATCCTGATTATATAACTACATTTGGTCCATAAATCTCAAGCATGGTGGATTTTTAAGATAATCAATCCATCCACAACCCCCATCAATGCATGGGATTCATTGTTTACAACCCTCAAATTTCATTTCTACCCACCATGATATAGAAAAAGTTTGTGTGTTAACAACTAAAAATGCTCTAGAATCGTCGAAAAATAATTTAGTAGTACATATCCCTATTAAACAAACTTAGGATTCATCTGCAAATCAAAGAATCAGAAAATGTACTCTTCTTAAAATTCAACTATGGATTGTTACTATTTTTTGCTCACTAGGTAAAGATAGAGGAGGCCCTGGATTGACATATCATAATACCCAGGAAGTTAATTCTATCCATTTTATTCTAATAATTTATTCATATTTTATTTTGGTAATTTAGTCTATCTAATATAAAATTCAACCCATAATTAATTACTTTAATTTGGGTTTTTGTTTCTTTTTTAAGTCAAATACCCTCGAATTTCCCATAGATTTTGTACTTTTGTGTATCTATCTGTTTACCATTATACAATGGGTATAAAATGAATTGATCAAGATAATTATCTCATCTTCATGATAAAATGAAGGATTTTAACTTGAAATAAATATCTGAGTAACAACCTTATTAGAGATCTCAGAATATTTTTGTTTAATTGCAAACAGGGGACTACCATAATGCCCAAGGAGAAATAGGTATGTGCCTTGAAGGTGCCATAAAAATTACACTTCTTAGCTTCAAATTTATGGTAACAAAGTCGACAGAGAAAAATATATTTTTATCAGGTATTTCCACCATATTACAATGAGTTCTCTATCTGTGACATGTGTTTTATGTCTCATTGTTCTTTCACGGTGAATTATATTTGAATGTGGTCTAATCCAAATACCAATGGAGGATAATACCCGTTTGTATAGTTTCCAGATAATCTAATAGAAGCTTTACTATTTATCTCTCATTTTATGGGAGATGTCCATCAAGTCATATCCTGTCTATTTATACATTTTCCATATGGATTATTTATTGGTAAATTATTCATTGTTACTGATTAATGAAAAATATATTTGCATCCTTTACATGTGGGATTCATTACAAATGAAGGTGTAAATACAATCATATTACGTGGTACATTAAAAAGAGTAATTTGCATCATGTAAGTAAATGCAATATCCTTTGCCAAATAATTTGATTAAAAGTATGTTGTTATTTTTATCCTTTATCTTAAAGGCACATTGGTTATTTCAATTCCATATTTTTAGGAGGGTAATTAAGCAAAAAAGGTAAGAGGAGTGGGAGGAAAATTTGTAGACATTAGAATGAAAAATAATTCAACAAAATTTCCTTGCCTTTTACCTATTTTTTTGTCTCACATCAATGTAAATGAAAAGTTTTCTCACCAATTTTTTATCATATACTGACATTAGAATTTCCAATTGTTATCTATTTTTCTTTGACAACTTTAAACATTTTTTGGGCCATCTTATGAATTTACTTGACAGCATGTATTAGACTTAAAATGAGTTGACATTGGGTGATGTATCCATTATATCCCATATGAAAACTAGATAGAGTTTGCAGTCACAAAAAGTGTGAAATGGCTTGTATGCATACCATTTTCCAGTGACGTGAAAAAAAAAAGTGGTTGTACCCTTGTAAATTCATCATGTTTCCAGCATCTACACTTTTTATCTATGTATCTTCAAATAATAATTATGTCATTTTGTTAGAGATTTTTTTCCAATGTAATTAAGTATGGTCCCTGTCAAGTGTCTTGGGAATAGGTTGTTAAATTAAAAAAAATTCTACTCTTAACAAGGAATATATATTGTCGACAAATGAAACAATAGTGAATAGTGGCGAAAGGAATAATAAACAACTAACAGGTGGAATCCATGCAGTTCAAGTGTCATTTATTATAATGTCCCAAATGGGGAAATTTCTGCAATGCCGGGATTATCTTGAGATATTCCTATTTTCCAACTCTGGGAGTATTAACAATCAACACTAAAATACTTCAGAGATTGACTATTAGGGGCATTTACTTCATATGTCACCTTCACAAGGAAGGATGAGATCCAAAGGCTACTTGGCCCACTAGCAGACTCTGCCAATGGAACTTGTCAAGAGCTAATATTTCCCTTCGAGGAATTTCTGCAACAGCTGTCCATGAGGACATTGTATAAAGAAACCCATGAGAAAATAAGGCCATCCAGTGTTGGGATGCCTTAGAATACATTTGATACAAACTCCCTACAAAATATAAGCTCAAATAAATAACCTTAAGTAGGTTATTCAGATCTCCCACCAACAAGTATACCGAAATAATGCTCAATGAGAGAATCTTCAGCAGCATGAAAACTTCAACAAGTAGCAGCAGTGAAATAATGTCTCATATAAAGTAAGAAGAGAAAAAATCTGATATATAATGTGTAGCAGCAAATATTATACAAGATCCTTGATGAAAATTCCTCTCAAGGTGAGTGCAAATCAGCCCCAAAGGAAAATGTACATGCAATGAAGGAAATAGACTGCTACATGACCCAGCTACTCTATAACTGCACAGTTTATAGGATAAAATGACTGAAACCTGATACAAATATGATGATATAGCAAGAAGAGCTAAAATAAATATGGGGGAGCAAGATCTCAACCCCAGAAACATTATTACATCAATCCTCCAACGGATTGGCTAAAATACATAAAACTGGAAAATGTCGGAGTTGCAGTGTAGCTGCTTCAACTCAAATATGATACAACATGGGAGAAGGAAGTAGATGTTGCAACAAACACTGATAACTCCTTTAATTATCTCCAAAGTAAAGGGGTTGATCCCCTTACTGAAGATTGCACTCACTAGTGCACAAAATGAACTCCACCTGCAAACCCTCTCTGAGAATAACGTTGTAAGAGGAAGGGACTACACTGGGCATGAGTAGAAACATGTGGCCCAATTCCAAAATACGTAATATCAGATCTGGGGTTTCCTTTGCTGATATCCTAGAGAAAGAGACAGCTCCTCCTCTACAAAACAAGCTCCGGAAATGAGATGTTGAGAGTCCCTCATGGCAACACTAGCAACTCTAGCGTTCTCTTGCTGCAAGAATAATGTAGTAGCTACAAATGACTGCTTTGGCCTCAAGCCATGATGTGAGGAAGATGAATAAAAATCTCTCCATGGCCTCCCATGGAAGAGAAGGGCATTCTTAAACAGGAATCCCTCTTGTGCTAAGCAGCACAAGCTCCCTTAGTTGAAGGCAGCTTCAACTTCGAATTCTCTTCTCAAAAGATGAAACCCCAACAATGGATCTCCTTCATATTTTATACAAGGAATGCTTCCTTGCCATGGATCCCACTCACATTAGGGTTTCTCCCATTTTGAATTTCCCTCCATCCAACTACGCAATATTGTTGTGCAAGCTTCCCCTCTTGAGTATCTTGTTGAATTTGGTCAACCATGGTTTATCTCACTTGATTTTGGCCCTTTTTACACTAGGGCTTCTAACTTAAGCCACTTAAGTGACTTTTTGCACCTTAGGGGTGTTTATTAAGTTGCTACATGGGTCCCTTCACCCATTTTATTCCTTTTATTAAAATAAAAGCAAGATTAATGTTCCAAATAATTTATTGAAAAATTTGGAACATTACAGTCCTCCCCTCCCAAAACTTGCTTGTCCTCAAGCAAGAGCAAGGATGTACTGCAAAAATTCCCCCACTCAAGGCATGGAGTCTGAAATATCCTCATGTAGATCCTCCATCCTCAAGTAATCAACCAAGTAAAATGAGTCACCCTCCAACTAGGCAACTCCTGAAAGTACTCCTCCACCTTGTGTTCATGAGAAATATGTGGGTTGAATTTCTGAACCTGGTAAGCTTCATAGCCTACCCCACATTGTCCTCTTCTCCACTTATGATGAATGTGGAGTGAAAGTTGAACTTGGGTTGCAATAGTGTTGCCTTCAAGGGGCAAGATGAAGTCTAGATCCCCAAGGACCTCTCCTCCAATGCTATAAATCAAGATAGCCCATATCATCTCATATGTGATGAGTTGGAATTAATCAACATATGGTAGCCAACCAATCATATGGTTCACCTCATGGAAAAACACATGGCTGAACATGGTGACCATATCATCTTCCATACTCCCCTTGGAGCATGTGCTGCAAAAAGAATGGAGGTCTTCTTTCCCAAAGGGCACATCCACCCTATGAGTCTCTCCCTCCACATGATACATATGGGGCCACTGCTGATATATGGCTGAAATGAAATGGTATTCAAGAGAGACCCAAGCTACCCCATCAACATAAAAACCATGAAGTGCCTCCTCCAAAAATTCAACTCTCCAAATAGCTCCTCCCACATGAAGGAAAGAGATGATGTTTGGAAATCATGGGCTGCCCATTGCTTCCCCTAAAACATACAACGTGAAAAGTAGGGAGAATCACACTCCCAATGGGCATCTTAAATTTATTTCCCTCCTCCAAAACAGTGCTTCCTCTGAATAGCATTCTACCAGCAACATATGGAAGCATAAACTTATGAGAGCAAGGAGGTGAAATATGGTCCCATGCATGGAACCAGTGCAGGAAATTATTTTCCTGCCTCAATATATGATGCAACAAGTGTCTTTACAGCCACTTGTTTGCTACCATATGCATCCTGCAATATTTGATCATGAAAACAAAATTTGGTGCCAATGGTGCACACCAAAACCCATGTGGCTTTCCCCCACAACCCACTGCTGAATTAGCCATCATTTTTCTGCAATGAACCATCAGTACAAAAAATTACAATGTGCAAGAAGGAAGGATCCCTCTTGACCTGATATGCTGCTCATAAATATAAGAGAGTGCAAAGCATGTCACAAATAGTTACCTCCCTCATCATGTACTTTAGCCTTTGAGTTGAAATGGCTTAAGTGAAAAGTCCCCCTTACCGCAACATAGTAGGGGAGTGGTTGTGCCAACCATCTCATCATCCTTGGGCTATGCATCTGTCTATATGCTGGTATGCAACCATTAATATTCCCTCCCAAGTGGACTCCTCCATCAATAAAGAATATGCATAAAAATGCATGAAAGAAGAACCCAAAATTTATGCATGTAGATTCCTCTTCTTGTGCTTGTGAAACCAAGCCAAGAAATTAAAAATGTAGTAGGAGTGCTCTACTCCATTACTCCTTCATGCTCATCACCTACATGCATCCAAAGTACATCACTTGTGAAGTGACTTTGAAGACACTCCAACAAGTAACTCAAGCTCTCAAGTGACAGCGTTGCTGGCCTTTGGAGTAGGGCCACTGTCATTTCAAATCTCCCCTCTTCGACATGAATCATGCCAAAGACTCCTCCCATCATGTTGTTGAAAATGTGGAGCTCCTCCCATGAAGAATGTGCTACTTGGAATCCAAGATCAAAGAGTAATCCCCTTGCACTATGCTAGTGCCTCCTCTTTCTCCCGCAACATTCAAACAAAATCTGAGTAACAAGAATGTTTGCTACTCCTCCATAATTCCACCATACTCAATTTTAAATGGGGACATAATGAGTGGTAAGAGAAATTCCATCCCATCATGATGCACCCATGCTCTCCTCTTTGTCCATCAAGAACAACAATTTTGAAATGATCCTGGGACCATGTGGGTTATGGATCCGCCACATTTCTGCTGGGCACACTTCATCCATAAGGCTCTGCTCTTTGGTGTAAGTATCCTACCACTTGGTACCTCTTTCACAAGAGCTACCATTGTCCCAAAATAGATTTCTCCCTTTGCATTTCATGGGAAATTGAAATGCAATCTCCTTCATGAAAAACCTTCAAAACCCCACCCTCACATGTGATGCATGGCTCATCAATAGTGCATGAGGATGATGAGGTTTTCTTTCCTCAGAATGGCACAGCACATTAAATTTCCCTCCTAAAGACAATCAGCATGCAATAATGTACAATCCTCCATGGTAGATGCAAACTCATGCATACCTTGGAGAGATTTGGAAGAATCTTGTGTTTCTACAAGAGTCTCTTCCTCAAGTGTGCTGGCGGCCTCAATAGCTGAAGGTGGAGGCCGCTCCTCCATGAATGTGACAGCACTGGCATGTGCCTCTAGTGGTGAGGGCTCCTCCCTCCTCTGGCCAAATCTTCTGATCAAGATCTGAGAAAAATCAGCAAGAGTAGAAACCCTTGCATGCCTCCCATGGCTGAACCACCAAGTTCTTTCCTCTTCCTGTTGAACAAGTGTGAAAAGATAGAGTCTCTTGGAAGAATCTAGGGTTTTCTCCATATTCAGCAAGATACTCACTTAGAATTCGAATTCCAAGTGTCCTCCATGCTTCTGCTCTACTACTCAGTGAGAATAGGAAGTGCATGGTCCTTCCTCTTCTCCTTCTTCTATTTCCTCAACCTCCTTGGAGAGGTTCTTGCTGGACCCAAAATTGATGAGATCAATCTCATCCTCTGCATCATTCTAGCCTCTTCTTCTATAAAATTTTAACTTCACAAGTTGAGCCAAGTTTGAAGCTCTGATACCACTGTAATGTCCCAAATGGGGAAATTTCTTCAATGTCGGAAATATCTGGAGATATTCCTACTTCCCAACTCTGGGAGTATTAACAATCAACATTGAACTATTTCAGAGATTTAATTTTAGGGGAATTTACTGGATATTTCACCTTCACAAGGAAGGATGAGATCCAGAGGCTACCTGGCCCACTAGTAGACTCTGCCAATAGAACTTGTCAAGAGCTAATATTTCCCTTCAAGGAATTTCTGCAACAACTGTCCATGAGGACGCTGTATAAGGAAGCCCATTAGAAAATAAGGCCATATAGTGCTGGGATGCCTTAGAATACATCTAATAAAAACTCCCTACAGAATATAAGCTCAAATAAATAACCTTAAGTAGGTTATTCAGATCTCCCACAAACAAGTATATTGAAATAATGGTCAATGAGAGAATCTTCAGCAGCATGAAAACTTCAACAAGTAGCAGCAGTGAAATAATGTCTCATATAAATTAAGAAGAGATAAAATATGATATATAATATGTAGCAGTAAATATTATACAATATCCTTGACGAAAATACCTGTCAAGGTGAGTGCAAATCAACCCCAAAGGAAAATGTACATGCAATGAAGGAAATACACTGCTACATGACCCAGCTACTCTATAACTGCACAGTCTATAGGAGAAAATGATTGAAAACTGATATACATATGATGATATAGCAATAAGAGTTCAAATAAATATGGGGGAGCAAGATCTCAAACCCCAAAACATTATTACATCAATCCTCCAAGAGATTGGCTAAAATACATAAAACTGGAAAATGTCGGAGTTGCAGTGTAGCTGCTGCAACTCAAATATAATACAACATGGGAGAAGGAATTAGATGCTGCAATAAGCATTGATACCTCCTCCAATGATATAAAAATTAAATGGGTTGATCCCCTTACTGAATATTGCACTCACTAGTGCACAAAATGAACTCCACTTGCAAACCATCTCTGAGAATAATGCTGTAAGAGGAAGGGACTGTGTTGGGCATGAGTAAAAACATGTGGCCCAATGCCAAAATATGCAATATCAGCTCTGGGTTTTCCTTTGCTTATCTCCTAGAGAAAGAGATAGCTCCTCATCTATAAAACAAACTCTGGAAATGAGATGTTGAGAGTCCCTCACGGCAACACCAACAACTCCAACGTTCTCTTGTTGCAGTAATAATGCAGTAGCTACAAATGACTACTTTGGCATCAAGCCATGATGTGAGGAAGATGAAGAAAAATATTTCCATGGCCTCCCATGGAAGATAAGGGCATTCCTAAACAAGAATCCCTCTTGTGCTAAGCAGCACAAGCTCCCTCAGTTGAAGGCAGCTTCAACTTTGAATTCTCTTCTCCAAACATGAAACCCCAACAATGGCTCTCCTTCATATTTTATACAAGGAATGCTTCCTTGCCATGGAACCCACTCACATTAAGGTTTCTCACATTTTGAATTTCCCTCCATCCAACTACGCAATATTCTTGTGCAAGCTTCCCCTCTTGGGTATGCTGTTGACTTTGGCCAACCATGGTTTAGCTCACTTGCTTTTGGCCCTTTTTACACTTGGGCTGCTAACTTAAGCCACTTAAGTGACTTTTTGCACCTTAGGAGTGTTTATTAAGTTGATACATGGGTCCCCTCACCCATTTTATTCCTTTTATTAAAATCAAAAGCAAGATTAATGTTCCAAATACTTTATTGCAAAATTTGGAACATTACATTTATAAGCTCTTAGGCACTAGTTTCCAAATTCAACCGCTTCTTCCAAAAACCCATTGAGAAAGCTATATAAAGGACTTAATGTTTTAAGATCATGTTTATTTTATTCTTCTCAACTTCCTATCCCTACACTTTTTTTTATAGGGATATAGTCTCAGCCCAAAAGTTGGAGCCAATTCCCCAAACACCTTATTATAATAGTTAACAATCAAACTCTCATGAGACAATATATGGGAACTAGGTCATGAATTGGTCTATAAATTTTAATATTAGTATAAAAAATGTATGGTTGTGACTCTCAATTGTCTCAAAATCATCATATTTTAAAACTACATGACTTATATGAACTTAAGTAACACTTTTAACTATCATTCCCTACTCATGTTTTCATAGGGATATAATCCATGTCCAAAAGTGTAAACTATTTCCCCAAACATGTCATAATAGTCAACGATCAAACTCTCATGATAGAATATATGTGGATTTAGGCTAAATCTAGCATGCTCATGTATTATAGTTTATTTTAACTGCCAACTTCTAGAACCACCAATTTTTCACTTTAGGAGTTACAAGGGACCTCATACAATAGTGGCAACCTCAAAACCTTGAGATGTACAAGTAGACATAAAAATTAGGTTCCCATGAAGTGACTTTTTGCTACTTAATTTTCTTATTTATTCTATATTAGATCCATTTTATTTCATCAAATAAGTTTTACAATGCTTTGGTTATATTAAGCTAATGAATTATGTTTATATTGTCTCCCTAGTTTCTAGTTTCTAGATCCACTTTATTTTTTCTTCTAATTTTTTCTATCCACTAGACCATATATATATATATATATATATATATATATATATATATACACACACACACACACACACATGCACACACTATCTCTCTCTCTCGCTCGCTCTCTATCTCTTTCTAGAGCTAGTCCGTGTGCATTTTTTCTTCATTTCCATCTGTGAAAAGCTAACTCGAAAATTATACCTCTGATGTTGTATTAGAAAATTTATCCTGTGACTAATAAAATTACTTCTTATGTAAGTTTCAAAATAATGTCAAAAACTTATAATTATGACTTAGAAATTATTTCACTCCCAACAAAGTTGAAAACAAAATTAGTTTCATGCTCAACTAATACTTTCAACTCTGTGTCACTAGATTTTTTATAGGGACATTATCTCCTTGCAAAAGTATAAACTATTGATAACACCTTTTCATAATAATCAACAATCAAACTCTCATGAGAAATATTTTTGTTCCTAGGTGAAATATAGCATGCTTTATGTATTACAGTTGTTGACAACATCAAACTTCTAAAATATCATATTTTGTAGTGTAAGAATTACGAGGGGCCACATAAAACAACATAAGCCTCGAAACCTTGAGATGTACAAGGAGGCAGGAACCTTAGTATTCCCATGAAGTGACTTCAATCTCATGTGTTTCTTGTTGCATACTCAAGGCACCAAATTTATCAAATACTTCCATTTTATTTGTTACTATAAGCTTTACCATGCTTTGGTTATAATAAGTTAATGAAATAAATTTATTTTGTTTCTCTAATTATAGATTCACTTGATTCTTACAAGTATTTTCCTTGAGT
This sequence comes from Pinus albicaulis, assembly GCA_034641835.2. Taxonomy (NCBI): domain Eukaryota; kingdom Viridiplantae; phylum Streptophyta; class Pinopsida; order Pinales; family Pinaceae; genus Pinus; species Pinus albicaulis. The sequence goes on along the minus strand of CM076577.1, from coordinate 723,384,978 downwards.
CAATTATGATTTTCCCGAAGTGTGTCATCCTCCAATGGTAATCCATTTATAATTTCAAGAGACCAAGTGATAGCATGAAATAAAAAATCATGTCATAATGTTTCTTTTAGTTATTATTAATATGTTTAATGTGCTTGTTTAGACCTTATTTCAAATTTCAATTGGCCTTTTGATTGAAATTTTCATGTGCCTTTATTTATGTGACTATCAACAAATATGGGATACACTGATGATCAAGATAACAATGAAATATTTTATGATGATGACCTTGAGGTTATGATCACATCAATTCTGAGAAATATTATTGTATGTTGCTTAGTATCTCATTTCAAAAATGCGACTAACTTGGTACATTAATTATTTACTTTATCATAAGGTGCTTATGAGATAACACAATGAGCTATCATTTTTTTTTCTTGTACAATAAAAATTTTAGAGTTTATATCTATATATTTTCAAGTTCATCAAGAATAAAATTCATATATTGTTTCAAAAACGAGATATTTAGTCTGATGAAGTACCTACATGGGAGAAATGCAATGGGAATGATCTAGTCTGCCCCAAATTGTGAGTCTTAAAATTTCAAAATTCTACCATCATCTTTGAAATCCAATATATGAAGTGATTTCTTCTTATAAAAAAATTTAACATTTTACCAACATAAGTTTCTTGATGAATTTGGCGAGCCATTTTTTATTGTTGTCAATTTTTTTATATAAAATGAAGTTAACAGTTTTGAAAAAACAAGAGAGTAATTATATTAAAATTTTGTAAGTTCATGTGTAATGCATATACAATATTCCTCATAGTTTATGTTTTTTAATACAAAAAACTAGACAATAATTCATGATTTAGAGCTCATGTTTCTTATCACTTTTGCCTAATTTTATGTAACAAAGAAAATGCCAATTATCCTTTTGAGTGAACAATTAAGAGTTGTATTTTATGAAAATATTCAATCATTTGTGTTCCACTGAATATGGATATGTATTCTTTGAAGGTGACAGTTATATCTCTTGGCACACTTAGTCAAGTACATCAGATATCTAGAATGACATTTGCTGGTGCATAGTGTTGTTTTTTTAAGACACTGATTGGTATAGTTACTATGTGTTATTTTTCAACTACATCCCTCCAACTACTCAGATGCATAAACTTTTGATTCTAATATGGAAAAGCTCAAGGCTCATATATAATTGCATGAAGAGATGGAAATTGTGATAGGAACCTATCACCTTTGACAATTTTAGAATTTTATATAAAGTATAGTTGTACATGGCACTGGTGATTTCACTCCAACTAATATCAACCACAATAATTCATGAATATTTCAGAAAGAAAAAAATGCACAAAAAATGAAATGTTTATTTTTTGTTAATCGCATAGAATATAGAATATTATGTGTAGGTACAATCTCCTTCTAGGTAACAAATTTTTTCATAAAATGACATCTTGCATAGTCATTTCCTTCAACATATTATAATTTTGAATAGATACCCAACCTCCAAGCTTATTCAACCATCCAACCTCCGAACCCAGTCAATCCGTAGCCTTTAGTGAGACATTAGAAGCCCTTATATTTCATATATTATTGTATATATATTCGAAATGTAAACAAAACCCAAAACACTATTAGCATGCCCTTTGCACTTCTTGGTGCAAATTCTAATTATGGGTTGCTTCATTTCCCATTGGAATGGGGATTAAATGATATATTTTTTTATTTCTCATAGAAACATCGAATATTTAAATTAGATTAGTCACCATCGAATATATTAATGATAATAAAATATCATCAGATATCTGACTCTAGACCGGTGAAATAAACTGTCAGATTCATGAAATTCTTGTTGCACGAGCTATTATGTCGTCGATGAAAATTTTCATCGGATATTTGATGAAAACCAATGAGGATGGTGTTGTACATCCAACTGAAATTCATCAAAAAAGTCCTCAATGATTGTACATTTTCTTGGCCCTCACATGAATTGAACAGTCAACGTCAGTCCCATCAAATATCTAACAAGTAGTAAAGTGTCTAATATCCGAAAAAAAAAATCACCAATGGAAATTATGACTCGAATGTGTAGGATAATCAAGAGAAATGAGTTGACTATATGATTAACATACATCATATTTTCACCCCATTTTTACTAATGGGGAGTAGCCCATCCCACATGTACATTGGAATAAGTCACCAAAAAGTGGCTAGTAATGGCTTTCTGTCACGGACATTTCATATAATAGTCTGTAAAGGTGCACAAACTAGAGACCTATTTGATATCAACTATATTTTATATAGTGAGAGGGAGAGGGAGAGGGAGAGGGAGGTTTATGTTTCTAATTTCTCCACTTTATGTTTCAAAAACTTTCTTAGATATTTCGTTACTTTATTCAACTATATTTTCCACCAATTAACTATTTGATTTCTTTTTTAGGCATAATTTATTTGACAATTTTGATTCCCTTGTTGGATAATTAGTTTCTTTGATCAACTATTCTCTTGTGCCACGCAAGGATTTTTATCCTTTCTTGACCATCCAAACTTCTTGTAGTCCTGTGCCACCTAGAAATTTTGAATTATTTTGTTGGCCCAAAATTACTTTATTTCCTTTTGTAGATCTCTTTCTTGGGTGTTTGATTTTCTTTGTAGCATTGTAAGTTACTTTCATGTTAATGTACAAAACACATAAAAAAAATTTAAATTTTAACATTAAACCAATAATCCAATGGAGCACATCCCTTTGGGTATTTCATATTAAACCAAGCTTTAACGAGTTTTTTGTCATTTTTCTAGGTTTGAGAGAAAGGCTTAAAAGTGTTTGCACATTGGCTAGGTTTGAAGACTTCTCATTCAAGGATAAGGGAAGATATAAATATTGGGACTTAGTTACACTAAATTTCATGTAGAAAGGTCCCAATTGAGAAATTTAATCCTATTGCAAAAATTGAGGTAAAAGGATTGAGAAGAGTTGGTGATAGGTGCAAGTTTGGCAATTAAGGGCAATCACCAAATTGGATGAATGGATTTAGAAACAAAATAAAGTTTGGAAGAAAAGGTTGAAATTTGGGGCACTATCCCAAAGGTTCAAGAAAGAGTTCAAACAACATATAAAATAAATAGGTTGATGGTGAGGAGACCGCAATTTGAAGATCGATGAAGATCATGAAATCATGGCATAGAAGAAGCAAACTTGGTGAAGAAAAGTCCCAATTTGGAAATTTGAGCCACTCGCCAAATCAAGCTCAAAATTATTTTAGAGAGACCCATTCACTAATAAAAATTGCTATGATGGAGACTTCAAATGCTCAAAAGTGTGAATATAAGGAATTTTCAATGAAAGTAGAGATAGAGTATAAAGGCCTAATTTGGGAATCAAGGGTGAAGTTTGAAATACAAAGAAGATAAGTGACATAGCATATGGATTGGACCTAATATAATATTGAGAGATAAACTCAAAATGTGAAAAAAAATTATGTAATAAATTCAAACTTGAGTTTAAAATAATAACCCAAGACTAAAATGAAAACTCAAGGGAAAAGGCACAAACCCGCAATCAAAAAGAGCTCACACAAAAATGAATAGTCAGTGGTCCAAATTTAAAAATTGGACCAATTTTTGGATTAAGGAAGAACTTCAAAGAATAAGCATAAGAAGGGGCTTGATTTAGAAATTGGGGGAAAAAAGAGTTTAAACAAAGGAAAATTAAGGAGGAAAAACATAAGGGAAGAAATTAAAAACTTAATTGAGTAAACTTCAAGGAAGAAAAGAAACCAAGTCAAAATCAAGCAAGTAAAACATGAGGGCATATTTAAGTTAATCATCTAAAACAAGTGAACAATGTAGCAAGGAAATGAGGAATCAAGGTCAATATATGTTCAAAAGAGAAAAAAAGTGACTGAAACCACTCCTTATTATTCTTATGTGTATTCCTATCCAAATCTTGTGTATGCAAAACTCACAATTTCAACATATTAAATTTGATGTTTTTTTCAATAATAAGACTTGGATTATATTATTCCAGGGTTGTTGTTGAGAACTTTGGAAAATTTTATATTCAGGTCACTATAGGTGGCCAGCGACAAAATCTTCGGTCACAACTACTATAGTTGTTTGACAATGAAATCTCACTTAGATCCTCTAATGTCCTTTAATTCATGTAATGTAAAAATAAAGCACAAACTCCTCCTTTCCTTGTGTGTTTTGTTAGCACTTATATTTTCATCCCACCCATCCCGCCTTATTTTACTCTACTTTGACCTCATCTTCATCATTTTCATTGACCTCGCTTCCTTTCTTAACCATTTTTTCCAAGGGTGCCCAAGTCATCATTGTTCACAAGCACCAAACCCTATATTCATGTCCCACTAAGCTAGGGTTCACTATGGAAACGAGACACTTGAGTAGAGGAGGCATAAGGTAGGTCATATCATTAAGTATGAGGTCATTTCAGCTCATAAACATCATGTCTCCATCATTTTTTGAGAACTCACTCCAAGAGTCAAGTCGTTTGCCACTCATAGGGTCGGTTTTTCTTCAAACTGTGTTTCTGAAAAAACAGAGATGAATTTAACAAAAGTGAGAGAGGTTTTCTTCTCTCATAGGTCAATAAAGAAAAAATTCCTTTATATTTTACACAGGTGTCATGGTTTTAGAGAAATTTCAAAAAAACACAGGTACCACAGGAGAGTTGTTGCACTTCTAGAGTATCTTGGGGAAAATAATTTTTTCTCATAGATGGAGTTTCAAAGTGACTTTCTTAATGAGTCAAATGATAACTAGATGGAGACAACATTCCAATGAACTATCATGAGATCAATTTGGAGTTGATGAAGGCCTCCAAAAGTTTCCTGCAACATCACTCTACATTTCTGCACCTTCATTCAACACTTTTTGACCAGTATAGGGAAAATCAATTTTAACAAGTCAAATTAACTCCAAACAGAAAATCAAAGGTATATTGAGAAGTTAGACTTGAAGGGATTTCCAATGATCTATCCTATGCCTAATTTGGACACTATGAAGACCTCCGAATGTAGTCTTCAAAAAGGTGTTGCAGGGACGTTGCACGTTTGCTAGGGACACTGCGCGTTTGACTGAAATTGCAGTGTATTTATCAATGGTGCTGCGTGTTTGCTTAGTTGCTTCAAAAATTCTCTACCAGGCCTTAAAATATCACAAATTCATTTCCAAACCTTCAATAGAAACTCTTCATGCCTCCAGCAAGTCAGTAAGTAATAAATTTGATACACTACATTTTAATCAAATGTCATTTTGATGTGTGAAGTTTTCCTAAGGGAATTTGGTGTCTCCTTCTATTTCAAAACCCTAGTTTTCATTAAAACCTAATTTACACTTTGATCTCAGTCCCTTAGCCTTCATATACCTTTCCTAATATCACACAACACTTTCTCAAATCCCTACACTGATATCCCCTTTCCTTAAACTATCATTTCATTCAAAACCCTAAGTCCTAGGTTTTCATTTACCTATGCTCTGTACACCCTACCTACAATTAAATCCCCTATCATAAAACCCCTCATAATCACTACCCCTGTCACCTCCCTCATATTACAAATCCCTATTCCCAAACTCCTCCAATTTCATCACAACAACCCTCACTTCATACACTCACCTTCCATTCCATCATCTCCCTAGGGTTTGATACCAAACACACCATTGATGAAGTGAGATGCATCAAAGCAAAAAGAGAGGAAAATAAGGCTAAAGCCTTGCTTGAAGAGACACTAGAGAAATATGGCTTGAGAGGGCCAAAAAAAAATTGGAGCAGCTCTTGGCCAAATATCAAAAGGACAATGACATTCAGAGGAAAATGGCAAAGCACTATGCCATGAGGAACAAAATTGCAAGGGCCAAGCTTAAAGGAGCCCATGTAAAAATTCAAACTTTGACCCAAAAAAAGAAGAAAGAAAAGTTAGACATACTTGCTCAGGTGTCACTCCATTCCTCAAGCACTCAATAAGAAAATACCATCATAATTTTGACACATTCTTTCACTTATGTTCATTTCAGTAATTTTTTGCAATTTTCAACACAGAAATTTTGCCAAAGGCGCAACGACCTGGACGATGCACTCTTTTTTAGGGCCTCCAAATGAAAAATGGCCACTACCAGCAGGTTCATAATGGTGAGGACATCAACCCTAGCAAGTTTCAGAAGATTTGGAGGAGAATTGGTGCCTCAAAAATGCAAAAAACCACCAAACTTTCATGTTTCTGTCTCCTTTTTGGCCTGCTCACTACGTGTTTACTAGTCTTGGGAGATCAAGTTTTTAGCAGGTCAAATGAGAACCGTTGTGGAAAATGGAGGTATATTTGGAAACTAGACTCGGAGATATTTCCAATGAGATATCATGGAGCTGATTTGGACAAAAGGAAGACACTCAAAACCAGCTTTGAAAACATGCTATTTTTTCTGCTTACACACTACGTGTTTGCTAGGAAATTTCCAATTTTCACAGTCTTCAGCAATTTCTCTCCAGTTTGACTTTTCACCTTGGGAAATGAAAAATGAATAATGTAAATGGTCAAGATGAATGTAAAAATCATTTTTTTACTTTTATCTAGGGTAGATACATTAGGTAAGTCGTTTAGTTGAGGTGTAATGAATAAGTTCCTAGAGATAGGATGAGAACTGAGTCACTTTTCTCATCCTACACTCTAGCTTTTAGTTCAGATTTTCATGTAATATCTCCCTCACCTCATGGATTCGACCCCTGAGGATCAAAGGAGGTAGTTTGAGGTCTATTTAGCTCAGGTTTTCAGAGGGGTTTCCAGTTGGCATTAGTTTGAAAGTTAGTATATTGATCAAGAACCAGATTGGCCTGGATATTAATGAAAAATTGCAATTATGTCTTTGGGATTCATGTGATATGAATATTTGAAATAGTTTTTTCTCTTTGATAATTTGTATGAATGTTTTGTAAGCTCATAAGCCTTTTCATTTCTATTATATTCTAAATTTCAAGTTGAATGGCAAAATTCATGTGTTTGATGCTATGTTTTGGGAAAATTTTCATAATCTGTCCATTTTCTTTAGTTTAGGATGAATAGAACCCCTGTGCTCTTCCTAGCTCCTCATCCATCTTAAACCATGTCACCAAATCACCTTCAACTGCTGAGAATTATACCTACGTTGCCCCATTGAATGGACTGCAATTCCATCTCATTGGCCCTAGTCTAGTCCCCTTGACCTAATCCTCATTCAATGAGCCCAACCCCAATCAAAATAAACAAACCCCTACATTTCTTAGCTAGCCTGAAATATTTATCATCCAGCCCTTTTGGCTGTGATTTTTGTCGAGAGATCCCTCTCCTACTTGGTTGGGCTAGATACCAAGTCAAAATCTTGGTTTTTGGTTACCTCTGTTGGGATTCCTTCCTCGGCCTTGTGAATCTGGCAAAGTGATAACATACTGGCATCATTGTCAAGGAACAAAAAGACAAAATTTTCCCTAGGTTTTCAAAAAATATCAGATCTGATTGTTGATGGTAAACAAGGATCAGGCACAAAATGGTTGTGCATCATTCACCTGGTGACTCCAGTGTCGAAAAATCCCAAGATTCATCATTCTCATGGTGACTCCACTCTTCAAAAACTGGTAGCCTAAAGAATTTCTTGGTGACTCATGATTCTCAAAATTGATTTGATTGCTCGAAGATATGCTCCTATGAATCTAACTCATATTCTTGGTTTTCCGAAACGTATTCCTCGTATAGATTGGCAATCAAGACTGTCAAAGTTTAAGGGTCAAGACGGTGAAGATGCTAGTTTAAATTTCGTCAAATTTGATTTGCATATTCATAGACTAAAGATTGAGTTTCCTTAAGATTGTTTGATGAAGATGTTTATGGCTATCTTTGAGGAAAAAGGGAGATCATGGCATGAGGATCTACCATCTGCTAGTTTATACTCTCTAAAGGACTTTCATTCAATTTTCTTTAAAAATGATCAAAGCTCTAATTCTTCCATGTCAATGATTGATATTTGTTGTGAGATCTCTGATAATTTCATTGAGTTTCTTGAAATTTGTACGGGAATGAAGAATATTTAGATGATGAGCATATAGAATCCCTTAATGATTTTTCCTCCCAACAATAAATAGTAGTTTCCTCCTTGGATGAAGAGATCCTTGAGCCTTTGCATGATAACCCTTTCCATCGCCAACAAGAATCAGTAGCTCCCTCCTTAGATGAGACAGACTAGGACCAAGAAAGAGAAGTGCCAATTCCTGATCCTAAAAATGAAAATCACCAAATCAATGTAAATTGATTTAAAACTCAGTTTTCTCCTTTTTCTGAAGATGAGATAGATCAGCTCTTGAACAGTCATATTACAGTCGAAGCTATAGCAGGTTTGCAATGTTCACATATTCAATAAATTGTTGGTAAAACTTCTTCCATTTTTTAAAATGAAAATCCAAGTTTAAATTAGAAAAATCCTAAAACTAGATTTATAGATCATCATGAAGAAAGACAATCTCCTTTTTTAATGTTCATATTTGATGAAGTTTCTCCTGAACCTGATTTTCCTAAGTACGATAAATATGAAGATAATTTCGATGAGGAGTTTGATGAAAATATAAAGGATATTGTTGTGAGTAAACCAATTTATGATGATGATTCCTTGGAAGGAGATCAACTAGCAGATAATATTGTCTTTGATCAAGATTATAGGGCTGTCATGTTTGATAATCTTGGAACAAATTTCTTGTTTAAGAATGACTTAGACTATGAATTTGAGGAGTATGAACCAGAGAGAGACAAAATGCCATAGATTGAGTCAGAATTTCTCATGCTTGAGGAATTTACAGTCAATACTTAGACAACAGAAGGTTATACTTCCCTATGCCTTCCTATCGATCAACAACCAAGTGTTCCTTCAGATCATAATGAAGGGAGTACTAGTATTTTTGCTACTGAATTTCAAGACAAGGTAATGCTTCAGGATTTTAAAGATCCCTTCAGCAGTCTTTTGCAAGCATTAAAGAAGATGAATGTTGTTTTGTTTGTCAGCATAAGTCTTGGTTTCAGTTTTTATTGTGAGCTGCCTACATGTAAATCATTCTGCCTGCTCAAGGAAAGTGAGAGCAGAACTTCAGTAAGTAGACATCTCCTGGATTGGTTACACTGGAAGGATCATTTCACCTAATCAGTAATTGTACAGCAGATTAGAGTAGGTTGGTATCATTTCAATTTGACTTTATTTTATTTTCAGCAAGTATTGACAGAATTCATCAAGGTTTGAAGCCTGAGGTGAAGGCCCTAAGGCTTTGATGATCTATTAGCGTGGATTGAAGTTTGGAGTATGTTTTTAGTTTCAATTTTAGTTTCAGTTTACAGATTGAACTCCATGCCCAATGGATAATGCACTAATCTACAAATTCATGGATCTCGGTTCTAGACACCTCCTTAGGAGCTATCTTCCCCAGCTAGAGCTGATGTTAGCACTCATATTTGCATCCCACCCATCCTGCCTTATTTTACTCTACTTTCAGCTCATCTCCATAATTTTCATTTACCTCGCTTCATTTCTTATTTATTTTTCCCAAGGGTGCCCAAGTCATCATTTTTCACAAGAACCAAACCCTAATTTCCTGTCCCACTAAGCTAGGGTTTGCTATGGAAACGAGACGTTTGAGAAGAGGAGGCATAAGGTAGGTCATATCATTAATTATGAGGTCATTTTAGCTCATAAACATCATGTATCCATCGTTTTTTTAGAACTCATTCCAAGGGTCAAGTCATTTACCACTCATAGGATCGTTTTTTCTTCAAACTGTGTTTTTGACCAAACAGAGATGAATTTAATAAAAGTGAGAGAGTTTTTTGTCCCTCATACGTCAATAAAGAAAACAATCCTTCATATTTTACATAGGTTTCATGGTTTTAGAGAAATTTCAAAAAACACAGGTGCCAGAGGAGAGTTGCTGCACTTCTATAGGATCCTTGGGAAAATCACATTCGCTCATAGCTGGAGTGTCAACATGAATTTATTTATGAGTCAAATAATAACTAGACAGAGAGAGTGTTCCAATGAGCTATCATGAGAACAATTTGGACTTGAGGTAGGCCTCCAAACGTTTCCTCCAACATCACTCTGCATTTTTTCACCTTCACTCAACAATTTTTTACCAGTCTTGGGAAAATCAATTTTTGATAGGGAAAATAAACTCCAAATAGAAAAAAAAATGTAGATTTGGAAATTAGACTTGAAGCACTTTGAAACGAGATATCCTAGGCCCAATTTGGACACCAGGAAGGCCTCCAAATGTGGTCTGCTAAAAGGTGATGCAGGGACACTGCGCGTTTGCCATGGACACTGCGCATTTGCCTAAAATTGCAGTATATTTATCAACGACACTGCGCGTTTTCCCAGTTGCTTCAAAAATTATCTTCCAGACCTTAAAATATCACAAATTCATTTCCAACACTTCAAAAACAACTCTTCATGCATCTAGCAAGCCAGTAAGTAAAAAATTTGATTCACTACATTTTAATCAAATGTCATTTTGATGTGTGAAGTTTGCCTAAGGGAATTTGGTGTCTCCTTCTATTTCAAAACCCTAGTTTTCATTAAAACCTAATTTACACTTTGATCTAATCCCTTAGCCTTCATATATGATGCAGGAGCATCAAGGCCAATTTTCATTTTTTAATATGTAATAAAGGGGGGGTGTGACATTTTTATTATTTTATTAATTAATTTGTTATTTTTTAAATAAAATAGGAGATAAATTATAAAAGTGAGGATTTTGTAAATATTCTTTTATTTTCAAAAAGGATATGAGAGAAATAGAATTAGGAGCAAAATTAGGGACTAGGAATTCTATGTATGGGACTTTGTTGAGTCCACACCTAAAATATATTTAAAATAGATTTAGTTGAGGATTAGGTGGAGAGATTTTTGGAGTGAATTAAGTTCATTATTTATGTATAAATATGAGTGGTTTTTGTGAGGAAAACACACTTGAAGAGTTGAAGAGAGAGTGAGAGTGTGAGTAGTGAGAGGGTTTCTACTTGGGAGCCTTCAGGCGATTGTAAAGGGCCATAGATCTCAAATATCTGGCCAAACAAGAGTTTGTAAGTAATTTTTTTTTGTTTCAGATTATATATATATTGGTTGATTGGGAAATTTCTTGTTAAATTCTGTAATTGGGAGTTGAATTATGCACATATGAAATTGGATGAATTTATACTTTCAAACATAATTGAACAGTTGGAATGAGTTTTGAGAAAAGGGGTTTTAAATCTGTTAAAAAAATTCCAATCGCTGTTAGTATAAATTTGTGGCAAGATTCGTGTGTGGAAATCGTTGACTTGGATGGAAACTCAATTTTATAAAACACTGTCAAGTTTTATATTACAGACCCAATTCAAAAAGAGATGAATGTTGAATGCGTTAATGGAAATCCAACTGTTGTTATTAACTGCGCCAGTGATGTGGAGTGGTATCAATTTTGTAAGTCGATATCGAATGGTATGTGGGTTCGTAACTGTGTGAATGAGAGTAGCAATATATAAGTGTGCCTCGAGCCTGTTCTTGAATTAAAATCGATTGAATCAATTTATGTTTGACAAAGTATTAAATTATATATACACTGCCTTGATTGAATGCGTATAGTGAAAACGATTTCTGAGTGAATGAGGTTTTAATATTTTGAAATCCCATTTTCTATTAATACAAGTCTAAATCTAGAATCGTTGAATGCTAAAGACGCTAGTACCATGCGCAAAAGAGTTCAATATGCATTTAAGGAATTCGATGAGGAAACACTAGGTGACATCAAACAAGAAGGAACACAAGTCAACGAGCCTGGAAAAGTCATTGAATTGAAGGCGCTGAAGAATTACAATATGGAAAATCGCAATTGCAGCATTGGGGAATTTGTGTGAAGACGTTGTGTTTAAGTCGACTAAAGAAAAGGCGTAGTAACTCATGGATTTTTTTGCTCCAGAATTATCTTGCAGATCGCTATAGGAAGGATGTGAATTCCAATTGCAGGTTATAGCATTGGAATGATTGAAGGCAGAGTTTGAACGTGGTTACATCCTGGGTGAAGAATCAATGAGTCGTCGAACAATAGATACAGGTTTTGAGCCCTGAAATACAAAGAGCAAGGACGTAGAGTTTCTAGACTCTGTGTAAACGAAGTTGAATGCAATCGAATGGAGAGATCGATTTAAGCCTGACACAGAATGAATCAGAAAAAGAAGTGACAGGGTGCAAGGTAAGGTTGATGTTGAATCGTATGAAAACTTGGTGTTGGTCGAGTTTTGAGGAATGAGCTCAAACGCTCACAATTGCTGGTATCTAAAATCAAAACAGAGTCAAACGTTGGAGCAACAAACCGTGAACAGGTATGAAATGGGCGCATTCATTTATTGAGTTTTGATTAAAAAAACTAGACTGAAAGGGTTCGAATTCTCATAAGGTAAGAGAGGCTGATATTGAGTTGATAATATGGAGTATTTCATTTCATTAGTTCCATAATCTTTGGTTAAAAATAATGAAGGTTTTACATGGAAGATTTGGAATTGGGCATTTGGGTTTTCTCAAGATTGGTATTTATGTATGGTGGCATTTCAAATTAATGCCTGAAGGTGAGTAGATTGGAATTGATATAATTCCATATACGAAGGCATCTAATTAAGGTGTGAAATCAATACTGAATGATTTTGAACCATATGTTGAAGGGCTTCTGCATGATAATGGTAGTGTGTGAATTTGCTAGCTATTGAGATTTTTATTTGGGAAAATGCTAAGATGCATGTTTATATGCATGGTTCTGGGTTTGAAGGGTTGGCTCTGCATCATTTTGGTATCAGAGCCGGAAGGCTCTGTTGAAGATGTTTGTTTTTTCTGAATGAGTGCAGGAAGGTTCTGTTGAGAACTGAAGAGTGTTTTATTTGAATGTATTCTAAATCTGATATGCAAGCTACACAATTGCAGTGAACAGGATTGCAGAAGTGAATGGAGGACAAGATCATGCAAGATCTTAAAGGTGAGATTATTTTCTAATTTGAAATTTGTGATTAAAGTTTATGGTTGCAGAGAAGATGATGGCAGTGAACCTGACATTCAGCTAAAGGCTGGATATGGAGGAAAATTGCAGTGTCCTGGAGAGAAAGTGAGTTGAAGAGATAGCCTAGAAAGAGAGCAAAGGAGAGTGCTCAAGAGGTTCCAGAGGCAGTGAACTAGTACTTACCAAAAGACCAGATCCAGTGAGGCGGATTGGTGAGGTAAGTGGCAGGAGGAGAGCTTGCTGTTGCAGAGGCTAGTGAAACTCATGATGAGTGAAAAACTCATGGAGAAGATGATCATGGAGGATCAGAGAAGAGGTTCAGAGAAATGCCACAGAGGTAAGATGACTGATGAATTCAGAGAAAGAGAAATTGCAGTAATGAAGGTACAATTGAAGGTACTACAGGAATGGCTGCAAGAGCAGGAAAATCAGAATGGAGGATGGATCTTTCCACTGAAGGGAAAGAGAGTGATTTGGAAACCATTGCAGATGAAGTTGAGGCAAAGTGTGATTGCCTTATTAAAGGAGGAACTTAGAGTTCTTGAACCAGAGATGGAATTTGAAGATTCCACACGCAGATCTGTTCAAAGGGAAGTGCTAGAGGAAGCAATCAAGACTGAAAAGTCTTGTGGTTTTAAAACTAACGAGTTGTGTATGTTTGCAAGTACAACACAGGGAGATGAGCAAGCATTAGATTTTGTTCAAGAAGAGTTGAATCTGAAGTCTGTTCAGATCGATGCTGAGATAGCCAGATCTCAGGAGGAAATGAAGACGAAGGAGTCTAATCAGAATATTGGTGCAGAGAGATAAGGACCAGTTGATGATTGGTTAAAAGCTAGTGAAGGTATGGAAAATTGCGTGAAGTTTCCAAGTTCTACTCCTAATGAAATTGTTGAATTGTATAGGAAAATAGATCTTTAGAGAAGAGAATTGGAGAGGCAGAGAACTTACACACAGGATAAATTGCTGAAAAAGCAAGGTAAGAAAGTTTTCATGAATGACAGTCATGAAGCAGAGGATGGAAAGAAGGAGAGACTAGCTGACAGTCTCATGGTGAATGAAAATTAGCATACTGATGTGCTGACAAAGAAGTTGGAAAGGAACTCAAAGCAGCATACTGAAGTGTTGCCAGAGAAAGCTAAGGAGAAAGCCAATACATATTTTCTGAGTCCTAAAGAAGACTTGGAACTACAGAGAGAAAACTTGGTGACTGAATCAACAAGTGAAACCATTGGGTCTTGTGATTTTGAAGCTGACAATTTGATTGTGTTTATAGGTGATACAGAGGACAGTCCATCACTTGGAATTGTCTTGGAAGAAGAAGAACTGTTGCAGAAAGAAGATGAGACAATCATGTCTCATAAGCAGAGGCTTGTTACCATGGGTGACAAGGAGGAGTTGGCTTGTCTGTATAGCAAAGAGAAGACTGCTACAGTGATAGAGGATGAGGCTACATTGTTTGAAGAACTTAATTTGATTGCCAGAATCAATCAAGATGATGATAGAAAATTACTGAAGATTGTCAAAGGGGAAGATGAAGGTTATGCTCGAACTAGTTTGCAGCATGTTAATGAAATGCTTGAGGAGAAATGGCTGAAATGTTTGCTGGAGACATTTGAACCAGAGAAAGAAGTTGCAGATGAGAAAAAGAATGTTGCAGAGGGACAGGAAATTTGGGAGGCAGCAACATCTATGGTGGCAACTGAAGCAACATGTGGGGTGATATCTGTAGGAGTAAAACCAATGTTATCAACAATAGGGGAGATGATAGCTGAGACAACATTAGCGGCAGCAACAGGAAGTGAAAGCAGCAATAGTAAGCAAATAAATTTCCAGACAGAGGAAAGGTTGGACATAGAGATTGAAAGCATCAGAAGACTGATGATGATGAAGGTGTCTCAAAGGCAGCAGACAATAGCAAGAAAGAAGAGGAATTTCAGCAAGGGAAAGACAAAAGAAAAGTATGAAAGTATAGCTGGAGGCAGGATACAACATAAGATATGGAGACCTGGAGAAAATCAGCAACCAGCAGATGTTGACTTGCAGAATAAAGTATGGGATCCGGGAGGACAAGGAAAAAGACTTAAAAATGCATGATCAAGAGATCATGATCATTTTCAACCTTGGAAGTCTGATGCAGGAGCATTAGGCGAAGAGGAAAATACTTTGTATTTTAAACTTAGGGGTTTTTATGTTTTAGAGGAGCTAGATGGTTTGAGTGGGTTTTAAATATTTTTAATTAAATATTGTAAATAATTGAGAATAGGAGAGGATTGGTCAGTTGAGGATGTAAAGGGATGAGAGATTTTTCTTTAGAAATTAGTTTCATAAAATTTGGGTGAGAGAGGATCCTTAGGGATTCAAGAGTGATTTTAGGATTTTTTGAGCTATTTGAGGGTTTGTTGAGTGATTAAGGGGATTGAGCATTAAATTGGATCATTTTTAAAATTGTATAAATCATCAAGCCTCAAAGGCATTGACAGCAGAGAAAGTGAGATGTGAGTAGTGAGAGGGTTTCTACTTGAGAGCCTTCGGGCGATTGTAAAGGGCCATAGATTTCGAATATCTGGCCAAACAAGAGTTTGTAAGTAATTTTGTTTTGTTTCAGATTTTATATATATTGGTTGATTGGGAAATTTCTTGTTAAATTCTGTAATTGGGAGTTAATTATGCGCATATGAAATGGATGAATTTATACTTTCAAACATAATTGAATAGTTGGAATGAGTTTTGAGAAAAGGGGTTTTAAATCTGTTAAAAAATTCCAATCGCTGTTAGTATAAATTTGTGGCAAGATTCGTGTGTGGAAATCGTTGACTTGGATGGAAACCCGATTTTATAAAACACTGTCAAGTTTTATATTAGAGACCCAATTCAGAAAGAGATGAGTGTTGAAAGCGCTAATGAAAATCTAATTGTTATTAACTGCACCGGTGATGAGGAATGGTATCGATTTTGTCAATCGATATCGAATTGCATATAAGAATCACCATCTTTAATTTGGAGTATGTTTATGGTGTGGAACCCATATAATGTCGTAAGAGTTTTGTTTTGGAATTATGTTCTAGCCTTGCATCATTGAATGCAGACAAATGGAACCCATATTAATCCAGGAAGAAGAGGTAATCAATTTTCAAATGAGCAAGTCGAATTTCAGAAAGAGCGCATTAGAGGAGTGATCCTAATTTTGAGGACTGCTGGTAAACGTTAAAGGTAAGTTAGAATCAAGAAGACTCGTAACTATGTGAATGAGGACAGCAGCACATAAGTGCGCCTCGAGTCTGGTTCTTGAAGTAAAATCGATTGAATCGATTTGTGTTTGATAAAGAATTAGATAATATACGTTGCCCTGATTTGTATTGATTGAATGCGACTGTGTGAATTTGGTTTTGCTGGAATGTTAATTCATATATTTGCAAAAATGATGTTCTGAATAAACTAAGCACAGAGTTCATGAATTGTAACACTGGTGGATAGTCTGGCAAAGTCAAGAATTGCAGCGTTGAAGAATCCGTGTGCAGGCTTTGTGTATAAATTCAATGGAGCAATGGAAAGAGGCGTAGTCATCTGTGGATGGTTTTCGTTCAAGACTTGTCCTTGCAGATCGCTACAGGACGGGATGTGAATTCCAATTGCAGGTTATATCATTGGAATGATTGAAGGCAGAGTTTGAACGTGGTTACATCCTGGATGAAGAATCAACGAGTCATCGAACTGCAGATACAGGTTTCGAGCCTTGAAATACAAAGAGCAAGGACGCAAAGGTTCTAGAATCTGTGTGAACGAAGTTGAATGCGATCGAATGGAGAGATTGATTTAAGCCTGACAAAAGCAGTGACAGGGTGCAAGGTAAGGGCGATGTTGAATCGTATGAAACTTGGTGTTGGTCGAGTTTTGAGGAATGAGCTCAAACATTCATAATTTTTGGTATCTAAAATAAAAAGGAGTCAAACGTTGGAGCAACAAACCATGAACAGGTATGAAATGGGCACATTCATTTTGTTGAGTTTTGATTACAAAAACTAGATTGAAAGGGTTCGAATTCTCATAAGGTAAGAGAGGTTGATATTGAGTTGATAATATGGAGTATTTCATTTCACTGGTTCTATAATCTTTGGTTAAAAATAATGAAGCTTTTACATGGAAGATTTGGAATTGGGCATTTGGGTTTTCTCAAGATTGGTATTTATGTATGGTGGCATTTCGAATTAATGCCCTGAAGGTGAGTAGATTGGAATTGATATAATTCCATATACGAAGGCATTTAATTAAGGTGTGAAATCAATAGTGAATGATTTTGAACCATATGATGAAGAGCTTCCACATGATAATGGTAGTGTGTGAATTTTCCAGCTATTGAGTTTTTTATTTGGGAAAATGCTGAGATGCATGTTTATATGCATGGTTCTGGGTTTGCAGGGTTGGCCTTACATCAATATACCTTTCCTAATATCACAAAACACTTTCTCAAATTCCTACACTGATATCCCCTTTCCCTAAACTATCATATCCTTAAAAACCCTAAGTCCTAGGTTTTCATTTACCTAGGCTCCCTACACCCTACCTACAATTAAATCCCCTATCCTAAAACCCCTCATAATCACTACCCCTATCACCTCCCTCATATTACAAATCCCTATTCCCAAACTCCTCCAATTTCATCACAAAAACCTTCACTTCATACACTCGCCTTCCATTCCATCATCTCCCTAGGGTTTGACACCAAACACACCATTGATGAAGTGAGATGCATCAAAGCACAAAGAGAGGCAGAGAAGGCTAAAGAATTGCTTTAAGAGACACTGGAGAAGTATGGCTTGAGAGGTTCAACTAACACTTGGAGCAGCTCTTGGCCAAAGCTCAAAAGGACAATGAAATTCAGAGGAAAATGGCAAAGCACTACGCCATGAGGAACAAAATTGCAAGGGCCAAGCTCAAATGAGCCCATGCAAAAATTCAAACTTTGACCAAGAAAAAGAAGAAAGAGAAGTTAGACATACTTTCTGAGGTTTCACTCCATGCCTCAAGCACTCAATGAGCAAGTACCGTAATTGTTTGCAATTTTCAACACATAAGTTTTGCCAAAGGCGTAGCGACCTAGACGTTGCGCTCTTTTTTAGGGCCTTTAAATGAAAAATGGACACCACCAGAAAGTTCATAATTATTAGGACATAAACCCTATAAATTTTTAGAATATTCGGAGGAGAAATGGTCCCTCAAAAATGCAAAAAACCAGCAAACTATCATGTTTTGGCCTGCTTGCTGCGCATTTACCAGTATTGGGAAATCAAGTTTTTGACAGGGCACATGAGCACCATTTTGTAAACTGGAGGTATATTTGTAAACTAGAATCATATATATTTCTAATGAGCTATCACAGAGCTGATTTGGGCAAAGGGAAGGGACTCAAAACAAGCTTTGAAAACAGGCTATTTTTTCTACTTGCAGATTGCGCATTTGCCAGGAAATTTCCAATTTTCACAGTCTTCAACAATTTTTCTCCAGTTTGAATTTTCACTTTGGGAAATGAAAAATCACTAATGTAAATGGTAAAAATGAATGTAAAAATAATTTTTTTACTTTTATCTAGGGTAGTTACATTAGGTTATCCAATCAGTTGAGGTGTAATGAATCAGTTCCTAGAGAAAAGAATGAGTCACTTTTCTCATCCCACACTCTAGCTTTTATTTCAGCTTTTCATGTAATATCTCCCTCGCCTCATGGATTCCACCCCTGAGGATGAAAGGAGGTGGCTTGAGGTATATTTATCTAATTTTTTTAGAGGGGTCACCAGTTGGCATCAGTTTGAAAGTTAATGTATTGATCAAGAACCAGTTTAGCCTGGATATTAATGAAACATTGCAACTATTTCTTTGGGATTCGTGTGGTATGAATATTTGACATATTTTTTTCTCTGTTATAATTTATATGAATGTTTTTTAAGCTCATAAACCTTTTCATGTCTATTATATGTTAAATTTTAAGTTGAAAGGCAGAATTCATGTGTTTCATGATTTTGTTTTGGGAAATTTTTCATAATCTGTCTATTTTCTTCAATTTAGGAAGAACTCATCCCCTATGCTCTTCCTAGCTCCACATTAATCTTAAACCATCTCACAAAATCACCTTCAAGTGTTGAGCATTCTACCTACCTTGCCCCATCGAATGGAATGCAATTCCATCACATTGGCCGTAGTCTAGTCCCCTTGACCTAATCCTCATTGAGAGAACCCAACCCCAATCAAAACAAACAAACCCCTACATTTCTTAGCTAGCCTAAAATATTTTTCATCCAGCCGTTCTAGCTGTGATTTTTGTGGAGAGAGCCCTCTCCGAATTGGTAGGGATAGATACCAAGTCAAAAGCTTGATTTGTGGTTACCTCTATTGGGATTCCTTCCTTAGCCTTTGGAATCTACCAGAGTGATAACATACTGGTGTCGTTGTTGGGGAGCGAAGCGACAAAATTTTCCCTGGGTTTACAACAAAGATCATATATGATTTTTGATGATGAACAACAATCAAGCATAAGAAGTTTGTGGATTATCCACCTGGCGACTCCAGTGTCGAAAAATCCCAAGATTCAGAATTCTCATGGTGACTTCACTCTTCAAAAACTGGTAGCCTGAAGAACTTCTTGGTGACTCACGATTGTCAAAATGGATTTGATTGCTCAAAGGTATTCTCCTATGAATCGAGCTCATATTCCTGGTTTACGGAACCATATTCCTCATATATATTGGCAGTCATGACTGTCAAAGTTTAAGGGTCAAGATGGTGAAGATGCTAGTTTACATTTTGTCAAATTTCATTTGCATATTCATAGACTAAATATTGAGTTTCCTAAAGATTGTCTGATGAAGATGTTTATGGCTACCTTGGAGGAAAAAGCGAGATCATGGTATGAGGATCTACCATATGCTAGTTTATACTCTCTAAAGGACTTTCATTCAGTTTTCTTTCAAAATTATCAAAGCTCTAATTATTCCATGTAAATGATTGATAGTTGTTGTGAGATCTCTAATAATTTCATTGATTTTGTTGAAAATTTGTATGGGAATGAAGAATGTTTAGATGATGAGCTCATAGAATCCCTTAATGATTTTTCCTCCCAATAAGAAATAATAGTTTCCTCCTTGGATGAAGAGATCCTTGAGCCTTTGCATGATAACCCTTTTCATCACCAACAAGAATTAGTAGCTCCCTCCTTATATGAGATAGACTGGGACCAAGAAAGAGAAGTGCCAATTCCCGATCCTAAAAATGAAAATCACCAAATCAATGTAAATTGCTTTAAAACTCGGTTTTCTCCTTTGTCTGAAGATGAGATAGATCAACTCCTGAACAGTTATATTATAGCCTAACCTAAAGCCGGTTTGTAGTGTTCGCATAGTCAAGCAAGTGTTGGTAAGACTTCTTCCATTTTTTAAAATGAAAATCTAAGTTTAAATCAGGACAATCCTGAAACTAGATTTATAGATCATCATGAAGAAAGAAAATCTCCTTTTTCAATTTTCATATTTGATGAAGTTTCTCCTGAACTTGATTTTCCTAAGTATGATAAATATGAAGATAATTTCGTTGAGGATTTTGATTTAATTATACGGGATATTGTTGTGAGTAAACAAATTTATGATGATGATTCCCTGCAACTAGATCAACTAGAAAATACTGTTGTCTTTCATCAAGACGATAGGGTTGTCATGTTTGATAATATTGAAGAATGTTTCTTGTTTAAGGATGAATTAGACTATGAATTTGAGGAGTATGAACTAGAGAGAGACAAAATGCAAAATATGGAGTCAGAATT
Organism: Pinus albicaulis; assembly: GCA_034641835.2. Taxonomy (NCBI): domain Eukaryota; kingdom Viridiplantae; phylum Streptophyta; class Pinopsida; order Pinales; family Pinaceae; genus Pinus; species Pinus albicaulis. The sequence continues at coordinate 723,364,123 of CM076577.1, read as the reverse complement.
TCTCATGCTTGAGGAATTTACAGCTAATACTCATATAACAGAAGGTTATACTTCCCTATGTCTTCTTATCGATCAACAACCAAGTGTTCTTTCAGATCATAATGAAGGGAGTACTTTTATTTTTTCTACTAAATCTCAAGACAAGGTAATGCTTCGGGATTTTCAAGATCCCTTCAGCAGTCTTTTGCAAGCATTAAAGAAGATGAATGTTGTTTTGTTTGTCATCATAAGTCTTGGTTTTAGTTTTTATTGTGACTTTCCTACATTTAAATCATTCTTCCTTCTCAAGGAAAGTGAGATTAGAACTTTAGTAACTGGCCATATCCTGGACTGGTTACACTGGAAGGATCATTTCACCTAATCAACAATTATACAACAGATTAGAGTAAGTTGATATACTTTCAGTTTGATTTTTTATTTTATTTTCAGCAAGTGTTGACAGAATTCATCAAGATTTGAATCTCGAGGTGAAGGCCCTAAGGATTTAATGATCTGTTAGTGTGGATTGAAATTTTCGATATATTTTCATATTCATTTTTTCTTTCAGTTTACAGATTGGACTCCATGCCCAATGGATAATGCACTGCTCTATAATTCAGTGATCTGTGGTTCTAGACACCTCCTTCGGAGCTTTCTTCCCCAGCTGCAGCCAATGTTAGCACTCATATTTTCATCCAACCCATCCCGCCTTATTTTACTCTACTTTCACATCATCTCCATAATTTTCATTGACCTCGCTTCATTTCTTAACCATTTTTCCTAAGGGTTCCCAAGTCATCATTGTTCACAAGCACAAAACCCTAATTTCCTGTCCCACTAAGCTAGGCTTTTCTATGGAAATGAGAAATTTGAGCAGAGGAGGCATAAGGTAGGTCATATCATTAAGTATGAGGTAATTTCAGCTCATAAACATCATGTCTCCATCATTTCTTGAGAATTCATTCCAGTAGTCAATTCATTTGCCACTCATAGGGTTGGTTTTTCTTCAAATGGTATTTCTGACCAAACAGAGATGAATTTAACAAAAGTGAGAGAGGTTTTTGTCCCTCATATGTCAATAAAGAAAAAAATCCTTCATATTTTACACAGGTGCCATGGTTTTATAAAAATGTCAAAAACACATAGGTGCCACGGGAGAGTTGTTGCACTTCTAGAGTATCCTTGGGAAAGTCAAGTTTTCTCATGGTTAGAGTGTCAAAATGACATGCTTGATGAGTCAAATGATAACTAGACAAAGAGAGAGTTCCAAAGGGCTATCATGAGCTCAATGTGGAGTTGAGGAAGGCATCCAAAAGTTTCCTACACCATCACTCTGCATTTATGCACCTTCATTCAACACTTTTTGACCAGTCTTGGAAAACTCCATTTTTGACAAAGAACATAACCTCCAAACAGAAACCCAAAGGTAGATTTCGAATTTAGACTTGAATTGATTTACAATGAGCTATCCTGGGCCCAATTTGGACACCAATAAGGCCTCCAAATGTGGTATGCAAAAAGGTTATGCAGGGACGTTGCACGTTTTCCAGGGACGTTGCGCATTTTCCATGGACACTGCACGTTTGCCCAGTTGCTTCAAAAATTCTCTTCCAAACCTTAAAATATCACAAATTCATTTCCAAACCTTCAAAGAAACTCTTCATGCCTTTAGCAATCCAGTAAGTAACAAATTTGATTCACTGCATTATAATCAAATGTTATTTTGATGTGTGAAGTTTGCCTAATGGAATTTGGTGTCTCCTTCTATTTCAAAACCCTAATTTTCATTAAAACCTAATTTACAATTTGATCTCAGTCTCTTAGCCTTTATATGCCTTACCTAATATCACACAACACTTTCTAAAATCTCTACACTTATATCCCCTTTCCTTAAACTATCATATCCTTCAAAACCCTATGTCCTAGGTTTTCATTTACTTAGGCTCCCTACACCCTACCTACAATTAAATACCCTAATCACTACCCTCATAATCACTACCCCTGTCACATCCCTGATATTACAAACCCATATTTTAAAAATCCTCCAATTTCATCACAACAACCCTCACTTCATATACCCACCTTCCATTCCATCATCTCCCTAGGGTTTGATACCAAACACACCATTGATGAAGTGAGATGCATTAAAGAACAAAGAGAGGCAGAGAAGGCTAAATCATTGCTTTAAGCGACACTAGATAAGTATGGCTTGAGAGGGTCAACCAACACTTGGAGTAGCTCTTGGCCAAAGCTCAAAAGGATAATGATATTCAGAGGAAAATGGCAAAGCACTATGCCATAAGGAACAAAATTGCAAGGGCCAAGCTCAAACGAGCCCATGCAAAAATTAAAACTTTGACCAAGAAAAAGAATAAAGAGAAGTTAGACATAATTTTTGAGGTGTAACTACATGCCTCAATCACTAAATGAGCAAGTACCCTCATAATTTTGGCACATTTTTTCACTTATGTTCATTTCAGTAATTTTTTGCAATTTTCAACATAGAAATGTTTCCAGAGGCCCAACGACCTAGACGATGCGTTCTTTTTTGGGGCAACCAAATGAAAAATGGCCACCACCACCAGGTTCATAATGATGATTACATCAACCTTAGCAAGTTTCGAAATATTTGGAGGAGAACTGGTCCCTCAAAAATGCAAAAAACCACCAAATTTTCATGTTTCTGCCTCCTTTTTGGCTTGTTCGCTGCTTGTTTACCAGTCTTGGGAGATCAAGTTTTTGACATGTCAAATGAGCATAATTTTGGAAACTGGAGATATATTTGGGATATAGACTTGGTGATATTTCCAATGAGCTATCATGGAGCTGATTTGGACACCGAGAAGGCATTGAAAACTAGCTTTGAAAACATGTTATTTTTCTGCTTGCACGTTGCACGTTTGCCAGGAAATTTCCAATTTTCACAGTCTTCAGTAATTTTTCTCCAGTTTGACTTTTCACCTTGGGAAATGAAAAACGACTAATTTAAATGGTCAATATGAATGTAAAAATAATTTTTTTACTTTTTTCTAGGGTAGATACATTACGTAAGTCAATCAGTTGAGGTGTAATGAATCAGTGCCTAAAGATAGGAATGAGTCACTTTTCTCATCCTACACTCTAGCTTTTAGTTCAGATTTTCATGTAATATCTCCCTCACCTCATGGACTCGACCGCTGAGGATGACAAGATGTGGTTTGAGGTCTATTTAGCTCAGTTTTTTAGAGGGGTCGCTAGTTGGCATCAGTTTTAAAGTTAATGTATTGATCAAGAACCAGTTTGGCCTGGATATTAATTAAAAATTGCAGCTATTTCTTTTGGATTCATGTGGTATGAATATTTGACATATTTTTTTCTCTGTGATTGTTTTAATGAATTTTTTGTAAGCTAATAAGCCTTTTCATGTCTATTATATGTTAAATTTCAAGTTGAAAGGCAAAATTCATGTGTTTCATGCTCTGTTTTGGGAAATCTTTCATAATATGTCCATTTTCTTCAGTTTAGGAAGAACTCATACCTTATGCTCTTCCTAGCTCCTCATCAGTCTTAAACCATATCACCAAATAACCTTCAAGTGTTGAGAATTCTACCTACCTTGCCCCATAGAATGGATTGGAATTCCATCTCATTAGCCCTAGCCTATTCCCCTTGACCTAATCCACATTCAGTGAGCCCAACCCCAATCAAAACAAAACAAGCCCCTACATTTCTTAGCTAGCCTAAAATATTTTTTCATCCAGCCCTTTTGGATGTGATTTTTGTTGAGAGAACCCTCTCTAACTTGGTAGGGATAGATACCAAGTCAAAAGCTTGGTTTGTGGTTACCTCTGTTGGGATTCCTTCCTCAGCCTTTGGAATCTACTAGAGTGATAACATACTGGCATCATTGTTGGGGAATGAAGAGACAAAATTTTCCTTGGGTGTAGGACAAAGATCATATCTGATTTTTTATGGTGAACAATGATCAGACACAAGAAGGCTATGCATCATTCACCTGGAGACTCCAGTGTCAAAAAATCCCAAGATTCAGAATTCTCATGGTGACACCACTCTTCAAAAATCAGTAGCCTGAAGAACGTCTTGGTGAATCACAATTGTTAAAATGGATTTGATTACTCGAAGGTATGCTCCTATGAATCGAGCTCATATTCCTAGTTTTCCGAACCGTATTCCTCGTATAGATTGGCAATTAGGACTGTTAAATTTTAAGGGTCAAGACGATGAATATGCTAGTTTACATTTGGTCAAATTTCATTTGAATATTAATAGACTAAAGATTGAGTTTCCTGAAGATTGTCTGATGAAGATGTTTATGGCTACCTTGGAGGAAAAAGTGAGATCATGGTATGAGGATCTACCATCTTCTAGTTTATACACTCTAAAGGACTTTCATTTAATTTTCTTTCAAAATTTTCAAAGCTCTAATTCTTCCATGTCAATGATTGATTGTTGTTGTGAGATATCTGATAATTTCATTGATTTTCTTGAAAATTTGTATGGGAATGAAAAATGTTTAGATGATGAGCTTATAGAATCCCTTGATTTTTCCTCCCAAAAAGAAATAGAAATTTCCTCCTTAGATGAAGAGATCCTTGAGCCTTTGCATGATAAACCTCTTCATCACCAACAAGAATTAGTAGCTACCTACTTAGATGAGATAGACTGTGACCAAGAAAGATAAGTGCCAATTCTCAATCCTAAAAATGAAAATCACCAAATCAGTGTAAATTGCTTTAAAACTCGATTTTCTCCTTTGTCTGAAGATGAGATAGATCATCTCCTAAAAATTCATATTACAGCCCAAGCTAAAGAAGGTTTGTAGTGTTCACATAGTGAAGAAATTTGTTGTGTAACCAACTCCAAAAAGAGAAGAAAAGAGATATCAACGCCTTATAAATGAGCCACTTCGAGGGGGAAACCTCTAATACATTACATAAATGAACAATTCTTGGATGATACAATTCACAAAACCTCCTTTCTATATATAGGAGTCCATGGGGCCATAATGTAATCCTAGTGGGCCACAATGTAATCCTAGCCGACCTAACAATAATAATTTAAGGGCACAATAATAACAAAATGGGGGTTACAAGGGTACAATAATAACAATAAGGGGTTTACACTAACAATAATAAGGAGCTATACTAGTGATATAGGGACCTAACATGCCCCTCTCCTTCAAAAAAGTGTTGTCCTCAACACTTGAGTAGCTCCGGGTGCTTCTGTATAAAATTCTCATCCTCCCATGTAGAATCTTCAGTGGGTAAGTTCTTCCACTCGATGAGATACTCTGAAATTGATCGATTCCGTAGCTGTCGAGTTCTTGTTTCCATGACCGCTTCAGGTTCCAATATGATTTTTCCTTCCTCATCAAGTTCTGGCAATATTGTTTGAACCGGAAGATTTTCACCTATAACCTTCTTTAAGCATGAAACATGGAAAACTAGATGTACTCGCGAAGAAGCAGGAAGCTCCAATTTGTATGCCATAGTACCAATCTTTTGCAACACCTTGTAAGGACCATAGTACTTTCGTGATAATTTATTATCCTTCTTAGCTTGCTTGAGGGACATTTGTTTGTATGGTTGTAGCCGTAAAAATACCCAATCTCCTACATCAAAACTTCTCTCACTGCGATGTTGATCTGCCTGTTGTTTCATTCGATTTTGTGCCAAATTCAGGTTATCCTTTAAGAGTTGGAGAACTTCTTGCCGATGCTCGATGTGATCTTCCACTGCTGGAACCTTCGAATTTTCTCTTAAATATGATGTGATGGATGGTGGATGATATCCATAAAGTGCCATAAATGGGGTCATTTTTGCTGCAGTATGGAAGGAAGTGTTATACCACCATTCAGCGAGAGGTAACCACTTGACCCATTATGCTTGTTTATCAGATACAAAACAACGAAGATATCCTTCCAAACATTTATTTACTATCTCAGTTTGACCATCAGATTGAGGATGATAAGATGAGCTATGAGCTAATTGAGTACCCAAACAAGAAAATAACTCTGTCCAAAAATTTCCAGTAAAAATGGGATCTCTGCCGCTCACAATAACCCTTGGGCTTCCATGTAGCTTTTGAATTCTATCCATAAATGTAGTAGCAACTGTACTTGCTTTAAATGGATGAGATAATGCACAAAAGTGTGCATACTTGGTAAGTCTATCAACTACCACCATGATGACACTCTTTCCTTCGGACTTAGGTAAACCTGTGATAAAATCCATTGAAATCTCCTCCCAACGTCGACTTGGAATGGATAAAGGTTGTAGAAGTCTCGGGGTCTTAATTGTCTCAACTTTATTCTGCTGGCAAACCAAACATTCTGTCACAAAATTTTGAATATCAGATTTAAGGCCATCCCAAAAAAATTCTTTCTTCACCCTTTGGTAAGTTTTTAAAAATCCCGAGTGTCCTCCTAAAGGAGAAGTGTGCATTTCCAGAAGAATCTTTTGTTTTAGTTGGGAATTCTTACAAAGATATAAGCGATCTTTGTACCATAAGGAATCATTTTTCCAACTAAATGTATCAGATGTACTAGGATCTTGCCGCAAATTTTGAATGAGTATCCATACATCTTTGTCCTTCTTCCATTCATCTCTTGCTTCAGTTATCCAATCTGGTTGGATAATAGAAATGGCACAAAGCAATGCTTCCACCTCTTCATTCTTTCTTGAGAGTGCATCTGCAACAACATTAAGCTTTCCTTTTTTGTAGATTATTTTAAAGTCATAACCCAACATCTTTGTGACCCATTTTTGCTGCTCTTCTGAAGATAGTCTTTGTTCCAAAAAGTGCTTAAGACTATCATGATCATTTTTTACCTTGAAGTGTCTTCCCATTAGGTAAGTTTGCCATTTCTTTAGTGCATGCAGTATTGCTAACATTTCATTCTCATAAATAGGTTTATGTAAATACTTTCCTTTGATTGGACGACTTTCAAAAGCAATTAGTCTTCCTTCCTGCATTAAAACAGCACCAATTCCATTTCCTGAGGCATCACATTCCACAATAAAAGTTTTTGTGAAGTCTGGCGTAGCTAAGACAGGCGCTAGGCACATTGCCTCTTTAAGATGTTCAAAGGCCTTAGTTGCTTTAGGAGTCCATGAAAATGCATCTTTCTTCAATAACGTTGTTAGAGGTGCTGCTATTCTCCCATAATTCTTAACAAACTTGCGATAATACCCTGTTAACCCGATAAATCCTCGCAACTGCTTTATGGTTGTGGGGACTTTCCATTCCTTAATGGCTTTAATTTTGTTAGGGTCTACTTTAACACCCTCGTGAGATACAATATGACCCAGATATTCCACCTCTTGTACTCCAAAGAAACATTTGGATGTTTTTGCATATAATTGTTTGTCCTCCAATAGTTTGAGCACCCTGTCAACATGTTGAACATGATCCTTCCAAGACCTGCTGTAGATTAGTATATCATCAAAAAATACTAGCACAAATTTTCTAAGGAAGGGTTTGAAAATGGAATTCATCAACCCTTCAAATGTAGAACGTGCATTGGTAGGGCCAAAAGGCATGACCAAAAATTCCTAATGATCCTCATGAGTTTGAAATGTTGTTTTCGGAATATCTTCAGTCTTCATTCTAATTTGATGATATCCCGAATGAAGATCCAACTTGGTAAAATAAATTGCTCCATGTAATTCATCCAATAATTCATCAATCATAGGAATGGGAAATTTATCTTTAATGGTGAGCTTATTGAGCTCACTATAATCCAGACACATGCGCCATGATCCATCCTTCTTGTGTACCAATACTACAGGAGCAGAGAAAGAACTTTGACTAGGTTGAATTATACCCGCCTCTAACATTTCTGCAATCATACATTCAATTTCACTCTTTTGGACGTAAGGATATCTATAAGGCCTGATGTTTGGAGGAACACTTCCCGGAATCAAATGAATAGCATGATCATGATCACGAATAGGTGGGAGTCCTTTGGGAGTTTCAAACACCTTGGAATGATTGTCCAATACTTGTTGGAGATCTGCAGGAATAGATGATTTTGATTTTGGAACTTCTAGTGAGCATAATTGTGCAATTACGCCTCGTTGTTCTTTATTTAGAATCTTTTTCATGACTTTAGAGCTTATTATCCTTCCTGGATTCCCTGCAGTACCTCGTAATTCAACTTCCTTTCCTTTTGAAAAAAATTTCAAGAAAAGTTCTTGAAAATTAAAAGCTACTTTCCCCAAAGATTGTAACCATTGTACTCCTAGTACAACATCAGCACCTCCCATAGGAATGGAAAGCATTGGACTAGTCAATACATATTCCCCCATGGTTAGCTTGATATTATGGCATTTCCCAGAGCAATTTATAGTTCCTCCATTTGCAACCATCACTTGGAATTCAGGCGCTGGGTATAGGAAACAATTTAATTCCTTGGCTACCTTTCAATGAATAAAATTATAGGTGCTACCTGAATCAATCAACACTATTACCTTTTTCTTCTTGATCTGTCCTGCTATCTTGAGAGTTTGAGGAGTGATAATTCTTTCCAGTGCATTACATGATATGGTCAGATTCATTTCTTCCTCTTCTATGGTTGGTTCCTGGTGTATATCCTCTTCATGTTCATTTTCTTCTTCTTCTTCACAATCTATGTAAAATAATTTCTTTTCAGCACACTTATGACCTTTAGTGTATTTTCTATCACAACTATAGCAAAGCCCTTTTGCTTTTTTTTCTTCCAATTTTTGTGGTGTCAACCTTGTAGGTTGTGGAAATCTAGTCATAGCAACACTTCCTTCTTTATAGAATTGAGTGGTAGGCTTCCTTGTCGCCATAATTTTACATTCAACTTTTCTTGCCAACCTGAATGCCTTCTCCAATGAATCAGGTTCCAAAACACGAACTTCATGTTGGATGTTATCCTTTAGAGTACCTATGAAGAGATCAATCCCGTGTTCCTCTGGAATATCAGTTACCCTTATATTCAATTTTTGGAAGTCCTCAATGTGCTGCCCCACTAAACCCTTTTGTTTGAGATTTACCAATTGGCTAAAGAAGGTGTTGCTCTTTGTATCCTCATAATGTGCTATCATTTCCTCCGTAAAAATTGACCAAGTGACAATTTTTTTACGGGAGCAAAGCCATCGATACCATACAAATTTATTTTGCTCTAAATGTAAAGTTGCAATGCGTACCTTTTGTGTGTTTTGCACATTATGGAGATCAAAATATTGCTCCATCTGTAGTATCCATGTTACAGGATCCTTTCCATCAAACTTCCTCATATCCATCTTTGGAATATGGTGGTTCTTCCCGCCAAAATTAGAGTTTATGAAATCACAATTAACATTTATTTTTTTCTCATCATGAGGATCTTCTACTATCTTTTCACCATTAGGAAACCTTTCTTGTATCAAATTTGTCAAACCTTCCATGTCTGCTTTTAGAAAATGCTTCATGTTCTCCATTTTCTCATCGATCTTAGCTTCCATGTCATCCATATTAGATTCCATGCCAGCCTCCATGCCATCCATCTTAGCTTCCACACCATCCATCTTAGCTTGCACGCCATCCATATTAGCTTCCACACCTTTCTTCAAAACTTCCATTTCATTTTTTGTTGCTCTTTGCGAGAGTGAAATTTGTTGCACTTGCTGTTGTAATTTTGATAGATCATGTTGCAATTCTTCGTCTTCATGAGTCATAGTAGAGCTTTCCAAAGGATTAATGGGTGTTGAATTATTTTTAGGGGCATTTTATAATCCAATACTGATATCTATTCTACAATATGCCCTTGCAATCAATTCAACTTGATTCTTCAAACAAGACTTATGCAATTCAGAAAAAAAAAATACACACCTTTTACTTGCTTTTGAGGAGCTTGATATTGAAATTGTATTATCTCTGTGATTGCGGCTCTTCAATATTTGAAATTAAGCACTGAAGTAGCCCTTTGAATTCTCTTTTTAATCCCACAGGTCTGACTTGTTTTGGATTCTCCAAGACAAAGTTATGTCCAATCTTCCACAATGACCTAATTATGGACTGGTTCAGTATAGCGAACTTGTACGACTTGCCACGTGTCATTGTTTTTTCCTTCACCTCTGAAATTGATAGCTACGAAACTATAGTCCATGTACTTGTGACCAATTTTTACGTCACTCCAATCCGATGCTTAGAGAGAGAGTTATTGAAATTTTCCCACGATCACCTTTTTGAGATGAAATTTAGGAGCCTGAAAAAGCACTACCTTCCACAGATCATATCTCCACAAATATTGTGAACCAAGCTCTGAAATTTTTGGACGCGTTTCCTTAGGATTTCAGCTTTGCACCATAAAAATTTCAGATTCTAAACCTCAGTAGAAAAAACGTTATAGCACAAATGCCACGATGACCTGTTTAGGATCCTGAAAAAATACCTAACTTCCACAGATCATATCTCCGAAAATATTGCGAACCAAGCTCTCAAATTTTTATACAATCTTCCTCAGGATTTCAGATTAGCACCCTAAAAATTTCATCTTTTGAACCTTCGTAGAAAAAAATTTATAGCGAAAATTCCACGATGACCTGTTTGGAGCAGCGAAACCCTAGAATCCAAAGCTCTGATACCAAATGTTGTGTAACCAACTCCAAAAAGAGAAGAAAAGAGATATCAACGCCTTATAAATGAGCCACTTCGAGGGGGAAACCTCCAATACATTACATAAATGAAAAATTCTTATGATACAATTCACAAAACTCCTTTTCTATATATAGGAGTCCATGCGGCCATAATGTAATCCTAGTGGGCCACAATGTAATCCTAGCTGACCTAACAATAATAATTTAAGGGCACAATAATAAAAAAATGGGGGTTACAAGGGTACAATAATAACAATAAGGGGTTTACAGTAATAATAATAAGGGACTATACTAGTGATATAGGGACCTAACAAAAGTGTTGGTAAAACTTCTTCCATTTTTTGAAATGAAAATCCAAGTTTAAATCAGGAAAATCCTGAAAGTAGATTTATAGATCATCATGAAGAAAGACAATGTCATTTTTTGATGTCCATATTTGATGAAGTTTCTCTTGAACCTGATTTGCCAAAGTCCGATAAATATGACGATAATTTCGATGAGGAGTTTGATGAAATTATACGGGATATTGTTGTGAGTAAACCAATTTATGATGATGATTCCCTGCAAGCATATCAGCTAGCAGATATTGTTGCCTTTCATCAAGATGATAGGGTTGTCATGTTTGATAATATTGAAGGATGTTTCTTGTTTAAGGATGACTTAGACTATGAATTTGAGGAGTATGAACCAGAGAGAGACAAAATTCCAAATATTGAGTCAGAATTTTTCATGCTTGAGGAATTTACAGCCAATACTCAGGTAACAGAAGGTTATACTTCCCTATGCCTTCCTATCGATCAACAACCAAGTGTTCTTTCAAATCAGAATGAAGGGAGTAATTGTATTTTTGCTATTTAATCTCATGACAAGGTAATGCTTAAGGATTTTCAAGATCCCTTCAACAGTATTTTGCAAGCATTAGAGAAGATGAATGCTGTTTTATTTGTCAGCATAAGTCTTGGTTTCAATTTTTATTGTGAGTTTCTTACATGTACATCATTCTACCTGCTTTAGGAATGTGAGAGAATAACTTAAGTAAGTATCCATCTCCTGGATTTTCTACACCAAAATTATCATTTCACCTAATCATCAATTATAAAACAAATTAGAGTAGGTTGGTATCATTTCAATTTTATTTTATTTTATTTTCAACAAGTGTTGAAAGAATTCATCAAGGTTTGAAGCCCGACGTGAAGGCCCTAAGGCTTTGATGATCTATTAGTGTGGATTGAATTTTGAAGTATGTTTTCAGTTTCATTTTTAGTTTCAGTTTATATATTGGACTCCATGCCCAATGGATAAGGCACATATCTACAAATTTAGAGATCTGTGGTTTTAGACACCTCCTTCGTAGCTCTCTTCGCCAGCTGGAGCCGATATTAGAACTAATTTTTTCATCCCACCCATCCCGCCTTAATTTACTCTAATTTTACCTCATCTCCTTCATTTTCATTGACCTCACTTTGTTTCTTAACCATTTTTCCCAAGGGTGCCCAAGTCATCATTGTTCACAAGCACCAAACCCTAACTTCATGTCCCAATAAGCTACAGTTTCCTATGGAAATGAGAAATTTGAGAAGAAGAGGCATAAGCTAGGTCATATCATTAATTATGAGGTCATTTCAGCTCATAAACATCATGTGTCCATTTTTTTTTATAATTCATTCCAAGAGTCGAGCCTTTTGCCACTCATAGGGTTGGTTTTTCTTCAAACTATGTTTCTAATCAAACAAATATGAATTTAACAGAAGTGAGAGAGGTCTTTGTCCCTCATAGGTAAATAAAGAAAACCCTCCTTCATATTTTACACAGGTGTCATGGTTTTATAGAAATTTCAAAAAAATACAGGTGCCACAAGAGAGTTTCTACACTTCTAGAGTATCCTTTGTAAAATCAAGTTTTCTCATAGCTGGATTGTCAAAATGGCTTGCTTGATGAGTCAAATGATAATTGAATAGAGAGAGAATTCCAATGAGCTATTATGAGCTTAGTTTTGAGTTGAGGAAGGCCTCCAAAACTTTCCTGTAACATCAGTCTGCATTTCTGCACCTTCATTCAACACGTTTTGACCTGTATTGGGAAAATCAATTTTTGGCAAGGAAAATCAACTATAAACAGAAAAAAAGGTATATTTGGAAATTATACTCAAAGGGATTTCCAACAAGCTATCCTGGGCCAAGTTTTGACAACATGAATTCCTCCAAATGTGGTCTTCAAAAAGGTGTTGTAGGGACATTACGTGTTTGACAGGGAAGTTGCGCATTTGACTGAAATTGCAGTGGATTTATCAACGGTGCTGCGCGTTTGTCCAGTTGCTTCAAAAATTCTCTGCAAGACCTTAAAATATCACAAATTCATTTCCAAACCTTCAACAGAAACTCTTGATGCCTCCAACAAGCCGGTAAGTAACAAATTTGATTCACTACATTTTAATCAAATGTCATTTTGATGTGTGAATTTTTCCTAAAGGAATTTGGTGTCTCCTTCTATTTCAAAACCCTAGTTTTCTTTAAAACCTAATTTACACTTTGATCTCAGTCCCTTAGCCTTCATATACCTTTCCTAATATCACACAACACTTTCTCAAATCCCTACACTGATATCCCCTTTCCTTAAACTATCATATCCTTCAAAACCCTAAGTCCTAGGTTTTCATTTACCTAGGCTCCCTACACCCTACCTAAAATTAAATACCCTATCCTAAAACCCCTCATAATCACTACCCCTGACACCTCCCTCATATTAAAAATCCCTATTCCCAAAATCCTCCAATTTCATCACAATAACCCTCACTTAATACACTCACCTTCCATTTCATCATCTCCCTAGGGTTTGATACCAAACACACCATTGATGAAGTGAGATGCATCACAGCATAAAGAGAGGCAGAGAAGGCTAAATAATTTTTTGAAGAGACACTAGAGAAGTATGGCTTGAGAGGGTCGACCAACACTTGGAGCAGCTCTTGGCCAAAGCTCAAAAGGACAATGACATTCAGAGGAAAATGCGAAAGCACTATGCCATGAGGAACAAAATTGCAAGGGCCAAGCTCAAATGAACCCATGCAAAAATTAAAACTTTGACCAAGAAAAAGAAGGAAGAGAAGTTAGACATGCTTTCTAAGGTGTCACTCCATGCCTCAAGCACTCAATGAGCAAGTACCCTCATAATTTTGGCACATTTTTTCACTTATGTTCATTTCAGTAATTTTTTGCAATTTTCAACAAATAAATTTTGCCAAAGGCGCAACGACCTGGACACTATGCTCTTTTTTGGGGCCTCCAAATGAAAAATGGCCACCACCATCAAGTTCATAATTATGTGGAAATCAACCCTAGAAATTTTCAAAAGATTTGGAGGAGAACTGGTCCCTCAAAAATGCAAAAAACCACTGAAATTTCATGTTTCTACCTCCTTTTTGGCCTACTTGTTGTGCATTTACCAGTATTGGGAGATAAAGTTTTTGATGGTGCACATGAGCACCATTTTGGAAACTAGAGATATATTTGGCAACTAGACTGAGATATATTTCCAATGATCTATCATGGAGCTGATTGGGACATAGGGAAGGCACTCAAAACCAACTTTGCAAACATGCTATTTTTTATGCTTGCACTTTGTGCGTTTGTGAGGAAATTTCCAATTTTCATAGTCTTCAACAATTTTTCTCTAGTTTGACTTTTCACCTTGGGAAATGAAAAATGACTATTGTAAATGGTCAAGATGAATTTAAAAATATTTTTTTTGCTTTTATGTAGGGTAGATACATTAGGTAAGTCAATCGGTTGAGGTGTAATGATTCAGTTCCTAGAGATAGGAATGAGTCACTTTTCTCATCCTACACTCTAGCTTTCAGTTCAAATTTTCATGTAATATATCCCTCACCTCATGGATTCGACCCCTAAGGATAAGAGAAGGTGGCTTGAGGTATATTTAGCTCAGATTTTCAGAGGGGTCGCCAGTTGGCATCAGTTTGAAAGTTAGGTATTGATCAAGAACCAATTTGGCCTGGATATTAATGAAAAATCACAGCTATTTCTTTGGTATTCATGTGGGATGAATATTTGACATATTTTTTTCTCTGTGATCATTTGCATGAATGTTTTTTAAGCTCGTAAACCTTTTCATGTCTATTGTATGTTAAATTTCAAGTTGAAAGGCAGAATTCATGTGTTTCATGCTCTGTTTTGGGAAATTTTTCATAATCTGTCCATTTTATTCAATTTAGGAAGAACTCATTGCCTATGCTCTTCCTAGCTCCTCATCAATCTTAAACCATTTCACCAAATCACCTTCAATTGTTGATCATTCTACCTACCTTTCCCCTTCGAATGGACTGTAAGTCCATCTCATTGGCCCTAGTGTAGTCCCCTTGCGCTAATCCTCATTCAGTGAGCCTAAACTCAATCAAATCAAAACAAACCCCTACATTTCTTAGCTAGCCTAAAAAATTTTTCATCCAGCCCTTTTGGTTGTGATTTTTGTGGAGAGATCCCTCTCAGACTTGGTAGGGCTAGATACCAAGTCAAAATCTTGGTTTGTGGTTACCTCTATTGGGATTCCTTCCTCAGCCTCGGGAATATAGTAGAGTGATAACATGTCCATCCCTTGATTTTATTTAGCATTCCCATTCACCCATTGTAAGGGTGAATGGGTAAGTTCTTCCATTTGATGAGATACTCTGAAATTAATCGATTTTGTAGCTGTCAAGTTCTTGTTTCCATGACTGCTTTAGGTTCCAATATGATTTTTCCTTCCTCATCAAGTTCTGGCAATATTGTTTGAACTGGAAGTTTGTCCCCTATAACCTTATTTAAGCATGAAACATGGAAAACTGGATGCACTTGCGAAGAAGCAGGAACCTCCAATTTGTATGCCATAGTACCAATATTCCGCAACACCTTGTAAGGACCATAGTACTTTGGCAATAATTTATTATCCTTCTTAGCTTTCTTGAGGAACATTTGTTTGTGTGGTTGTTGCTGTAAAAATACCCAGTCTCCTACATCAAAACTTCTCTCGCTCTAATGTTGATATGCCTGTTGTTTCATTCGATTTTGTGCCAAATTTAGGTTATCCTTTAAGAGTTGGAGAACTTCTTTTTGATGCTCGATGTGATCTTCCACTGCTTGAACCTTAGAATTTTCTCTTAAAGAAGATGTGATGGACGATGGATGATATCCATAAAGTGCCATAAATGGGGTCATTTTTGCTGCAGTATGGAAGGAAGTTTTATACCACCATTTAGTGAGAGGTAACCACTTGACTCATTGTGTTTTCTTATCAGCCTTACAAAACAACGAAGATATCCTTCCAAACATTTATTCACTATCTCAGTTTGAGCATCGAATTGAGGATGATAAGATGAGTTATGAGCTAGTTGAGTACCCAAACAAGAAAATAATTTTGTCCAAAAATTTCTGGTAAAAATGGGATCTCTATCACTTACAATAATCTTTGGGCTTCCATGTAGCTTTTGAATTGTTCATAAATGTAGTAGCAAATGTACTTGCTTTAAATGGATGAGATAGTGCACAAAAGTATGCATACTTGGTAAGTCTATCAACTGCCACCATGATGAAACTCTTTCCTTCAGACTTAGGTAAACATGTGATAAAATCCATTGAAATGTCCTCCTAAAGTTGACTTGGAATGGATAAAGGTTGTAGAAGACTCGGGGTCTTAATTGTCTCAACTCTATTTTGCTGGAAAACCAAACATTCCACCACAAAATTTTGAATATCAGATTTAAGGCCATCCTTAAAAAAATATTTCTTCACCCTGTGGTAGGTTTTCAATAATCCTGAGTGTCCTCCTAAAGGAGAAGTGTGCCATTCCAAAAGAATATTTTGTTTTAGTTGGGAATTCTTACAAATATATAACTGATATTTGTACCATAAGGAATAATTTTTCCAATTAAATGTATCAGATGTACTAGGATTTTGTTGTAACTTTTGAATGAGTGTCCACACTTCTTCATCCTTCTTCCATTCATCCCTTGCTTCAGTTATCCAATCTGTTTGGATAATAGAAATGACACAAACCAATGCTTCCACCTCTTCATCCTTTCTTGAGAGTGCATCTACAACAACATTTAGCTTCCCTTTTTTGTAGATGATTTCAAAGTCATAACCCAACATCCTTGTGACCCATTTTTGCTTCTCTTTTGAATATATTCTTTGTTCCAAAAATTGTTTAAGACTATCATGATCAATTTTTACCTTGAAGTGTCTTCCCATTAGGTAAGGTCACCATTTCTTTAGTGCATGTAGTATTTCCAACATTTCCTTCTCATAAATAGCTTTATGTAAATACTTTCCTTTGATTGGACAACTTTCAAAGGCAATGGGTATTCCTTCTTGCACTAAAACAACACCAATTCCATTTTCTGAGGCATCACATTCCACAATAAAGGTTTTTGTGAAGTCTAGCATAGATAAGACTGGTGCTAGGCACATTGCCTCTTTAAGATGTTAAAAGGACTTAGTTGCTTCAATAGTCCATGAAAATGCATCTTTCTTCAATAATGTTGTTAGAGGTTCTGCTATTCTCCCATAATTCTTACCAAACTTGCAATAATACCCTATTAGCCCGAGAAATGCTCGCAACTAATTTATGTTTGTGGGGGCTTTCCATTCCTTAATGGCTTTAATTTTGTTAGGGTCTACCTTAACACCCTCGTGAGATACAATATGACCCATATATTCCACATCTTGTACTCCAAAAAAAAATTTGGATGTTTTTTCATATAATTGTTTCTCCTGCAATAGTTTGAGCACCCTATCAACATGTTGAACATGATCCTTCCAAGACCTTTTGTAGATTAGTATGTCATCAAAAAAACTAGCACAAATTTTCTAAGGAAGGGCTTTGAAAATGGAATTCATCAACCCTTGAAATGTAGAAGGTGCATTGGTAAGGCCAAAAGGCATGAACACAAATTCATAATGACCCTCATGAGTTCAAAATGTTGTTTTCGGAATATCTTCATTCTTCATTCTAATTTGATGATATCCTGAACGAAGATCCAACTTGGTAAAATAAATTGCTCCATGTAACTCATCCAATAATTCATCAATCACAGGAATGGGAAATTTATATTTAATAGTGATATTATTGAGCTCCATATAATCTCGACACATGTGCCATGATACATCCTTCTTGTGAACCAATACTGCTAGAGCAGAGAAACAACTTTGACTAGGTTGAATTATACCAGCCTCTAACATTTCTGCAATCATACGTTCAATTTTTCTCTTTTGGACATAAGTATATATGTAAGGCCTGATGTTTGGAGGAACACTTCCTGGAATCAAATGAATATCATGATCATGATCACAAATAGGTGGGAGCCCTTTGGGAGTTTTAAACACCTTGGAATGATTTTCCGAGGCTTGTTGGAGATCTGGAGAAATAGATGATTTTGATGCTGGAACTTCTAGTGAGCATAATTCAGAAATTACGCCTCGTTGTTCTTTATTCAGAAGCATTTTCATGATATTAGAGCTTATTATCTTTCTTGGCTTCCCTGCGATAACCCGTAATTCGATTTCCTTCCCTTCTGAAAAAAAAAAATTCAAGAAACGTTATTGAAAATTAAAAGCTAATGTCCCGAAAGATTGTAACCATTGTACTCCTAGTACAACATCATCACCTCCCATTGGAATGGAAAGAATTGGACTATTCAATACATATTCCACCATGTTTAGCTTGATATTATAGCATTTTCCAGAGCAATTTATTGTTCCTCCATTTGCAACCATCACTTGACATTCTGGTGATGGGTATAGGAAAAAATTCAATTCCTTGGCTACCTTACCATGAATAAAATTATGGGTACTTCCCGAATCAATCAACACTATTACCTTTTTCTTCTTGATATGTCCTTCTATCTTGAGAGTTTGAGAAGTGGTAATTATTTCCAATGCATTACACGATATGGTTGGACTCATTTCTTCTTCTTCTAGGGTTGGTTCCTGGTGTATATCCTCTTCTTTTGAAGTTTCTTGTTCATTTTCTTCCTCTTCTTCACAATATATGTAAAATAATTTCTTCTCAGCACACTTATGACCTTTAGTGTATTTTCTATCGCAACTGTAGCAAAGCCCTTTTGCTCTTTTTTCTTCCAATTGTTGTGGTGTCAACCTTGTAGGTTATGGAATTCTAGGACTAGCAACACTTCCATATTTATAGATGTGAGTGGCAGGCTTCCTTGTCGCCATAATTTTACATTCAATTTTTCTTGCCAACTTGAATGCCTTCTCCAATGGATCAGGTTCCCAAATGCAAACTTCTTGTTGCATGTTATCCTTTAAAGTCCCTATCAAGAAATCAATCCTGTGTTCCTATGGAATATCTGTTACCCTTATATTCAATTTTTGGAAGTCCTCAATGTGCTCCACCACTGAAACCGTTTGTTTGAGATTTATCAATTGGCTAAAGAGGTTGTTTCTCTTTATATCCTCATAATGTGCTATCATTTCCTCCATAAAAATTGACCAACTGACAAGTTTTTTACGGGAGCAAAGTCATCGATACCATACAAATGTGTTTTTTTCTAAATGTAAAGTTGCAATGCGTACCTTTTGTTTGTTTTTCACATTATTGAGATCAAAATATTACTCCATCTGTAGTATCCATGTTACGGGATCCTTGCCATAAAACTTCCTCATATTCATATTTAGAATATGGTGGTTTTTCAATCCAAAATTAGAGTTTATGAAATCATGACTAACATTTATTTTCTTCTCATCATGAGTTTCCTCTACTATATTTCTGCCATTAGGAATCATTTTTTCTATTAACCTTGTCATCAAACCTTCCACTTCTTCTTTTAGATCATTATTCATGTCTTCCATGTTGTCTTTCATTTTTTCATCGATATTAGCTTCCATGTCATCCATCTTATCTTCCACGCTTTTCTTCAAAACTTACATTTCATTTTTCGTTGCTCTTTGTAAGAGCGAAATTTGGTGCACTTGCTCTTGTAATTTTGATATGTCATGTAGTGCTTCTTCCACTTCATGATTC
Source organism: Pinus albicaulis (assembly GCA_034641835.2). NCBI lineage: Eukaryota > Viridiplantae > Streptophyta > Pinopsida > Pinales > Pinaceae > Pinus > Pinus albicaulis. The sequence goes on along the minus strand of CM076577.1, from coordinate 723,344,507 downwards.
ATATTAGAGCCTTCTGAAGGCTTAGTGGGTGTTGAATTATTTTTTATTGGAATTTTAAAACCAAATACTGATATCTATGCTTCAATATGCCCTTGGAATCACTTCGAACTGATTTTTCAGACAAGACTTATGCAATTTGGAAAAAAACAATACACATATTTTTCTTGCTTTTGAGGAGCTTGATATTGAAACTGAATTATCTCTGTGATTTTGGATCTTCAATATCTGAAATTTGGCCCTGAAGTAACCCTATGAATCATATTTTGAATGGCACAGGTCTAACCTGATTTGGATTCTTCAAGGTAAAGTTATGCCCCATATCCTACGATTACCTAATTATGGACTGGTTCATTAGAGCGAACTTGTACGACTTGCCGCATGTCACTGTTTCCTCCTTTGTCTCTAAAATGGATATAAAAGATACTACAATATGTGTAATTGTGGCCAATTTTTACAGAATTTTAATCCAATTCTTAGAGAGAGAGTTATGACGGTTTTCCCACAGTCACCTCTTTGAGATGAAATTTGAGATCCTGAAACAATCCTAACTCCCACAGATCATATCTCCAAAAATATTGCAAACCAAGATCTGAAAGTTTTACAAGAGGTTTCTCATGAGTTTTTATTCACTCTATAAAAATTTCAGCTTTTGAAACTTCGTATACAAAAAATTATAGCGAAAATTCCCTGATGAGTTGTTTTAGTTGAAATTCGAGAGCCTGAAAAAACCCTAACTTCCATAGATCATATCTCCGAAAATATTGCGAACCAAGATCTGAAATTTTTACACGAAATTCCTCAAGATTTAGGCTTCGCTCTTTCAACATTTTAGTGTCTGAGCCCTCGTAGAAAAAAATTTATAGATAAAATTCCACTATGACCTGTTTGGAGCAGCGAAAGCCTATAAACCAAAGCTCTGATACCAAATGTTATGAAACCAACTCCAAAAATAGAAGAAAAGAGAGATAAACGCCTTAGAAATAGCCACTTCGAGGGGGAAACCTCCAATAAATTACATAAATGAATAATTCTTGGATGATACAAATGAAAAAACCCACTTCTCTATATAAGAGTCCATGGGGTCACAATATAATCCTAAGAGACCTAACAATAATAATGTAAGGGCACAATAATAACAATATTGGGGTTACAGGGGTACAACAATAACAATAAGGGGGTTACAATAACAATAATAAGGGACTATACTAGTAATATAGGGACGTAACATAAAGTGTAACCTATCATAGAATAATAACCCCATTTGCTCAATATAAATCAAGAGGTGATGAGGATCCACCTTACCTTCATTGGTGAAGTGATGTATAAAGAGGTGGTAAGGGAGAGTTGCATGGTTGGGAAGGAATTCCAAATTAAGGTCAACATTTACATTTAATGAATTGTTAAAATGGATAGACCAAAAATGTTTTCAATTATGAGTGGGATCACCACCATTGGCTTTGGATGTGGAAAGCACGATTAAAATCGAGTTCAGGTAGAAAGGTTTTGATTGAGAAATTGCAGCCTATTGCAAAAATTGATACAAAGGGAATGAGAAGAGGTGGTGGTATGTTCCAATTTTGGAATCAAGAGAAACCACCAAATTAGCTAAATGGATTTGGAAAAAACATAAGGTTTGAAAGAAAAGGTTCCAATTTTTAGGGAGTGTCCCAAAGGTTAGAGCAATAGTTCACAAGAGTGAAACCAACATATCAAATAGCTAGTTTAATGGTGAGTAAACATTAATTTTATGATCATGGAAGATGATGAAATCATGACATAGAAGAAGCATACTTTGTGCATAAATTTCCCAATTTATCAATTCAAAAGACTTGTCAAATCAAGCTCAAAATTATTTTAGAGAACCCATTCATTGATTCAAAGATCTATAATGGAGGCTTCAAATGCTTAAAATTTTGAATAAAGGGAAGCTTCAATGAAAGTATAGATAGAGTATAAAGGCCTAATTTATCAATGAAAGTTGAAGTTTGAAAGAAAAATAAGAGAAGGGGCCTAATATGGGGATTTGAGCATGTTACCTACTCATATGCATATGGCAAGGAATGAAGACTTCATTACCCATTATAGGAGATGCTCCTAAAAAACAAATTGAATTTCAAAAGCCATCGAGGTACCTATTACCATTTTATCTCTCCTCTCTCTAAATTTTATCCCACTCAAATTCTACAATTGCTACGGGGGATTTGTAATAAATTTTTCGATCATGATGAAATTTTGTAATAGGCTTAGGCAAATTGGAACCTGGCCATTAAGTGAGTCCACTCTATGGTGTTTTTTTCACTCAACCAATCATTTTGACTAGAGTGGTTAGTTGGGAATATTCTCCTCTTTTTTGTTTTTGCCACTATTCTGTTTCATTCCTTTTTTTTTTTGCTCGTCCTTCTTCATTTTGAAATTTCTTGCAAAGTGGGCATATTCATGGAAAAACGTTGCATTTAAAAGGAAGATGATCTTAGTAAACCTCTTAAATATGGATCCACCTATCTGGATTTATGGTTATTTCTATTGGGATCCCCTTATATATATCTACATCCACTCATATCCTTGCACAGGAGAAGAGCCCCTCTGGTGGCCCATCTCGATCAATGTATTTCCCAAGTGCATTACAACCGCCCCATTTGGCCCAAACAAAATTAGGTGCTAAGTTTCTTTCTCATTCTCTAATTATAGGATTATAAATATTACTAAACTATGATTGGACCTCCCCTTGCCCCATTAAATACACAACAAGATACCCCTCCCACCATTTTGGCCATACCATTCAACTTCTCCTTATGTTATGAACCCCAAATTTGGTCCCAATTCCCCTACAACTACACCCTTAGGCCCCCTTTTCTAAGGGCTTAAATGAATTAGGTTTTATGGGTTGTGATATTGGATCCCTTGATCCCCTTATCATAACTATTGCTAGTTCCCCAATCAACATCAATTGCATGATACATGAGAGAAATTGGGAGAAAAATACAAGGAACTTGGAAAATTGAAAGCAATTGTTCAAGAATTAATGGAATGAAAATATACCATAGAGGTGGGAAAACAAAATGTTGGAGTTAATCCAAAATCATCTATTAATGTAATAATTACATGTGTAGGCTATTTAATTTTTATATATGTTTAACCTATGTTTTACAATAAGGTTGAGTTTGACCTATGTTTTCTCCTCTTAATGTATCTTCTAGCCCCATATATCTTGAGAGTATTGGTGTAATTTTGTTTAGAATAAATTCATTCATAAAGAATGAGGTGGTATTATCACTAGATGAAAATGGGATATCCATTTTTAAGATGAAATTGGTTAGATTTGTATTGAAGGCACAAAAAACGGGGTCAAAAGTGTAGAAATTAATGTATAGATCCTAAACTACTCATGAAATTTACTAAATCACAAGACTTGAATCTATTCTAGCAATCTGTGGAAGTAAATTCACGATCAAGAACACAAATAATTAACATGAATAAAACATGTGAAAAAATATATATCTAGGGGAAATCAACTACTCAAAACCCCTTACTATTTGTATTGTATTAATAAAAAAATCTAGAGGAATACAATATTCTCTGCTCAACCTTGAGCTCAATGTGCACCTATATCTTCTATCCTTTGCCTCACTAACTGAATTTAGCCACCACTTAGCCAATTTCAAGACTTCCCAAGCTCATATTTCCTTGTGTTGTTTGATGAGGAATTATCCCATGTTAATTAGGGAAATTTCTCTTTGAGAATTGTGAAATTCGTATGGGCCCTTCTTTGACTACATGCACCACATGTACAACTTGGAAAATTTCACAAATGATAGTACACTTCCCTTGAACTCCAATGTCAACTGGGTAACTCTAATTTAATGCATGCATGAGTTAATTTAGGATGATTTATTAGTTAACGAGTTAAACACTAAATTTAAACCCCACTTATAGACCTCCAACTAGTTCCTCCAACAATTGGAACTAGTTTAATTAACCATAACTCAATTTAACTGAATTAAATTGTTACAACTGAAATTAACTCAACCTAGGCTACTAAAATTTAGGAATCAATATACACAACTCAATTTTATGCTCCAAACTTGAATTAACTAAGATAAATGAGTGATAACAACTATTTCAACTTAGTTAACGCATTCAAGTTGTCTGTTGACGTTGAATTTAAATTTTGTCCTAATTTAATCAAGGGAAAATTAAATTAGGAATTTATTGTTTCATTTGCAACACTCCCTCTTAGCAAGAAAGGGATTCACATGTACCCTGATCCAACACCTTTGGAATGTAATACATGCAACACTTCTCTCTATTTTTTGTGGCTACTACAACATCTACAACTAAGAAGAAAAAATAAAAATAAATAAAGATAATCATTGAATCAATTTGCAACTGTCTACTCATAAAATTGTGTTGTTGTTGACTCTACTACTAAGGCTCCTACTCTTTTTTCAACACCTTTCTGAACTCCTCAATATATGACTAACATTGATCCTCCTACTACTGAATATTGTGGGCCCCCGTAGCAAGGTAATTATCCGTGAGACAAAAACATCTCAATGGACCCTGCCCAAATTTCTGCACTCCTCAGACTATTGTTTCACACTACTGCACCTCACACCTAGAGGAATGGCTACATGTTCTACCTCTGCCCACTTAGCTTGAAATATTCCCCTACTGGAGGTATCTTCTTGAGTGGATGTTTCCACTCTATCTCCTCTATGCTTCTTCATTTGTGGTTACTCCACAACTTATTGAGGCTGCTTTTGAGGCTCCATTTTGAGGGGTAAATCATGCTCCATCTCAGCCACAAAGTCTCTAAAATTTCAGTTTCTCGTCAAGGCTTTGCATGCATCTTCTACCTCAAGTGCATACAGGTTCTTGACTCGCACACCGATCTAATTCACCTGTCCCATGGTGATGTTTCTCAAGAATTCCTTTCCTTTGATGAATATCACATCGTAGCCACAGTTTTCAGCCACAATGATGGAAACATGATTCTTCTTTAATCCTAGAAAAAACATCACATCCTTGAGTCTAATAAGGGAGCTTGAATCCCTCTGAAAGTTGATTTTACCGATACTGGTTGTGATATACCTTCCATCCTCTCCAAACTCATTATTCTACTTGAGGTATTTCTCCTCCAAGTCACTAAAGAAATCTATATTCCCTGTCATATGGAATGAGACATTTCCGTACAAATGCCACATGCTTCCCATCATTGTGCTTGTCATGCATGAAATGAGAGTAAAATAAAGCTCAAATTGTGAAGCGAGATATTCACCTTCTGTTGTTACTGCAGGCTCCTTCTTGCTTGCCTTCTACTTTGGACATTTCATGGCATAGTGCCCAAATTCATGACAATGAAAGCACTTGATTTTAGAGAAGTCATTATTATTGCACTCTAAGCTAGAATTAGCCTCACCTTGGGACTTCTTCCCCTTGGCCTTTCTTCCTTTGCTGATTAATGTGAATTCATCTTCCTCTTCTTTGGATGACGTCCATCTCTGTTGCTTTGCCTTATTTCTTCTTGCACTAGATCTGAACATAAATTTTCCCACTATGGTAGTTCTTCTATACCATTTACCAAATCTTGATATCTATGCTAGATCTTGGGGAGGCCCAAAAGAGCTAGAGCTACCAAATCTTATTCAGGTATAGTAACATCAACCCCATAAATTTTATCAAAATAGTTTGTAAACTTGCTCACGTACTGTGGAATTGTTTCATTCTTTTGTTCTAGCTTCCTGCGATCACTATTGTTCTCTAACAAATTTGTCAGTATTTTCCACTTCGTGAAATAATTCTCTTTATCATGGAGATTCGAGAAAATATCATCTTGAACTCCCTCTAATATTACTCTCCTTGCTTTAGCCACATCCTTCTTCCATTGAGCGAGACCTTGGGCATCATATGCTTGCAGTTTTAATACATCTGTCTTGATGTATTCTAGCATCCGATTATCATCCAATAATGCCTCCATGCGGATCTTCCATGCCATAGAATTTTTGGTTCCTTCCAAAGCATACTCGAGCCTGAGTCCATTAAAGTCCATCTTTTGAGTCCAAGAGAAAACCTACAACATTGATCTTCAAATTCAAATTTCCTGCGATGAAAACTTCAAATTATCTTCTCTATTCTGAATCTAGCTCTGATAAGATGTAGAAATTAATGTGTCGGTCCTAAAATTTTCATGAAATTTACTAAATCACAATACTATAATATACTCTGCCAATTTGTAGAAGTAAACTCACGATTGAGAACACAAATCATTAACATGCATCAAGGTTCAACACACATACACACACACACACACACACACACACACACACACACACATATATATATATATATAGGGGAAATAAATTTCTCAAAACCCCTTATTATTTATATAGCATTAATCAATGAATCTAGATGCATACAATATGTTCTGCTCAACCTTGAGCTCAACCTACACCTGAATCTTCTATCCTCTTCCTGAATGACTGAATTTGGCCAACAATTTCCAATTGAAGCCTTACAAAGCTCCTATTTCATTGTTTTTCTTGATGAGGAATTATCCCCTATAATAAAGGAAATTTCTCATTGAGAATTGCGCAATTCCTTTAGGCCCTTCATTGACTGCATGCACCACCTGTACAACTTGGAAACTTCTAAAACTGATAGTACAATTCCCTTGAACTCCAATATCAACTAGGTAACTTGAATTTCATGCATGCATGAGTTAATTTAGGTTTATTGATTAGTTAACTAGTTAAACACTAAATTTACACCCCATTGTTAGACCTCCAAGTAGTTCCTCCAACGGTTGGAACTAGTTTAAGAGGTTATAACTCAATTTCCCTGAATTAAATTATTAAAATTGAAATTAATTCAACCTAGGCTCCTAAAATTTAGGAATCACTGTACACAACTCAATTTCATGCCCCCAACTTGAATTAACTAAGCTAACTATGTGATAACAACTATTTCAACTTAGTTAACTCCTTCAAGTTGTATGTTGATGTGGAATTTCAAATTTCTCCTAATTTAATCAAGGGAAAATTAAATTAGGAATTTATTGTTGCATTTTCAACAAAAAGGGGATGAACCTAGATATGGATAACTTGAAGATTGCACCATTCATGTAGTTTAGGACTTATTTTGTCATTTTTAAATATACTTGGAGAAAAATAAGGGAATTGCATTGTTGTTTTGAACATGTTGTGGACAAAATATTTTATAAATATTGTAGGCTTGTATGAGATGATTACCCATACATTTGGTAAGAGAATGGACCATTGTTAAAGGATGTTGAAAACTAAAGGGACATCCCTATATCCTCTTTTTTCTTTTGAGTGTAAATTAATTACGTTTGGGTCTTGCATGGGGATGAACCTTACTTTATTGCTAAGAACTTAGATGCATTTGTGGACATTAGAAGACCATATTGTTTCCCTTTTAAATAAAATATGTGCAGGATATTTTGGGGAACTTTGATTTTCCATAAAATGTAGATCAAATCTGGATACCTTGTGGCTATTTTCCTTGGACCCTAGTAGTGCTTGGAGGTTTTATTTTTAGGAGTTAGTAGAAAAAAACCTAATATGACCAAAAATATTAGTGTTGGAGCATCAATGGTTTGGGAGAAATTATAATGGGTTATAGGAGTTAATGGGTCTAGGATTCAGGGGTTAAGGGTAAATGGTAAAGGGTTAGGGCATAGGGGGTTTAGGGCTTAGGGGATTAGAGGCCAGGGGGTTTAGGTCTAGGGGTTTTGTGGGTTAGCGGTTAATGGTTTAGTGGTTGAGGCCTTCAAGGTTAATGGTTAAGCACCAAGGGCTTAAGCACCAGGAAATTTAAGGGTAAGTGCTTAGAGGTTATTGGATTTAGGTGTCAGCTGGTTAAGGGGTTAGGGGATATGGGTTAATGGTTTTATGGGTTACGGGTTAAGGGTTAAGGGTTCATGTTTAAGAGGATAAGGGGTTAGTGCTTAGGGGGTTCAAGGATTCTAAGTTAAGGGTTAGGGGTTACGAGGTTAGTGGCTTAGGTTTAAGGGATGAAGGAGCTAAGGGGTTATGACTTATGAGTGTAGGGGTTAAGGGATTATGAATTTTGAGTTAAGGGGATAGGGAATTTAGTGGTTATGGGTTAAGGGCTTATGGGTTGTAATGAACTCTAGTATTGAAATAAGAATTTTTCAATTCCTAGGGCTACGAACTTTAATTTATCAAATTGGGGTTCGTACAATCTTAAGAGGTGATAATGTTGTATGCATAGTAAGCTAATATCTATTCAAGATACTCTAAGAAAGTGAACCAAACCAAGGTTTAAAGAGACCATTATACATATTAACCCTACAATTTACGAGAATTAAAGAATGCTACAAAAAAGAAATTTTATTCCACTTGAAAAAATGGAAATGTTACATAAAATTAAATGCTAATGTACTTGCATGAATGTAAATGTTATTCTACTTGCATAAATGGAAATGTTGCATAAAAATAAACACTAATATACTTGCAGAAATGTAGCTGTTATTCTAATTTCAAAATGGAAATGTTAATCTACTTGCAGGAATGTAAATGTTGCATCAAAGGAAACTCTAGTCTATTTGCAAGAAAATGACAATTCTTAGGATGGAAACCATAGCTTAAGAAGTGTAAAAAAAGAAGGAAAACCCATTCTAGCTCAGAAAAAGTAAAAATCATCAAATTAACCCCTGTTCGCTTCATTCAAAAGATATCATATGCTAGTAACAAGGTTCATTAATTGCTTCAAAAAGTAACCATGTAAACCATTATTGTACCATTCAATTCATGAACTTGTTTACTAACCCTAATTACATAAATGTATTATAGTGGTGAAGAGATAAGTCCTAAATGGTCTCCAGTAGTCCTAAAACTTGGTTTCAAGGCCTAGGGAGCATAATGAAGGGACATGAGGGGAAAATCTAGTTTTAAGGACAATTTTGATCAAGTTTGGAGAGATTTTACACAGTGCTAAAAGATGTTATGGGATTGCTACAAGATTGCCTATTTTTCTATAGGATCGAATCCAAGAGAGTTATAAGGAATTAAAAGGTTCTCTAAAGTTGATTAAGGGTAGTGGAAAGTGGAATAATTTTGTATGAGGTCATTTCCAAGCTTATCACCCCTCAGGGGCACATCTTACATAAGGATAAATGCACACATTGGCCTTGAGAAAAGCTAAAATGAACTCTTAGTGAACAATATTTTTTAAGAATTTGTTGAGGGAGGAAGGAGGGTATTAATAGTATGATGACATGTGGCATTGATATTGATATTCCCTAAAATCCAAGAGTATGACCTGCACACCACAAATATCATCCAATCTTGCAAAACATCTAAAGCATGCTAATTGTGACAATTATGGAAAATTAATCTAGAAAGGGAAGGATCAGTTGAATTTAATTCCACATATTTCTGCGTCAAGAAAAATTAAACCTACATTTTTATGTTTTTAAATACAAGGCTTACAACCACACTTTGCAAGAGAGGTGATTGATGAATCTGCAAAGGTAAATTTCATATAAAAACTTGCAAGAAAGGAGATACTACTAACCTAAGTACAAAAAGGAAATATACGTAATAAAATGTAAAAATGAGAGATAATAGAAACTTTGGATTGGGCCCTAATCCAAGGGGGCTCATATGTAAGATGAAAATATGATTTTCATTGATATAAAATAATTCTCAAGTACATGATATGAAAACTTAAAATCAAAATTAGAAGATCTTAGACCTATAAGTAATTATTCTTATATACAATTTTGAATCCTTCTGAGCCCTTTGGATTCCTTATTTATACAAAATTTGCTAAGGGGATAGCCTCCTTGGAAGGAGGGTTGCATCCCTCCAAATTTTCTAGAAAGGTGGATCTAGCTCCCTATGATCCTCACAATCCTTCAGTGCATCAGCTTTTCAATAGATACTCAAATTGTAGGTGAGTAAATACAAGGAGAAAGTCAAGTTGTAGGTGGGTAAATGCAGGGTACAAGACTCTTGAATCTCCTCCAACTACCACTAACTTATCTTTCCATAATAAATGCATCATTTTCATGCACATAGATCATGTTAGGCCACAATATATAATAAACATCCTTTAATATTCCTAATTAAACACATTATAGTCAAAAATATGTTATCAAATTCAAATATATAGGTAAATATATGTATAAGGATTGCCAAATGGGTGTTATTATATACCTATTAGTGAGACCGGTCATCACCCCTCTGTTGAAGGTCTTTCTCACCCACTGAGCAACTCATCCACTTAATTCCATTGCGTTCATAGCCCCGGGGGAAGCCCCAACATCCCAAGGTATCTATGATGGAGTGCCCTCTTCATGGTGGAAACTTTCATTTTTCTCTATCTTTTCCCATTCATGTTGCTATTTTATCCGAACTTTTCACTCTTGCAGCCATAATAGTAAAGGAGGGAACTTAAGTCCAATCCAATTGATCTTTAGTATATCAACTATTCTCTTATACAAAGGTGTCTTCTCCAAGGCATTCCTCAATATCTCTGGAGAGTGATACTCTGAATTTTAAGCTATGTGGTAAGGATTTCCATGTCCTCTAACAAGCCTATATGATCTCATCTCCTAGAAACCTGGAAGTGTCCTCAAAATGCAAGGTATATTTCTTCTATTTTTCTATGTAAATTGATTCCAATTTGGGGTCTTTGAAAATAATTATATGGTTTTTTATCATAAGGTGAGGGGATCTCAATTATTCTCATATCCATAGGGATTCATTAGTTTCCGTAGACATTACCCTTTTTTTCTCTTCAACCCTTGCTTCCTCATGAGTTAGCCAAGAGGTAAAGGTCATCACTTGGACATCTCCTGTTCTAGAAATCAGATCCTAGAAGTTCATGTCGACTAATATGAGAACGTGCATATACAATTTTTCCATCTTAGCTCTATCCTCCACAATATATATATGAAAAAATTCAATGAAATATTTGTATTCTTGGAAGGAAGTGATCCATATTGTGCTAGAGTCATGATTTAGAACTGAAGCCCCTTCTCTTTCAGTAACGTGGCATAGGCTTTTGAGGGGTGGCTACATTGGATGACCTCCATATCCAAGCTTTCCATAGAAGCTAGTTTCCCTTATTTTTCTTATATTTGTTCCTTCAATATATTTTTTTCTATTTGCAATTGTTATCTCATGTTTACCAATTTGAATCTTAAATCATCCATTTATTCAACCATTTTCTTCATCTTTTCTTCCATAAATCCTATGTCCTCAACTCCTTTAGACTTGGAAATTTACATCCAGTGATGGGTTCTGCCTCTTTCTTTATCCAACTCAAGGAGGATTGGAATTTAAAAAAATTTAGGTATTATTTTCCCTTGCTCATAATTTTTTTAATAAGACCCCAGATATATTTGTGGATCAGGTTCTTGCAACTCTTTTTTCACCTTGCCTTCTTCATGTAGTTTTTCATCACTTTCCTGTAGCAGTTCTTTGTTTTCCTATAGAATTTTTGTGTTTTCGTATAGTTATTTAATGTCTTCCTGTGGCATGGTAGATTCCTCTTTAATTTGTCTCATCTTGGCACCCCTGGTGTTTGGCTTCCTTTTTTAGGATTGAGATTTTTTTCCTTTGTATTTTAGGGAGGTGACTTCCTTAATTTTCTTCTTATCTTTCTCCAATCCTCCCTCATGGTGAATAGATGACCCTTCAATAGTGATGGGGGTTGTTGAGGGAGGTTGAGGCTTACCTTGCTTGAGTCTACTACTTCTCCTATTTTTTAAATATAGAGGACCTTACTTAGGATGCTTCCCCTTGCCCTTGATTGGTGTACTCAAGGCTTCCAAAGTGGAAGCTACTTCTTGCTCATTGTTCCCTTCTCAAAGGAATGATTTTCATTCTTGATTCTTCTCTTATGAGGTCTGGAAGGTTCCCAAAGGTTTATATTTCTTTCTCTGGTTTTTCATTTCCCTCTACTTTTTATTATGTTTAGCTCTTATTTTTCCTTACCACCCTATTCTTCTTCTGTATAGCCATCTTTGACTGTCTCTGCAAGTTCCAATAATATTTTTCCCTGAATTTTCAAAAAATCTTCCCTATCTATATCCAGAAAATTTTTCCATGCCACAGGGTTTTTCATGTGCTCTATATACTCCATGACAATGATTCTTATGATCCCATGAAGATAAATGTACTAATGTTTCCCTTCTATCACCCTTTGGCTCATTTCCACTATAGACTAAAGAAGGAAATGGGGAACACTTAATCTGATTGGGATAGGCAATTCCATCTGGAATCTTAACTCATAAAGTAGCACTAACTGATAGGCATAAAAAACATTGAGTTTCCCCTCGTAGGATATTTCTTTCAATATGTGACATGCTAATTCATCCCATGTGCATGGTAGAATCTCTCTTCTGGCCCCATTTTTATCTTCAATATGTTTCTCTTTAGGGAAGAATTTAATTGTGGTTGTGATAACCTCTTTCCTCTCCTCCTTTTTCCATCTTACTCCTAGGGGAAATTTTGTCACCCCACTAATGATTTCTACTTTTAAATGGATAATGATCCCCCTCACAATGGTGGTCACACCATATTCCCCTTGAGGTTGGAGGCCTACTGCAAACTCTTGAGTATCTTCATCACCAAACCCCTTGAATTTCTTAAAGAACTCCATACACTAGTGATTTTCAAAGATGTCTCTCATAGGAGGATGTTGGTGGATCCTACATGAGTATGTGGGTTGTTTTCTATTAAAACCACCCCTCATGGTCCCTACTTTAGTTTTTAAAAGTGTTTACAAGGGAATTTTATTATTGATTATCATTTTTTAGGGCAACTTAGAGTTTCAAAGAAAATATTAGAGGAATAGTTATATGTTGTTTATTAGAGGAAGAAAAGTTACATGCCCAACAAAAAAAAAATCTCATTCTCCTAATATCATGATTATCTTGTAAGAAAAATTCAAAACTTGAATTTATTTTCACTTTTAATAGTTTGCAATGAGATGCTTTTAAGGATAAAATATGAACATTTCCACAAGCTCTTTCTACATATGAGGTGAGAAAATTGGTTACTTACCCCTCGCTAGTAGTCCTTGCTGGTGTGTTGATCATTGGATGTTTGCATGTTATTTATGAATAGAGGTAAGGTTGTTTTACTTGCCTCTTATAGTGTCATCCTTTTATTTTCATTTCTCCATGCATTTGCTTTCTTTGAAGAATTTTTGTTTTTTTGAAATATCCCTAACTGATTGAAGTTTGACAGTACATGTTCATTAGCAGGTGGATCAAAGGTTGTTTCTTGTAGGTTAACATTGATCATATAGAAACTTTCAAATGGTATTGTAGCTATTGAAGATCAAATTAATGATCCTCTAATTCGTTCACTTTGGTTGTATTTCCAATCTGTTGCTCCAACTATGGCTTTGTAGGATTTGTTTAGACTACTACAGGATTGTATGCCTTCCCATAACAGTCACACAGAATGTCCGAAGATCACAATTCCCTTCAGGTGATTCCTCCAAAAATATTGATAATTCATGAGTATCTTGTGTATATGGGTTGGAGGCCTTTTCTGTGGGTGAAGAAATGGAAAAAGGAGTGAAAAGGAGTGCTTTTAATGTAAAAGGGGGGAAATTTTGGTGGAGGATATGCCAAGTGGTGTGGAAAATAGATGATGAGGTTATGGTGGACCCCTTACCGTGTTCCTAAGTGAAAAAACACATGATTTATACCCATTTTGTGTATAGATCACAATAATCTGACACATATGGACCTATCTTGTAGCAATATAGTAGAATATTGTAGCACTTCAGGAATGAGACATAATTGAGTGAGGAAGGCCATCCGGTGATGGAGGAACCTGGGGAAATCACTGAAGTGTTGGAGGAAATTTATAGAGTTAGGTTGGAGAATGTGAATATGGGTTTTTAAAGTTGTCTCCTTGTCTTCTCTCCTCCTCTAATATCAACTGGAACTGTCCAACAAAAATCATGTTACCAAAATTATTTAGGGGGTCCCTTGCTTTTATTTTATTTTTCACTTTTTTTGGGACCTACAAGCTTCCTCAAAGGAGGTTTTCAATCCTACAGGACTTCCCAAGTTGCCTCAAAGGAGGTTTTCAGCTGGGGATACTTTCTTTTTCTTTTTCATTCATTTTTTTTAACTCTTGGAATGCCTCATGGATATTTCTAGTCCTATATCATTCATTAAGTTCCTCATGAAGGTTTTCACCTAGGATTTTTATCATTTTCTCTCTTTTTTATTTTTTCTCCTTTGTTTCATATCTTTCCTTTTTTTCCTACTGATCAGAGGTTGTATGGACAGAGAGATTTTAGACCCTCAATCACATCCAAATCCTTACTCATTGAAATGATAATCTCCCCCTTTGAAATAGGTTTCATGTAAAACTTCAATCTATATCCATTGACTAAGCATGGAATTCTTTCTTCATCAATTGTTATGATCTAGATAGATCCATTGGCATGAGAATTTTCCACCATATAAGAACCTAACCATCTTATCATCAAAGTCCCCTTGAAATAATGGAATCTATAATCATAAAAAATAGCCCAATCACCCTCCTGGAAGGTTCTTTCTCTGATGTTTTTGTCATGTAATGTCTTCCTATGCAATCAAACCACCTCAACATGCGTGAGAGCCTACAATTTGAATTCATCAAGAGAATTGAGCTATTGTGGCCTCTCCAACTGAGCTTTGTTGTTGTCTAGGTCCAAGTGATGCCATTCTTAGGGTGTTGTACCCAAATTAAATGGAAATCATTGCCTTTTTCCATGTACCAACTCAAATTGAGTGACCCGTGTCGTGGTTTTCCATTTGTTGTTGCAGGCCCAAGTGGCTTCCACAAGTCTGGTTTCCCAATCCTTTTTTGTTGTGGAAAAATTTAGTTAAGATTATCTCTAAAGATCTATGTGTCACTTCTACCTACCTATTTTTTTTAGGATGATAAGGGTTGGATTTATTGTGCTTTATGTGAGGATGCTACATGATTCCTTCAATCATATTTGAAGTGAATTAAGCCCCTTGATCAATGACCAACTACCTCGGTAATCCAAACTTATAAAATATGTTTTCCCTAAGAAGATCTACCATGTTGTGCTTTTTTGCTACATTTATTTCCCTTACTTCAACCCACTTTGTCAAATAATTAGTGAAAAAAATGATGTATCTTGTTTGTCCACGATGAGGATCAATTGTCCCAATGAAATCCATGCCCCACTTATCAAATGGATCAAGGGTCCCTTGAGGTTGTAGGGGAATTTCATGATTTCGTGTATGCTTTCTCATCCTTTGTAATTCATCACATCTAGTAGTGTACATCTTGACACCCTGGTGTAAGGTAGGCCAACAATACCCTACTTGGAGAATTTTGAAGGATGTCCTCTTAGCAGCGAAATGGCCGCCACAGGGGATATTATGGAATACTGAGAGGATGTAAAATAACGCATATTCCCTTGCATGCATTCTTAAAATATAATATGGTCCCCATCTAAAAATATTTCCCCCAATCCAAGTGAAATGTGTACTTTTTCTGACAATTATGCTCTTCTCCTTGGAGGAGATATTAGTAGGGAATATCCCAGAATCCAAGTAATTTTTTATATCAAGAAACCAAGAAGAAAACATTGAAATATAAAAGAGGTTATCATCCAAAAATTTATCATGTATAATCTCCTCATTTTCTGTAGGAAATGTTAATTTAGAAAAAAAAATTGCAGCCACATTTTCCTTTCCCAACTTATCAATAATTGTCAAATTAAAATGTTGCAACAATAAAATTCATCTAATGATTATAACATTCACATCAATATTTTTCATTAAATACTTAATGATGGCATGATGAGTATGTACAAAAACTTGGTATACTATTATATAATGCCTAAACTTTTTCAAGGAGTGCACAACATCTAGGAGCTATCTTTTAATAGCAGTGTAGTTGAGTTCAACTTTGGATATATTCTTATTTATAAGATATATGGAATAGGGAAGCTTGTATTCCACTTGTCCCATGGCTTCTTCTGCAACCTTCTTAGATGCATTCATGTGGATGGGGAAAGGAAAGGCCCAATTGGGACCCCTAATAATTGGTGCAGCATTCAATTTCTCCTTCAGCTCTCCGAATGCCTCTTGAAACTTATATCTCCAACAAAAATTTGAATCTTCAGTAACAATAGAAACAAATGTGAAGCCAACTGACAAAAATCCTTAATAAATCTCCTGTAATATCCAACAAGTCCAAAGAAACTCCTAACATCTCGTTGAATCCCTTTTTATTTTGGAAATCTTGTTGGGGCCAACTTGGATCCCTTCCTTGGAGAGGAAGTGACCTAGGAAAATCCCTACATTCATAAAAAAAATTCACTTTTCTATACTTAGTGAGAAATTCATTTCAATGTACTTACATAAGAGAACTTTTGAGGTCTAAAATGGGCCTCCTAAGAAAAATGTACAAGAAAAATAAACTTTATAAGAACCAATAGGATTCAAGATGATGATGTCAACCATGGCGGATGATTCACCATTTTTGGGGTAAAAAGGTAAAAATATTAACAAATAATAAATAATAAAACTAATTTTTTAACTTTTATTTTCAATTTATATCCCTAAGGTTTTACTCAAATTTCAATCAAGAACACTTGTTGGATGCAAAATATAATTCCTCATACAAGGAGTACCCATGTTGCATACTTTTGATGGACCCTCGTTACAGGTCAATTTGGGCATCACTCCCAAAACCAAGATCAGTATCAATTAGGGTCTATCATACTCTAAATTAGTTGCTACATGCCCTAAACAAGTCATCCCATTGATGTTTTTACTTCATGAAAGTTTCACTGCTTATATGTCAGTTGAAGTGTTCCATTGAGCCATCAACACACCCCTAAACTATAGTAAGTTCTTTGCAAAGCATCTACTCCCATGCAAGGCTGCGTTGTAGAGGATATAGGCCCACTTTACAATGTGTTGGTCGACTGGGAGCGATTTTTTCATTGATTCCAGGAATCTTCACAACCTATAGTGGCTTCTAGAAGTTGTTCCAGCCATAACATCATCTAATAACTTCGAATATGGAAACCATGGAGCCATTAAACCTCTTATCCTCCTATTCCCATGAACAAGGAAATCTCTTCATCCATTTTTGGAAAATCCATTCAATGATTCATTAATGTCAAACTACCTTCATCTACTTATAAATTGAGCACTGATCATAGTGCACAGGAGAGCAAGAATTTGTATTAGTAGAGTTATGATGGTGAGATCACAGCTCTTGGAGGTGTCGTCTGCATGTAATGCTATACTGTTGGAGTGATGATGTTGGTGTGATGAAGATGGGACTGAAGCTGGAGTGAGTTGACATCGAATCGATCGAACTGGTTGTAACTTCTTCTTCTACTTCATAATAAAGACATTTCTTCCTTTCCTAATATATGTGTCAATAATGTTATATGTGTATTTTCAAATGCAATCGATTAAATTTGTTTAACATGAATAGATCATATTCCATTATTTAATTTTTTTGTCTTCTGTTTGCCATTGCAGGTACCAATGAAGCGAGTTTAGTTCGACTGAGAGAAACGGAACAACGAAAGGGAGGCGATGAAAAGTGAATAGATTACAGGTAGGTTTTCTTCCCTTATCTATTCATTTCAAGGAAAAGGTCAAATATCTTTCTTTCTGTTGTTCTAAGTGCGACCACCACAATTACGGAAAGCATACCTATCCGTAGGTTTTATTTTTGTAAAAAAAACTGGAAACCATAGTGAGGAACGAAGGATCATCCCTGGTGGTTTTATCCTTGTTTATCAGCCTCTAGTAGACTTTACCTACTTTATTTCAGCCATTTGAATGTGTTTTAAAAAAAATAATGTGTTTGATTGCTTTTTTAGAGTTTCATTTAGCACCAACACACTGTTGGTATTGACACAGTTCTCTCCATATCATTGGTGGCTTAGGGACAGTGCTCTGCAACGCACTGTCTCCCATGTAGGGGTGCATTTCTCCTGTGACCAACCAAAATCTATCATATTTTGTCTTTTACAATTCGGTGTTTTGATTGTTGAAGTTTCAAGTGGTTGATTGCCTCTAGAGACCAGATTGCCTCTACTGTTCTTGCCTCACTTTGGATATTTGTTTTCTCAATGTTTCTTTTTGTTTTCTTTATCATTTTCAAATAGTTCCAAAGTTTAATTTTACATTTGATCATTTCTTTATTTTCGGAAAGATGAATTGTTGTTTTAGTCTTCGTTTCTCTAGAATGTATTGATTGATTGTTTGTGCATTATAGTTTCTTTTTAGTTCCTGCATAGGAATATTTTAGGGAATTTTCATTTAGATGTGCTCATTTTTTATTGCATACAATCTAATTTCTCTATCCCTTGTAGCTAGTTTTCATTGTCAAAAATCAAATCGAAACGAATTCTTATCATTTTAATTGCATTCTAGGAATTTCAAATACATCTCGCGGTGAACCTGAAAGACAAACTTATAAGAAATATCAACTTAAAATTTATCTGAATTTATCTAAGGGACCATTTTCACTTAACGATAAAATTTAGAGGTCTAGGCTAGAGACGTGTTCCGGGGTTGTTAAACATAGTATCCTTCATTAATTTTCTACGATACATTCCGAGTGTGATACCTCATTCGACATACGTGTTGATCAGTGGTTTTCATTGATGTCAACCCAAGCAGCACTAGGGGCTACCCTGATCTTGAATGGGAATTTTGACCTACCAAATTACTATATTCTAGGTCAAGAATGTTTTTGATGGTTTCTACTTGTTGGTATGTTTCTGTTGATATATGGTACGCCACGTAATTCTTCGTGGTTTGAGAGATATTCCTATTTGAAGTTTGTAACCCCAGTTAGTGGGATAAAACCCCATGGGGTTGTTGCATGGGTCATTGGAAAGTTAATAATTAATCATTTTTAAGCTCCTAAAATCCCTCCAACTTTCACTTATTGAATACCCTCTCAACCTAAGCATTTATATAAATTGTGATCCTCATATCCTCCTCATGCACGGATTTCACTACCTGAAACAGGTCATCATGGAATTTTCACTATAATTTTTTTTCTAGAAAGTTTAGAAGCTTAAAATTTTATGAGGTGAAGTCGAAATCCTAAGGAAGCTACTATAAAAATTTCAAATCAAGGTGCACAATATTTTCGGAGATATGATTTGTGGAATTTAGTATTTTTGCAGGCTCGTGAACTTCATCTCAAAGAATTTACCTTGGGAAAATCTTCATAACTCTCTCTCTCTGAGTATCGGATTGGAATTCTGTAAAAATTGGTGTATACTTCATGGACTGTATCTTTCTCCATATGAATTTTAGAGCTGAATGAAGAAACAGTGACATGTGGCACACCATACAATTTCGCTCTATTGAGCCAATCCATAATTAGGGCATTGTGAGAGATTGGGCATAACTCTCCCTTGAAGAATCAAAATTGGGTGAGACCTATGGAATTGGAAACAAGACTCAAAGGACTAATACATAACCAAAAATCACATATTAGGAATCTGAAATAACAGAGATAAAATAGATTAAATATCGAGATCCGAGAAGGCAAGAAAAAGCTAGATCATGTGTTTTCAAGGGCTGCAAAGGACTAGACTTTCTAGGGCAGAAAAGCAAATAAAGGTGCAGCAGAGCATAGCATGAAAAGAGTAGCAATCAAGGTGTAGAAAAAAAACAAGAAGTTCACAACATAAACTCTTCAAGTGGGCAGCACTACATACGGTCATTGTAAAGGTATCATTGTACTAAGTAATTGTAAATGCATCATTGTAAAAATTGTACAAGTGTCTATCTACCAAGAGTTGAAGAGGCAGTGTCGAGAGGTCTAGGATCATCATTAGGTGGTTGTGTCATAGTTGGGGTTATGGTCTAGTGTGTATTCTTCTTCTACATCATTTTATATCATTTTAAAGTGGACCATTTTCCCTGGTACAAGAGTCCATTCTTATTTTATTCTTCTATAGTGTGGTAGCGTGGTGTTAGGGTGAGTTGTATCTCATTAAGTGTTGGGGCATCCGTTCATTTGACTACTCAAGAATATCGGGCGTTGGAGCGTCTATCCAGTAGGAGCTGGAGAAGAATTATTTTCTATATTCTAGGAAGTTGGAGCTTTATTTTCAATTGGAGTTGAATATTAAAGAATTATTAGAAAATAATTCAGGTGCTTTTTGTCCTGGAGAGGGTTTCCACCTTAAAAACTGTGTGCATTTGTGCTCCTTTTTTTGGCTGCTATCATTGTACAAACAATGATAATAATTGAAGATTAACTAATGCTCTGAAAGATTAATAATAATACTAATTGAAAGGAATAGTGATTCACCCCCCCTTTCAATATTTCCAACAATTGGTATTGGAGCTTGGTTCCTTCAATAGCATTTTAACAGTTGGAAGGAGGTCATGGAGCATACCAAGAATGGTGTACCTCTATTCAATGAAAATAATTATGCACTCTGGAAAGGAGGAATGGAGATCTATCTCTTGCCAAAAGGTTGTGAAGTATGGGACACTGTTCAAAATGGCTTTACACCAACCACGGATGAACAAGGTAAGAAGAATTTCGTAAATGATGCAAAAGAAAAGAATATTATTATCATTGGACTTATTGAATCTTCTTATCATAAGGTGTTGGGTTGTAAAACCACCAAAAATGTATGGAAAAAGCTTGAGAATATATATGCAGGTGATTCAAATGTCAAAGAAGCAAAGCTTAAAATCTATAGAGAAAATTTTGAGAAACTCATAATGAAATAATATGGAAACATTGTTTCATACTTCTAATACGTTCATGAAATAACCAACACTCTGGATGGATTGGGAGAGCCAGTTGATGAGAAGACTATTATGCGAAAGATTCTTAGAACGTTACCAGGGAGAGTCAACCCAAAGGTATCGGTCCTAGAATACAGTTCAAATCTGGACAAACTCAGTAAAGAGGAATTACATGGAGTTCTCATAACATATAAAATGAGACTTGATGAAGAAGAGGGTACTTTTCATCTATAAACTACGTTCGTTGCATCTAAGAAAAATAATAAGGAAAAACAACTTTCAAAGGCAAAGACCGACACCTGCAAGTGTGAAGAAAAAGAAGATATCTCATCATTCGATGAATATAGTGATAATGAAGAAGAATCCAATGAGAGAATATTGTTTATGGCTAAGCACAATAAACAATAGGTATCAAACAATGAAGACGAAGGGTTGAACATAGAAGAATTTTCTAGGGAGGCAATCAAGCTTATAAAAGAACTCAAGGCTGAGAATATTGGTTCCAATACTCTTGAAGAACAAGTTCAAGGTCTCAAAATTGAATTTGAAGAACAAAAATGTATTGAAGAGTCACTTAAAAAGAATTTGGAAGAAAGAAACCTAGAAAGGGAAGCATTAGAAGCCGAAGTAGTCTCGCCGCGTAAGGAAGTGAAGAAGGGAAAAATTGTCCAAAACTATGCCAACAACTCAAGGGCATTGGAAGAACTCATCAACAATCAATGATCGTACAACGACAGAACTGTCCTCGATTACAAAGAAGAAGAAGAAGCATGACCTTCTACAACAAAGTACAATGAACCTATGAGATCTGACATGCATGTAGACTTCATTGGACAAGATTCACAAGAACAACCTTGGAAGACAATTCCTTGACGAATATTTCCATCCAGGTACCAACATATTTTTCATGGCTACTGTTATTCATGTGGAAAATTTGTTCATAAATCTATAGAATGTCGCACGTACCCTAGGAACCCATATAATTCCAGGAGATCTGTCAAATATGAACCTCCCGGGGCTCAACAAAACATCAATAGATTTGAACATTTAAGAAATAATATTGAATGTTACAAATGTAGAAACTTTGGACACATAGCCAGAGATTTCAGACTTGAAAATCCTCCAGAATAATCTTCGAAGCCACAAAACGAACGAACATGGAAAAAGAAGAAGACTGATAAGTGCTCTCGCTCTCAAGGATCAATACAACAAAGATGTGTGGTATGTTGATAGCGTTTTCTCAATGCATATGACTAGAGATAGAAAGAAATTTGTATCTATGAAAGAGAAGAAGGATGGAACCGTGTCCTTTGGAAATGATCGATCTTCAAATGTTATAGGATCAGGTACTGTCACTCTCAGAAGCAAAGATGCTCTAGCCAAGAATGTTCTATTGGTTGAAAACATGAATCACAATCTGCTTAGTGTTAGACAAATGTGTGATCACAGACACACAATAATATTCAACTCCACAAAATGTGAAATCAGGAAAGCCAGGTATGGTTAAATTTTGGCTACAACAAATCAAGCTCCAAACGACATATATGTTCTGGATGAAGCAACTAAAGCACATCTACTAGCTAAAGAGGATGATATAATATTTGGTAGCAATGATGATTGACTAAGTAAGAACTTTGCTAAAAATATGCAATAACAGTTAGAGATGTCTTTACTTGGTGAGTTGACATACTTCTTAGGGCTTCAAATATCTCATCAAGAGAAAGGAATATTTATATGTCAAGACAAGTACATCAAGGAAATGCTCAATAAATTCAAAATGGAAGATTGCAAACCCGTCCTTACTCCGATGGTAACAAGTTGCAAATTAAGCATAGAAAACTCATCTAAAGATGTGGATCAGAGGTTGTACAAATCTATGATTGGTAGTCTTCTATATGTAACAGCCTCCTGGCCAGATGCTATACAAGTAGTCGAATAAGTAGCAAGATTCCAAGTAGCACCAAAAGAATCACATATTATTATCATCAAAAGAATTCTTCGATATCTAAAGGGAACAATAGAATATGGCTTGTGGTATCCCAAGAGTAGCAATCTCATTATTCAAGCCTTTACAGATGCAGATTGGGCAGGAAGCATTTATGATCGTAAGAGTACTAATGAAGCATTTGGATATCTTCGCCAGAAGCTTGGGATTCTCACAAGTTCTCATTAGATTTTCCTTATTCATAAAATAAAGGGGGAGTGGAAGTATGTACTGGTCCGCAGGATGGTTGTGTGTCAGGGGGAGTTGCCCTTTTCCATTGATGTCAAAGGGGGAGAGAATGTTGTAGGAAGAGGTGTCGTGATTGCAGGGGGAGTACTTGTGTTGCCATCAATGCCAAAGGGGGAGATTTTTTATCAGTGGTTGTCATTGATGTCAACCCAAGCAGCACCAGGGGCTACCCTGATCTTGCATGGGAATTTTGACCTACCAAAATACTATATTCTACATCAAGATTTTTTTTTATGGTTTCTACTTGCCGGTATGTTTCCGTTGTTATATGGCGCACCACGTGATTCTTCAAGGTTTGAGAGATATTCATTTTTGAAGTTTGTAACCCCAATTAGTGGGCTCAAATCCTATGAGGTTGTGGCATGGGTCATTGAAAAGTCAATAATTAATAATTTTTAAGCTCCTAAAATGCCTCCCATGTTCACTTGATGAATACCCTCTTAACCTAAGCCTTTATATAAATTGTGATCCACATATCCTACTCATGCAGGGATTTCGCTACTTGAAACAGGTAATCATGGAATTTGCGTTATAATTTTTTTTTACGAAGGTTCGGAAGCTGAAATTTTTATGAGGCAAAGCCAAAATCCTGAGGAAGCTCCTGTAAAAATTTAAAATCAAGGTACGCAATATTTTCAAAGATATGAGCTGTGGAAGTCAGTGTTTTTGTAGGCTCCTAAACTTCATCTCAAAGAAGTGACATTTGGAAAATCATCATAACTCTCTCTCTGATTATTGGATTGGAATTCTGTAAAAAGTAACGGATAGTTCACGAACTATAGCTTTCGTTGTATCAATTTCAGAGCCGAATGAAGAAACAGTGACACATGGCACACCATATAAGCTCACTCTACTGAACGAGTCCATAATTAGGGCATTGTGAGAGATTGGGCATAACTCTCCCTTGAAGAATCCAAATTGGGTCAAACCTATGGCATTGGAAAGAGGACTCAAAGGAATACTATACAACCAAAAATCACATATTAGGGTTCTTAAATAATAGAGATAAACCAGATTCAATATCGAGATCCTAGAAGGCAAGAAAAATCCAGGTCATGTGTTGTCAAGGGCTGCAAAGGACCATAATTTCTAGGGCAGCAAAGCAAATAAAGGTGCAACAGAGGGTAGCATGACAAGAGCAGCAATCAAGGTGCATAACAACAACAAGAATTTCACCACATGAAGTCTTCAAGTGGGCAGCACTACATACAGTCATTGTAAAGGTATCATTGTACTAAGTTATTGTAAATGCATCATTGTAAAAATTGTACAAGTGTCTATCTGCCAATAGTTGAAGAGGTAGTGTCAGGAGGTCTAGGATCATCATTAGGTGGTTATGTCATAGTTGGGTTTATCGTCTAGTGTGTATTATTATTCTACATCATTCTATATCATTGTAAAGTGGACCATTTTTCCTGGTACTGGAGTCCATTCTTCTTTTAACACTGTTACCAATGAAATAGGTAACCTGACCTCAAAACAGGAACTCTAGCCTAAAAAGACTCAAAAAATATGAAAAAACACCCCAAAAACAAAAAAGGTGTATTCCAGAATGCACTTGGTTTTTTTTGAAGGTCAAATTTCAACATTTTATAAAATTATGCTAAAAACAAAATTGTCTCTTGAAAAAAGGATTGAAAAAACACCCTCAAAATAAAACTAGTTGATGCTGGAATAATACAAAAAAAAAAAAAAAATTGTCATATTTTTGACATTTTTAAAAATAGAAATAACATTTTTTAATTTTTAAAATTCAAACATTAAAAAAAACCTAAAATTTAAGAACAAAATAAATTTGAAAAATAAAAACATTTTAAAGCTTAAAGTTTAAAAATATATAGGAATAAAAAAATAAAAATAAAAACAAAATAAAAATTTTAATTCAAACATTAAAAAAAACCTAAAATTTAAGAAAAAAAAAATAAAAAATAAAAAGCAATTTAAAGATTAAAATTTCAAAATATATAGAAATAAAAAAATAAAATTAAAAACAAAAACAAAATATTAAATTAAAATTAAAAAGAAAAAAAAAAGTTAAAAAAAGAAAGAAATTATAAAAAATAAAATATAGAAATGAAATTTAAAAAAGAAGAAGAAAATGTTTATTAAATTTAAAAAAAAAAAATTAAATTTAAAGAAATATATTAAATTTTAATAAATTTAAAACTTTAAAATAAAAATTAAAAAAATAAACATTATTTAAATTAAAAAAATAAAAAATGAAAAATATAATATAATAAAAATATTAAATTTAAAAAAATATATATTAAAAAAACAAATAAATTTTAAAAAATAAATTAAATTTAAATTATATATATATATATATATATATATATATATATATATATATATATATATATATAAACTGAAATTAAAATAAAATAATATATATATATATATATATATATATATATATATATATATATATATATATGTATGTATGAAATATGAAATTAATATATATATATCTTAGATTTTATTAAATTTTTAAAAAAATGTTAATATTAAAATAACAAATTAAATTTTAAAAAATATATATATTAAATTTTAATAAATAAATGAATAAACAAATAAATTTTGAAATAAAAAATAAATTTTAAATATAAAGAAAAAAAAAATTGTTAAAATAAAAAGTTAAAAAACTTTAAAAATCAATTAAAAATGAAAAATTGAAAAAAATAAATTAAAAAAATTATATTAAATAAAATATAAAATAAAAAAAAACAAATTAATTTGAAAATATTAAGTTTAATTAAAAAAAAAAAAAACTAATTTTAAATACACAATTTTAATTGAAATAAAAAAAATATAAAAATTTTATGTAATTAAAAAAATAATAATTAAAAAATAAAAAGTTTAAAAAAAAATATTAAATTCAAATAAATTAAAAATAAAAATAAAAATTTATTAAATTTTAAAAAATTAAATGAAAAAACTAAACATAAAATTTAATAATAAAAAAAAGAAAAAAAATTGAATATATATATATATATATATATATATATATATATATATATATATATATATATATATATATATATATATATTAAAACAAATTAAATTTCAAATATAAAATTAAATTAAAAAATAAAAAAATAAAATTAAAAAAAAAAAAATTTGATCGTGGTGGCGTCGCCAATCGGCCTCGCGGTGGCGGCAAAATCACACAGGCGCGGGCCCCGATTGGCGGCGCCACCACGATCAAATTTTTTTTTTCTTTTTTTAATAATATTTTTTTTTAATTTGATTTTTTTTTTGAATATTTTTTAATTCGTAACTTTTTTTTCTTTTTTTATTTGATTTTTTTTTTCAAAATATTAAATTTTTTTTTTTTAATTCAAGGTTTTTATTTTAAATTTAATTTGTTTTAATTTCTTTTTTTTTCTTTTTTCTTTTTTTAATTTAATATTTTAGATTAATTATTTGTTAAAATTTAAAATCTATTTATTAAATTTTAATTTAATTTTTTTTTTATCTTTTAGTTTATTTACTTTTTCATTTTTAAAATTTATAAATTGTTTCACTTAAAAAAAAAACAGTAAATTTATGGATATTTGTTTTTTAAGTATTTGCACGTGGTTTTTTTCATTTCTTTTGTTTTTTAATGATAGTTTTTTTTTTCTTTTTCAATTTTTTTTATTTTTTTTTTATTTTTTTTTTTTAAATTTGTATTTTTTTTCTTATTATTATTATTTTTTTAATTTAAATTTTTAAATTTAATTTTTTCTTTTCTGTATTTTATTTTTTTTTATCTAAATTTTAATTTTGTAATTTAAATTATTTTTAAATTTTCTATTTTAAATTATTTTTTTAATTATATGGTTTTTTTTTAATAACTTCGAAATAAATGTTTTTGATGTTTTTTTTTTTGGGGGGTTAATTTTTGTTTTTTTTCTTTAAATTATGTGTTTTTTTTTCAAATTTTTTCTCGAATATTTTTGTTTTTTTGGCCTTTTTTTTTTTTTTGTTAAATTTTTTTTTTTTACGAGTTAATTTTGTTTTTTTTTACATTTTTATTGGTTTTTTTATTGTTTTTATATATTTTTTTAATCTAAGTTTTGTATTTTATTACCAACATGAAAATCACCACTCTAAAAAAAAAAGGTTGATGCTGCATCAATACGTTTCAAAATTAGCATGAAAATCACTAACATTTTAAAACAAATATTCATACTTCATAAATAAAAATATTAGAGTGTCAAAAATGTGCACAAAAAAAGGGGGGTGATTCTGCATCACCACTTTTCAAAATCGGGTGCTTTTTATGCTACCAAAAAAAAGTAGGTAACAGTGCAGTTACCTATTTCATCGGTAACAATGTTTTTTATTATTCTATAGGGTGGTAGAGTGGTGCTAGGATGGTGCATGAATTCATCAACAAGTTCAAGCGTGTGAAAACTTTAAGGTGGTAGGGTGCTGCTAGGGTTAGTTGTATCTCATTGGGTATTGGGGCATCTCTTCAATTGACTACTGAAGAATATCGCTCATTGGAACATCCATCTAGTGGGAGCTAGAGAAGAATTAGTTTTTAGATTCTAGGAATTTGGAGTTGTATTTTCAATTGGAGTTGAATATTAAAGAATTATTGGAAAATCATTCGGGTGGTTTTTTTCCCAGAGAGAGTTTCCACCTTAAAAAATGTGTGCATTTGTGTTCCTTTTGTTTACTTCTATCATTGTACAAACACTGATACTAATTAAAGATTAACTAATGCTCTGAAAGATTAATAATAATACTAATTGAAAGGAAGAATGATTCACCCCCACTCTCATTATTTCCAACATTACATAATTATATCGAAGCTTGTCCACATACTTTCGGGTATATCGGGCAGTATTCTAGTACGAAAAGTATAAGGGGATGCTCTCATTGTGCGGTTTCGCAGTAGACAACGCTAATACGGATTGGATCTCCACGTTCCATCTAGTATATTTAGGAGGAAAACTTAAGGTTTCTTACCATCCATAGGTAACCGAGTCGGCCTCCTTGTACACTGTGATACACTGAACACAGCATTTGGGGAGATTTCCTACACGGACATAATTCCTTGGTTTACTAGGGCGGTATATTGCAGTTCACAGTTGCTTGGTAAACCATTTTCATAGCATTACCCTCTTTTTGTTTTTTTGTTTTTTGTTTTAAAATCAATAAACAATCGTGGAAGAAGATCAACCCCTTCCCTGTCATTCGCATAGGACAGCGAATAAACCACCTTTACCGCTAGAAGCTACACCTAGTATACTAAGGCGAGTTCGTCATACCAAGCCCGATGCCTCTACAACCTTTGGTGCTACACCTTCATCTAATTTACCAGATTCATACGATCCTTTGAGTACCAAGTCTCGAGTCATTTCGACCAATCCCGATTTATCTGTTATTGTCGAGACAGAACCCTCACAGTTACTTGAGGACACTTAAATTCAATTCAGTGAAATAGTGAATCCAGAACCTGAGCTTGTTCAACTAGAAGTCGATCCGAGACGTATTTTTATTTTACCAGAACATTGTGATCAAAAAGTTGAACAACAAGAATTTGTTCCCGTGCAACCATCTTATCCTTAGTCATCTCTAACCATTGAGTCTTCCTCTTTACCACAAATTTTACTGCCTAAAATTTATCTTGGGACTGATGGTGAAATACTTCCACCTAATTTGATTTCAGTAAAGGAATAACTTTAGGAAGAGACAACCCCTTCATCTCCCACTCATTTTGGGTTGAGCCATCATTTTTATCCGTCTTTTCCTCGTTTGACCTACTCTGCTCCTGTTGATCCTTTTCACTCTCAAGTTCCCATAGATTTGTTAGAATATTTTTTGGGATATTTAACCATGGCTGAGACAGCATCCTATATTGTATCATTTGTTACAGCTGTGACAACATCTATTTTTGCTTCATATTCAATGTATTTTACGACACCCAAGTCTCATCTTTATGGTGATCCATCTACCCCACAAGGTTACCAGGATTTAAATGGAACCTACTATGGTGTATAATATATTCCATGGACTTCACCCATGTCATCATCTGGAACTCTATCTGGTTCCTCTCTTATGAGTACTAAACGACCTGATCCTTTATTGACATGAACAACTCAATATCATGCCGGTCCATCCAATTACCGTCCATCTTATCCAGTATCTACTAGATTCCCATAATATTAAAGTCAATATGTGCAATATCCTTATAATCCATATTCTAGGGGGGCAACAGATGTTCAGGCCATATGGCAGTACTCCTTTTTTATGTCAATATTATGCTGTAATGCATGTTTGTCATTGGCAGCCTACCTTTCCTATTCAGCCTCAAATGGTTGTGTATCAATATCAACCGGTTCAACCTGTTGCATCTATACCTACTATGCCTATTATTACTTCTATAGTTGTTGCTCAGTCTTCCCAAGTGGGTCCTTCAAACCCTAACCCTCAAGTTTCGGGTCCACATAATATGTCTTCCCAGGATGGTATTCAACAACCATCTATATCGGGAATTTCACAACCATGGTCTAATATACCTTTGTCACAGGCTTCTACTGCTCTCATATATTTTTATGAAGAATTTTGATCTATGGATAAATCAAATTCCCTAAGTTTGGTGCTAGGCACTTAGAACAACATAAGAAAGACTTTGCTATCACTTTCTCTAAAATAAGAAGATACACAGAATGATGAAAGGACCTACTTGTGATCCAAGCACTTCTTCTTCTCCTTTTGTCGTTGTTTCTGTCACGCTCAATCCAACTTCAATCGCTGGAATGGTTCCTGCAAACAGAAACAAATAACAACAGACAACAAAGAGCACAAACTAAAATGCAACTTTCCTAACTTGTTCCTATGCAACACACACAATTCACTATATGCACATGCATTTTTTTCTTTTCATTTCCCTTAATGTGAATGAAAGAAAGGAAAGTATATGCATCAGATCAACCAAAAAAGTGTTTTCTTCTTCGAGAAACGAGGAATTTAACAACAATTTCTCTTTTAGGAAAAATGAAGAATGAAACTACAATTTTTCCTATAGGAAACAAAGAATGAAACAAAAATTTCCTTTATGAAAAAAATGGATCTAAGAAGAAATAAAATACTTTGAATTTGATTTTCCAATGATAAATAAAAACACTAAAGAGACATTGAACAAATTTACTTTTCAAAGGAGGAAGAATCAGGTAATTTCACTGGTCTCTAAGAGGTATCAGACAATTGAGAATATAGAAAAAAAATGGCTGAGAATGATAGCAATGACAAATTTGAATGGAACTTGGTTGGCTAAGGGGGAAACATGGTCTCTAAGGAAAGACAATATGTTGCAGTGCACCCCTGAGTGGGAGACAGTGCACTGCAATGCACTGTGTCTTGACCAAAAATGTGTTGGGCTCAGGAGAGATTACAAAAGAAAGCTGCAAAATACACTTCTGATGCAATTATTTCATTCAAAAATATAATAACTGAAAGTATATGTTATTGATGAGGATTAGTAGAGGCAAAAACACCAGGAATGATAGGATATTTCCCAGTGGAGTCGCCAATCTATTATGCAGAATTGTGATCTACGGATAAATCAAATTCCCTAAGTGTGGTTCTAGGCACATAGAACAACAAAAGAAAGACTTTACTATCACTTTCTCTAAAATAAGCAGATACACATAATGATGAAAGAACCTACTTGTGATCCAAGTGCTTCTTCTTATCCTTCTGTCATTGTTTCTGTCACACTCAATCCAACTTTGATCGCTGGATTGATTCCTGCAAACATAAACAAAGAACAACAAAGAACATGCATGTACAGGTATATACCTATCTTAAACACTCAAATCGATTATATGTGAAACATATATATCATTCAAGAATCCATTGCATGAGAAATATAAACATAAAGAGATACATATATGGGAAAATGAACATCAATATTTATTAAAGAGTAGAAGGGGGAGGTTACAACCAATGATCTATTTGATGCCACCAGCTCCAGCTTCATCCCAGCCTCATCACATCCAACATCACACCATGGAAAATTTTAGGGGCTAATATTCGCAGGTGGGCTAATTTTCCATGGTTTTTCAAAAAAAAAGATTCGCCAATTTGCATTTTTTTAGAAAAATGATTCGCCCAAATTTTATGATATAAAATTATTTTAAGTTAAAAATCGCCACCATTATATAGACAATATATATAATATCATTATAAATTTTAACAATTTTACAAATACATCAATAAACATTTTATAGTTTGCATATTAGGGACTAGTGAGATTCGCCAATTTTTTAAACTTCAAGATAATTTTCCATCCTTAAAATTATCCCTGCATCACACCAGCATCATATCAGTAATTTCACTGTCTCAAATGAGAATCCAAAAGCATTTCTTTACCAAAATTATTCCTTTCCTAGAACTAGGATCGGTGTTCAATTTATAGGGAAACTTGTGGTAGTTTCTTAATGAATGAATTTCTTATAATAGGCAAGACATGTTCCCAACTTTAGAGGTATTAGATGGACACTTGGATTCAAAGTTTGACACATATGGACTCTTCTAGAAGACACTAGCGATGTGAAGATGCCCTGAACAATGAGAATTTCGCTCCAGGTGACCAACACACTCTTGAATGTCGGGAAGTGAATTGTAATGCACCCTTAAATGGAGGATGCTACATATGAAATGTAGTTATTCCCTTTATAGGTTGTGTTTTTGAGTCAATAAGTGATATAACATATACTTTAAACCTTGGAAATCTCACAAAAGAAGCCATGAATGAATTGTTCTTCTCTTCGAGCATATAGAAACTGAAATATAAGGGTATGATCGACCCTATTTCATTAGTCTTGGGGATGATGTCCATTTTGACCAGGTCATAGGGGATGATGCCCAAATTGACCTATAACATATATTCACAATCTAGTCCAGATTATCCTGGTGGGCAACAGTTTTATCAAATCCCATGGCAACCACATCAACCATTCCAACAATTTCAAGCTTATCCAGGTCTTGGTCAACAAGCCTATCAAGGTTTTATTCAAAAAACTTACCCCTATCTGGGTTACTAGTAGAAGAATCTATATGTTGATACACAACGGCCTATTGCCCAGAAAATTCCATTTTATCTTGGCTATTCTCAACCTAACCTAAATCGACAATTGTTGTTTGTTTTAACATTAGAGCTACCTGATTTAAACTGGATCACTAATGATCCTATTCATTATTTACCTTGGTGGCCAGTGATTCCTCATAAATTCCCCTCTGACATTCCAAAATTCAATGGAAATTCTGGAGCAGATCCTTCTACACACATTATGACTTATCATTTATTGTGTTCATCAAATTCCTTAAATGATGATTCTGTTAGACTGTGTCTTTTCTAGAGAACTCTTAATGGTCTGGTTGTGAAGTGGTAAATTGAATTACCACGAGATTATTTTGATAAATTTATAGCTTTAGCCACTAATTTTTTAACCCACTTCAAGTTAACCATCATATATGAAACTGGAACCGAACTTTTAACCATCTTTAAATAGACCACTGCTACTCATATATAAGATCATATGCATGAGTGATGTCATCGTCGTCGAATGGTTAAAACATTTGTTCCTGGTCAGTTTTTATCTGAGTGGTCTAAAAAGTCCTTATTACCATCTATCACCGAGGATGTGACCAAAGGCAGTTCTGTCATGGAAGAGCAATTAATTTATCGTGCCTAGTTTTAATATTACTAATTAGCGACAACTAATTGGAATATTCGACTTTGTATAGTTTTATCGTCTATGGTTTATAAATAAATAAAAAGTGAGTAAATAGGGTCTAACTCACTTTAGTAGAATAATACATCCGCCTAGTAGCACAACGTTGTGACTCAAGGGGGGGGTCAAGGGGGCCAAACACCACATAGAGGAGGGGGGCCTACGTGCACTCTAGAAGCTTATGCATAGAAAAGGATGAGGATGTGGAGGAGAGAGAGGCTACGACGGGTTTTGGAGGGAAATTGATGTTATAAAAAATTGAGGAGCCTCCTCATTTGGATCATTCTTGAGTTGATGATTTTGGAGTGAGACTTATGTCTTCTTGAGCACACTGGCTGTTTAGCCTATCTGCAGCACTGTTTAGTGCACCGAGTGTCTCCATGTGGAGATCTCACCCTTAGCCCCGGGGGACTTTGAGTGCCTACTCGGGCAAGGTTAGTTTTTCATCATTTTGGGAGTCGTTTCATTGTTCAGGTTTGTTGCGAAGCTAGAGCTTATAGAGACTGCGCAGTCACTGGGAGAGAGGATGCAGTCCATTGTGGAGGAGCTTCAGATTGGGGTTTCTACAGGAAATTTCACCGGGATTTAGAGCAGAGGGTCAGCCTTTGCTCGTCGGAGGTTTTTGGCAGAGTTTGCGGCAGTATTTCAGCTTTTTCTACCCAACTACTGCGATGTACCTTAGAGGCCACGTAATTCACTAGGGAGGCAGTTTCTGGTGGTTTTGGGGGTTGCCCATTCTTGGAATGGTTTGTGGATCTTGTCGGGGTCATCAAGGAGAGGAGATTTACTGATTTTCATCTCATTCCGGCAAGGGGATCAGCCCCTAATCTTCAGTCGATTCCAACAGTAGCAACTACACGGCATTTTTCCAGTAGCTGGGATGCAGTTCATGGAGCAGCCATTTCCTGTCTTTTCTGAGAGTGTTTTCTCACTTGCCTTGCGCAAGATCGCCTCTTTTACTTCATTACATTTCTCAGATTAATAAAATGGCTCAGCATTTTCTCTCTATGTTTTCTGGTTGAGTTGCCGTAGTTGTCGTTGTTGCCATAGTTGCTGTATTCTCTTTCTATTTCTATTATTGTTTTGAGCACTCTAGATCTATACCACTTGGTGTGTTTATCTTTCACTCCTAGACAGATTCTGGAAAGGGATAGGTAGCCTCCGGATCTCGTCCTCTTTCAGAGGCGGAATATCTGGTAAATTCTCTCCCAGTCTATCTCTGGTTGGAGTTTGCTGTGTTTTGGAGATATCCCTAAAATGAGATATTACATTGGTATCAGAGCATAGTTCTGGCTCAGCCTGTGGTCTATGACATCAAGAAAGAGACCGTACAGAGGCAAGAAGTATAGAGACCGTGAGCATAGGTTGGAGGCCACCTACGAAGAGGAAGACTGTGCCCAGGTAGAAAACACAGATCAGGAGAGAGAGTATGTGGCAGACACAGATCAGGTGGAGCTTGTAGTATATTTAAGAGAGAAAGAACCAATGGCAGATGACACAGAGGCCAAGAAGTTTGGAGAGGCACTCCTCAAGTCTGTGTAGGATTTAGCTAGACATATTGAGGTGATGGGACAGAGGTTCACAGCTGTGGAGGCTAGGCAGCATGAGACTCCACGGGTTTTCCAGGTCGTAGAGGGATCAGGTACATCCCATCACTTGCCGGAGCAGGGTACTACTCAATGTGATATTCCTCAGCCGACGGCTTCTTGTGCACCTACCCTTTCTACTATGCCCACTTTCTTGGGAGCAGATACAGGGGCA
Source organism: Pinus albicaulis (assembly GCA_034641835.2). Lineage (NCBI taxonomy): Eukaryota > Viridiplantae > Streptophyta > Pinopsida > Pinales > Pinaceae > Pinus > Pinus albicaulis. The sequence goes on along the minus strand of CM076577.1, from coordinate 723,309,988 downwards.
GGAGCCCAGCAGGAGGCAGAGCCTGGACACTTAGATGAGTATTTTGCAGAGTATCAGTCCTATGGGCAAGAGTTCAGGGATGCTCTCACATTCAGAGACTTTGTGTAGCTCCAGCAGGACAGTAGACCCCGCGACCATCATAGAGGGCACCGGCATTACCATGATGGAGATTCCCACCGAGCCTCTAGTAGATTTCATCTACCTACATTTTATGGATCATTAAACAGTTCAGCAAAGTCTTGGGTGGAGAAGCTAGACATCTATTTCCAGCTTAACCAGATGTCGGAGACATAGGCCATCAAGGTGGAAACATTACATTTTTATGGTGAGTCCTAGGATTGGTGGTTCCATGGGATGGTGACACTTGGGCATTCCAAAGTGACGACATATGTCGAGTTTACTGGGATATTGATAGAGCGTATTGACCGGAGGGATCCAGAGCAACATTTTGTTGAGATGAAGAAGCTCAAACAGACAGGGAGCCCCAAGACATACATTTCAGATTTCTTGAGGGTTTCGGTGATGGTGCCAGATCTATCCGTGACACTGATGATCTATATGTTTGTGGAGGGATTGGTAGATCCACTTCGAGGTCTAGTCAGATCCAATAGACCAGCTACACTCCAGGATGCTATCAGAACGACCAGGGATTTGCAGGATGCATTGCCTAGGACACAGACACCTTACCCCCAGAGATAGGGTTCCCAGCCCAAGGGGAAGGATGTGAGGGTTCCACCTCCCAAGGGGAATCCAGGACGGGCACAGGTAGATGATCAGGCTAGGAGGGAGTTGAGGAAGAAGCGTCTGTGTTTAACTTGTCAGGAGTCGTGGGCACCAGGGCATAGGTGTGTTGCTGGCAAAGCACACTTCATTAAGGTCTTCTCCAATGATAGCAGGGAAGAGGATGAGGAGGATGATGAGGGGTAGGAGATAGTTATATGGCCTAGGATCAGTTTCCGCCTCAACCTCCAGGGATAGGAGGTGCAGCTTTTGCGCCCACTGGAGGGGCCCTTGTAGCTTTGTGAGGAGTTCCTAAGTATTTGACGCTGCACATACGTGGGACAGTATGTGGCCAACGAGTATCAGTCTTGGTTGATAGTGGGGAAACCCACAACTTCATTGATGCACAGATGGTCAAGTAGAGGGGTATACCGATCGAGAGTTTTGACGGGTCTTTAGTCTTGGTCCCAGGATCCCATACGATGCAGTGTGCCCAGTATGTTCCAGAGTTAGCAGTGACGATGGTTACTTACACCATGACTGATCAGTTTTTCATGGTCAACATACCAAATACCAATGTGGTACTGGGTGTTCAGTGGCTGATTACACTGGGGAAGGTCACCACGGATTGGGAGGCCTTAGAGATGGAGTGGGATGACAAGAATACTGGGAAGCATGAGAAGATCCGCAGGATGCATACTTACCCACCTCAGGCAGTTTTGGCACACTGGATGGAGGCAGACTTTCGGAAGGGAAACATAGAGTGGGCGGTTGAGTTGCGGGCATCAGAGGCAGAGACCACCACTCGAGCAGTTCATCTAGAGATACAGGCTATCCTTGACAGGCATGAGGTAGTGTTTGGGGCTATACTACCAGGTTGGCCACCAGATAGATGGTTTAAGCATACCATCGAGCTAGAGCAAGGTATCCAAGCATTGATTACTACACCCTATAGGCATCCTTAAGCCTATCAGGATGAGATTTAGCGGGCCATCCAGGAGTTGTTCACTCTTGGACACATCAGACCAAGAACGAGTCCATTTGCTTCTTTTGTAGTGCTAGTGAAGAAGAAGGACGACACTTTGAGGATGTGCATTGACTACAGGGCCCTGAATAAGAAGACTCTGAAGAATAGGTACCCTATACCCAGGATCGATCAGCTGATGGATGAGTTGAGAGGAGCTAAGTTCTTCTCAAATATTGATTTGAGATCAGGGTACCATCAGATTCGCGTGAGGGAACAAGACATTCCCAAGACTGCCTTCAGGTGTCATTATGGGCACTTTGAGTTTTTGGTTATGCCTTTTGGGCTAACCAATGCACCAGCCACCTTTCAGTCGTGCATAATCCATATCTTCCGCAGTCATATGAGGAAGTTTGTATTGGTTTTATTTGATGACATACTCATATATAGCAGGACGTGGGAGGAGCATCTCCAGCATATAGAGACAGTGCTACGAATCTTGGAAGAGCAACAGTTCTATGCTAAACTCTCCAAGTGTGATTTTGGGATGACAGAGATACTGTATTTGGGTCACATCATTGGAGTGGACAGAGTGAGGGTCCACGAGGAGAAGATTAGAGCCATCAGAGATTGGCTGGAGCCAAATAATGTGACGAAACTTCAAGGATTCATTGGGATATGTGCCTATTACAAGAAGTTCATCAAAGGGTTCTCACAACTTGTTGCACCCCTTACAGATTTGACGAATAAAGGGGCATTCAGTTGGACGGATACAGAGCAGCAAGCCTTTGATAGGCTCAAGGAGGTGATGAGTAGCTGCCCAGTGCTTGTGTTGTCGGATTTTACGCAGCCATTTGTCTTGGAGTGTGATGTGTCAGGAGAGGGGATCGGCGCAGTATTGATGCAGGGGGGACACCCTATAGCTTTTGAGAGCCGGAAGCTCCTTCTGCATGAGAGGTTGTATCCCATATATGACAAGGAGATGTTGGCCATCATGCATGCATTGGAAAAATTCTGGAAGTATCTGGTAGGGAACAGATTCAGGGTGAGAGCTGACCACAATAGCCTCATGTTATTTTTGGAGCAGAAGAAGCTACAGGAGAGGCAACAAAAGTGGATCAGTAAGATCCAAGCATATGACTTTGACATTGAGTATGTCAAGGGTAGGAATAACATGGTAGCAGATGCCCTTTCACGTGGACCAGCCACGTTATCTCTTATGAGCTTGGATGCAGATTGGAGGGCTCGACTCTTTGTTGAGTACTCCAAGGACAGATTTGCATGTGAGGTGCTGGATGGACAGGTGGCAGATGACGGGTACAGGGTGGTCGATGAGATCATCTATTACAGGGATAGGATATTCTTTACTAAGGGATCTCAGCTTAAGGAGAAGATACTCCAGGCATCACATGATTCTCCATTAGCAGGACATTGGGGGTTTACCAAAACCTACAGGGCCATTAGAGAGAGGTTCTCATGGAGGGGCCTCAAGGAGGACGTACTCCAACACATTATAGAGTGTGATGTTTGTTATAGGAACAAGGGTGAGATGAGCCATCCCGCAGGACTGTTGCAGCCTCTTCCCATTCGGAGGGAAAATGGGAGAGCATATCGACGGACTTCATCATAGGGTTGCCCATGGTGCAGGGCAAGGATTGTATCTTTGTTGTCATTGATCGACTGATAAAGTATGCGCACTTTTTTTCCATATCCTTGCATTACACAGCAGCACAGGTGGCCGAGCTATTCTTCTGGGAGGTTTTCAGGTTGCATGGTATTCCTAAGACCATCATCAGTGACAGGGACAACTGCTTCATGGGTGGATTTTTGCAGGAGGATTTCCGGCTAGTGGGGATGGAGTTGACACTGATTACCAGTTACCACCCATAGACGGATGGACAGACAGAGATAGTTAACAAGTGGATGGAGGGATACTTGCGTAACTATTTCAGTGGGCAGTAGCGAGCATGGTTGAGATGGTTACATTTGGGGGAGTACTGCTACAACTCGACACATCACATGTCAATTGGTAAGTCACCGTTTTATGCTTTGTATGGGTACCATCCTTTATCATTTGGTGATATGATGTTCAGTGTGAGTAAGGCTCCTAGAGCCAAGATGTGGATCCAAGAGAGTCAGGATATCCTCTGAGCTCTCAAGGACAATATGGCTAAAGCCCATAACCAACAGAAGTTGTATGCCGATAGAGGTCGGGTGGAGCAACAGTTTGAAGTAGGGGACTTGGTCTACCTACACTTACATCCATACCGACAGTCATCGCTGAAGCAGAAGGGAGCTGAGAAGCTCAAGCCTCATTTCTATGGGCCATACAGGATGATACGCAGGATTGGGCAGGTTGCATATGAGTTGGAGCTGCCCCAAGGCATCAAGATACACAACATATTCCATGTATCATGCCTGAAGAAGGTGCTGGGACAGCAGGTGATAGTGACAAAGGAGCTACCGCTGACAGATGATGAGGGGCACTTGGTGTTGCAGCCGGAGGCCATTATTGATACCAGGGAGAGGCGGTTACGGAGTAGGACGGTCTAGGAATTCTTGGTGCAGTGGAATAATTTTCCAGATGAGAATGCCACTTGGGAGAGCGAGAAGATTCTGCAGCATCCATCGCTTCAGTTTCTTGAGGGAAAGCAACATTTTGTCGGGGGGGATTGTAATATTCCTAATTAGTGACAGATAATTGGAATATTCGACTTTGTATAGTTTTGTTGTCTATGGTTTGTAAATAAATAAAAAATGAGTAAAGAGGGTCTAACTCACTTTAGTAGAATAAGACATCTGCCTAGTAGCACAACGTTGTGACTCAAGGGGGGGGTCAAGGGGGCCAAACACCACGTAGAGGAGAGGGGCCTACGTGCACTCTAGAAGCTTTTGTGTAGATAAGGATGAGGATGTGGAGGAGAGAGAGGCTACGGTGGGTTTTGGAGGGAAACCAATGTTATAAAAGATGGAGGAGCCTCCTCATTTGGATCATTCTTGAGTTGATGATTTTGGAGTGAGACTTATGTCTTCTTGAGCACGCCGGCTATTTAGCCTATCTGCAGCACTATTTATTGCACTGAGTGTCTTCATGAGGAGATCTCACCCTTAGTCCCGGGGGACTTCGAGTGCCTACTCGGGCAAGGTTAGTTTTTCAGCATTTTGGGAGTCGTTTAATTGTTTGGGTTTGTTGCGGAGCTAGCGCTTATAGAGACTTCGCAGTCACTGGGAGAGAGGACGCAGTCCATTGTGGAGGAGCTTCAGATTGGGGTTTCCGCAGGTGATTTCACCAGGATTTCAAGCAGAGGGTCAGCCTTTTCCCGTCAGAGGTTTTTGGCAGAGTTTGGAGCAGTATTTCAGCTGTTTCTACCCAGCCACTGCGTTGTACCTTGGAGACCAGCATAATTCACTGGGGAGGCAGTTTCTGGTGGTTTCGGGGGTTGGCCATTCTTGGAATGGTTTGTGGATCTTGTCAGGGTCGTAGAGGAGAGGATATTTGCTGATTTTTATCTCATTCCGGCAAGGGGATCAGCCCCTAATCTTCAGTCGATTCCAGCAGTAGCAGCTACACAACATTTTTGCAATATCTAGGACGCGGTTCATGGAGTATCCATTTCCTATCATTTCTGAGAGTTTTTTCTCGCTTTCCTTGCACAAGATCACCTCTTGTACTTCATTACATTTCTCAGATTAATAAAATGGATCAGCATTTTCTCTCCATGTTTTCTGGTTGAGTTACCGTAGTTGCCATTGTTGCCATAGTTGTTGTATTCTCTTTCTATTTCTATTATTGTTTTGAGCGCTCTAGTTCTATACCACTTGGTGTGTTTATCTTTCACTCCTAGACAGAGTCTGGAAAGGGCTAGGTAGCCTCCGGATCTCGTCCTCTTTCAGAGGCGGAATATCCAGTAAATTCCCTCCCAATCTATCTCTGGTTGGAGTTTGTCGTGTTTTTGAGATATCCCTAAAACGAGATATTACACTAGTATGTGGATTTGATTTATACTCAGTCTGGCATGCTCTATGAAAAGATTCAATATGTGTCGTGACCAAATTTTATTTTTCCTCCTTCTCCATATGGTAAGGAAATTCATGTCGACGATGGTGTGATTGGTTCTTCTAGCACTCTAGTAGAAATTTGACCATCTGGCTCTACACTTGTTGTTTCAACTCAAACCTTTATTGCATCTGATCCTGCGTCTTCTTCTGAAATACATGTCATGTCATCTGAAAAAGAAAAAAGTGGCAAGAAACCTGGAAGTAAGAAGAAGGGGAAAGATAAGAAGAAATAAAATTCACCCCCATAGGAAAAATCATCTGATTCATCCGGTTCTTTTTGGAAACCTCGTTACCCTTGCTTGATATGTAATGAGGATCATTTTAAGCGAGATTGTCCTCACCGCTCAAAAATATAGAAGCTTCTTAAGACTTCTACCGCATCTACAATGTTGAAAAATCCTTTTCTGAACCTGGAAACACATATGGTTGCTACGGATCCTGCTTCTAGTTCGCAAGTGCTTATGCTATCCGCCACTAAGCCCAAAACTGATTTTTTGGTGTCTACTCTAAGTAAATATTATATTAATCCATTGTCTTCGTCGAATGGTCTGGATACAGATCAACATAAAAATTCATCTGACTTGGCTCCACCGCCTATCATTCCATATTTAACAATAAATTCGTCGAAAGGAGTAGTTCATAGATTGACATTCAACCCTCGAGCTCGTGTAGCTCAAAATTATAACATAGTCGAATATCTAACTCAGTCACCTTCTGCTATGTCAACTCTTGAGGTTCTTCAGAATTTTCCCTCCCAAAAGCAGGCTTTGTTGTTAGTGATTGTTGGAATCGATCCAATGGATTCTAATTTTGTAGTCTTTAATCACGCGGGCTATGTGCCACAATTACCAACACAATTAGCATTCTTGATTCAAGTACATGTACTAAATATCCTTATTCATTGGACTATCATTGATGAAGGCACATCTACTTGTATCATCTCTATGAGTTGTTGTAATTCACTTGGCTAGCCTAATTTTTCATAATCACCTATGATGTTGAAAGCTTTTGATGGTCGTACATATAAGCCTTGTGGAATTATTAGTAACTTGGAAGTCAAACTAGGGGGAAAATCAATTACTATTCAATTTGAGGTCGTTGACAGACCCCTTGACTACAATATACCATGGGTTTATGGTATGGTTGCGGTAGTATATACTTACTTTCGTATTGTCATCTTCCCCCATAAGGGAAGCATCACAGTCATTGATAAACTCTCTTTCTTCACCTCTGGTTCCCAGGCAACTAGAAGCGTTCCATTTGTTCACAGACCCCCACCATCTATTCAAAACACTAGTGTAGGACTCTTTAAGGATTCTTCACTAATGGGCACCTTTTCGTTACTGTCACTTACGAAATTGGCAGAAATCACAAATATATAGATCTATAATATGATATCTTCCACTTCATCTGACTTAAGGAAGATTCCCAATGATTCTGAAATAGACATTATGGGCGAAATCATGCGATTAAGTCTAATTGAGCTAGCATTAGCAATCAATCTTTTTGGCTTATGCGGCCAACCCAAATCATTTGTTGCTGACCGTTTGGGCCAATCGTTCTTTGGATTATGGTACTTCTTCTTATCCTTTTTCATGTGTATTATCAACCGATGAGAGCATTATGGAATCCATGATGTTGGAAGAAGAACCATGGGAAGAATCACATCAATGATGTCATCTTCTAGATTACAATGAAGATAATCCAACTGAACTATATCACCCTATGATCATTGATTTCTTGAAGAATTTTATTCCTATCCATGCCATTGATTCTGAGTGAAGCCCATAAAATATCAAAGAAAAAATTTCTATCGATATTTCCACCAAACCTGCATTGTAGAAAACATTCATGTCAACACGTCTTGTTCTCCATTTGAACAATTCAGTACGTCTTGTCAACTCATGAACTTCGAGATATATTCACTTGGTCATATGAGGAAATGTCGAGCATCGACTCCAACATTTTTGAGCACGATATTAAAATGTATCGTGATGTCAATTCGGTACGATAACGCCTTCATCCTATTCACCCTAATAAAGTTGTTTCCATTAAAGCAGAGGTTGAAATTTTTTTGCATGCTGGTTTCATTTACCCTGTTCCGCTTACCAATTTGGTTTCTAACATTGATCCTGTCATGAAAAAACAAGGGAAAATTAGATTGTGTGTCGATTATCAAGATGTTTGTTACGGTACAAATGAACTCCTCATCATCTTAGAGGAGAAGGATACATGGAAGGAAGAAAATGAGCTAGACAAAGACCTATTTTTCCAAGGTAACACACCCTAGAGACAACTAGATCGAGTTATAATGAAGCATTTCCTCTTTAAGGGAGCATTAGTACCTAGGTTAATGCATTTTATTTCCTAAGGGGAAACATTACATGTGTTTCATGAAGAAAAAGGGACAAATTCCACAGTAACTGACTGACATTTCTTTCTTTTTCTCAAAGGAGTCAATAAAAAAAATCAAGAACCTATGGTGCAGGCCTCTGATTGGAAATTAGTAAACCCAAATGAGCTCCCAAAGAGGGAAAAATATTGGAAAAGCATGGAAAAATCATGGATTTTTCCCTATTCGAACTAATGGAGAAGATCGGCAAGATTGGTCTTCCCAAATTCTTATAAATTAGAGGCTAGGGCTCATTGTCAAAGGTTGAAATGTTGATTGTGTTGAGAACGTACTTTTGCTGTTGAGTGTGAGGCTTCATGATTGGAAAAGTTCATTGAGAGATCATGGACTAAGTATCATTACACTCAGATATTGAGGAGAGAGAGAGAGGAGTCAGAAGACTGAGGGAAGCTTAACCAAACCAATGGTTGTAATATTCCTTCTCTTATTAATAGAATTGCCTATATTTTGTCGACTTGGTGTTTTATTGATGCATCTATCATTTATTTGGTTATGAAACATGATATAATTAGCTTAGATCTACATAGTTAAATTTTTGGCTATATACTTGTTTAATTGCTTGTAGTGATAAAACTGTGAAGATTACACTTGTTCTTTGTTTGTTTACAGGATTTGAGCTTGGAGTCAGTGAGGAGGACTTCCGCCACACTACCTAGTACTCTACAATAGATCTGCCATATACAAATAGGTAATCCTTCAATATCTCACTTTGTTAATTGAGAATTAGTATGAACATGTATGTAGTTTCTTTGTGAATGTTGTAGCTAATATGAATGTCTGCCTTGGGTCTCGGGAAGGCCCGAGAGGTATTTACTCCATTTACCACCTATGCATTTTACCCCTAAGCAGAATTGGCGACCATACTAGGGAGTGATCCTCAGTTCGCGGATTCTTTACTTCTGAGCGTTTGGTTCTTTCCCTCTATCACTTCTCGTTCTGCTCACATCCCTTTCTAATCATTTCATATGCTCTATGACCATCTCATCAACTCACATTGTTCAAAACAAACCTTACCTGGCCATTATTTTCAATTTTTCCAGAGCACCACGCCCCCTGTGTGTGTTCCAGAGCATTATAATGTCGCTGCCACTTGAGAACAATGTGTTAGTCCTGCTATTAATGCTATGTACTCCTTGCTAGACTGTGTTACTCATCCTAAAACTTGTTATTTCACCCCTAGTGTGATTTCCCTGGTTGTTGAGTTGTTGGCTGTTAGTTTGGATTATGTATTTTGGATCTCTATGCTTGGTTTCCTGCTAGCATTTTAGTTTTTCTTATTTAAAAGTTTAGAATTAATTACATTTAATTTTTCAGCTAGAATGCAAGTTCCAACACGTTGGATTATCTTTAATTTTTAGTTAAGAACTATTAGTGAGGATAGATATCTTAATCTTCTTAGGTTGAACTGCATTATTTGGATGTTTTCCATTGCATAGATGTGTGAAATATTCCCCCCTATAAAAATAATCTCTTTCATCGAACTAAATCTTAAAATCATTTTCTACATGGTTTGAGTCAGAGTCTCATAAAATATTCATACATCCAATCCCCCTTCGAAGACTTATAATAAAGTACACTAAAATTAGGGCCTAATAAAATCAATTAATAACTCTTTTTCTGAGCTTACACCAACATTATTTCAGGCTAGGATCTTGGGATAGGTAAAGTGAGAAAACCACCCAAGATAAAAAAACTTGAGACTAGTGTCATTAAAAAGTGAAAATCATGTTGCACTAATACTATTGGGACTGCTCCACTACTACTGAAGTTAAGAGGGAGACAACACTGGGGTGTATGAGAAGGTAGCCTACCTTCAATCGCATAACAATGGGCATTCTGTGTATTGGGTTTCCCCTCGGGGATGTCGAAACTAGATCGGGGATCTAGGTGTTCTGCCCATACATTGTGTTGTCTACGACCATGACCCCCATGATAGTGTATGCGATTTTAGGTATCTTTAGTTTCCATACTTCTAGGGACGTACACAAGGTGACTAGGGTGGGTTGCCCTGGTACCTAACACAAACCGACCTACTCCATCTTCGATCTTTTGAAGGGTACTTGTCTTCAGGAGAGTTCTTGGCCCCATCGTCTGAGGTTCAGGTGAAGCTCAAGAGTAACCACAACTGTACATTGGACCATTTCTCTCTGTATGATATTGTGACATTGGGTTTCATATCTAGAAAATGGTAGTACTTAGACAGAGTCTTACCCCTCTGGCCGCTTGATTGATTGACTTTAGAGTTTTTTTTTAGATGTGTGGTTCTACTATCACTGAAACTTAATAAAAAATCACAATAAAATTTTGATAAAATTAACTAGTCATCGTGGCATCCTTCAACCCTCATCATCTTTCCAGGTGACAAAAAGGTCTCCCTCCATTGACATTGGGGGAGGTGTCGAGTTTCGGTCACATAGTACCTTCTTTGGAAGAGCAATCTCCTGTGTTGACCCATGATTTTCACATTTCTCATTACACTACGTAGTTGCCTAAAGATCCTTTCATTGAAGGAGTTGTGCCTCCTTCTAATATTCCTCTCACTGACCCATTGGGGGCATTTTTTATTTAGGCAACACTAGTACCATTCATGTCTTCGGCTGCACCCATATCCACTACACAACCGATGACCATTGGGTCGTTGTTATTGGTGGCCAACTCGGTTCCACCAACATCTTCCCCGCGAGTTGTCAAATCTACAAAAATGATTGGAAACCCTATTATCTAGCGTGTTCTTGGTCCAAGAAATTTGGTCACAGAAACCACGAGCGAAATTCTGAACCCTTCGCTACCCGCTCGTATCATGTCTACTCCTGGACCTCCGGCGTCCACTTCAACTAGCAGGGATACTTCAGTTCCCTTCAACAACCCTTTCGGTTGGAATCTGTTAGCACCCAATCTGAACCTTAGGCTGAAAAAGGAAAATCAGGGTAACAACTAAACCACGCTCAACCTTGTAGCTAGTCCTACAAGGAAAAGGGACAGTTGAAACCAGGAATTAAATCAGGACACAAGGCATTTCATGGGGCAAGATAGGCAGGAAAATTAGCAATTAAAATTTAATGAGGATGGGATGGAAAGATTGGTCTGGAGCTGAAAAGGGCACAATAACTGGATCCTTTTCAAACAGAAGAAAAATATAGAGTGTGAATGATTTCCCAAGGCAGAGCATATAGAGATGGATTCTACCTTTCTATCTTGAAAGAATTCAAAAGGAAATGTTTATGGATGAATGGAACACATAAAAATTCACATATGAAACAATGGAGAAAAACAAATGCTAAATCTCATACCACATGGATCCCACAAATCAGAGCTGCATCTCTTATTAATTCCTGTCAAACTATACAATGGAGCACAGAGATGTTCTTCCACACTAATCCCATACTTTCTGAATTACTAACTATTCATACTTTCATACTGAGACCATTTTCAGATGATTTTACAATTACAATAAATAGGCTGGAATGTGGGAAAACAGATTGACGAAAGGACGGAGCTATTTGACAGCATCAACAACGAAAATCTAGAGAGCCAACAATCTGTCCTAAAGAAAGAACAGTGTTACATTATTCCACTTGAAATTCGTTGATAACCAATGGGAAGGCGAAACCTGTAGCATGGATCCCTTTGAATCGTAATGGAAGATGTGACTGTTGCAACGTTGGTTCTTGGCCTCTGATCCATTTTCCGTTTTGAAGAAAACTGACTTTTTGAATAACATTCCTTTGAAATGAAACTTTACCTTTAGTGAAGGGAAAAATAGTGAATAGGAAGGAAGGGAGAGGAGTTGGGACCCGCATTACAATCGCAATCGGAGTGAGTTGGGCAGAGGAATATAATATAAAAAACTCAATGTAATATGGTGCCATCGCAATCGAAATCGGAGTCAGGAAGGATATTATTTAAACAGAGAAACGAAAGTTCCGATGCGATTGGGAACATGGCCTTTTGTAATAAAAAAAATGGATAAATTTAACTTTTACAAAGGAGAAGGGAATTTTGTAATGAACGGCGGAGGAATTAAATGGTGGGACTGGGGATTATAATCGCAATCAGAAATCGGAATCGGGAGATGGGCGGAGTGATATAGATAAAACCTCTAATGCGATTGGGGGAGGTCCCTTAATATGTGATCAATATAACCAAAGTTTGATTTAACAAAGGGAAAGGCATTTTATATATGAACAGGCAGAAGGATGGTATGGTGGGCCCGGGGATTAATCACAATTGGAAATCGGAGGGGGAGCGGAGTGTAACACATATGGGGAATTCCGATTGCAATGTCCCGATTAGCTATGGACCATCCGATCGGCGGGGGCAATCGACGGTCAGATGTGGATCGGGAGATCGGAGGAGTGATGCGATCGGAAGATCGGAAGAAGTGATGCGATCGGAGGATCAGAAAAAGTGATGAGATTGCAAGATCAGAAGAAGTGATGCAATCGTAGGATCAGAGGGAGTGATGTGATCGGGAGATCGGAGGAAGGACTTGCGATTGGCCAATCGGAAGGGGATTTATGGAAGTGTCTATTGTGATGGCCCGATTAGCTGTGGGTCGTCATATCGGCGGAGATAGATCAACGATTGCGGTGTCAATCGGAGGGGGGTAATATAATCACATCAGAACTTTCGCGATGGGCCGATCAGAACATGCAACTAAAATATGCGATGTGATAGAAAGGGATTTAAAGTGGTGGGGTTTATATAACATAAAATTTCGTTTACAAAGTTTTATTACAAGGTTTTAACGTATGGTGGGGAAGTGGTTGGGAACGACAGGGGGTATATATATATATATATATATATATACGAACCTTTGAAATATTTAACATAAGGTTTTCAACGGGAATGGAGGGGAAGTGGTTTTAATCGCATAAGTGTTTTTCAATCATTATAATGCGATTATGTAATCAGAAAGGGGGAAAAAAGGTTTTTATTAAAGAAATATAAAACTTTAATAATATAAAGTTTAAAGGGAAAAATGGGAAATATGGGGTATATGAGGGTATAAGGGCTCTTACTTCACTTAAGCATAAATTTCAATCCAGATGTTAATTTTGAGAGTGTAGTATACCGTTGGAAATCTCTTTCCGGGCTCTTTCTGATGGATCTACTTAGAGGATGATTTGACACTAAAAATGCTGTGGAAAACTTCTCTGAAGGCAGGGACATCACTCTGTGGAGATAACAGCTTTCTGAATTGTGACTTATTACACATGATGATATAGAATTACATAATGAATAATAATAAAGGAAAAATATCACATTTTCACCTCAAAACATAGTTTTGAGGTGAAAATTATGTCAAGATGAATAAAATATCTTTTTGATCTTCCAGTGCCGTGACTTTTAATTTATTAACTTCCTCATGACCTTGCTGATTGTTTTTTGACCCTTGACTCATTGACTTGACCATGGTGAGACCCTAGAAACTAATGAGACCCATACTATGACCTACTGATATGATTTTGAGAATGAAAGTGACTAATGACTGAATACCATAGGGAGGAAAATCAGCAAGTACCTCATGAGGGAAAACTGATAAAAATTAGTACCATCAATGAATCCATGACCTAGTGGAATGGTGAAACTTATTCGGTATGAGACTCCTAATATGCAAATGCAAAAGAGAAATTTTTATCACTGATGGTAGTATGAATAGAATGACACTAGCATTGGCTCCAATGGGGATGGTAGCTCCTTGGAGGTGCCAAGAACACCATAGACCAAGTAGCCTTATCCATTTGGCATTGAGTCAAAAGCTAAAAACCAAACTGAATACTGAAAGAAATTTGACCCAACAAACTGACTCAAAAGTGACTCAAAGCTAACCTAGAAAAAACTTGACATTTGAAGCTTTGGTGGTAGTATATGACCAAGACTTGAGGTTTCAAATCTTGATGATAACCACCTGTGTTTCTGGAAGGCCAATGTACCATCATGCTATATCAAAATGCCAATGTAACCAATCAAGCAGATGCCTCCTTGATTGATTCTCCTAATTATATCCTCTGGTCAACCATAGATACTTGCAACTGGGCATCCAAAAGCATGATTGGCCATGATCTCCTTCATCACTGAATACTACAATAATTACCTTCACTGCTAGCTACAATAAATTTGCCATTGGGCCCTGAAAAACATGAAGATTTACCTCCTGCTGAAGAAACAAGGTGTCCTTTTATTTTGATTCTTATCTTTCTTCATAATGTACCTCAGTAAGAGTGTGTTCCTGGTCTTCAAAAAATTATGAACAAGTGGATGAGAAAATTTCCTCTTGAAAAAATATTTCAAAGCATGAGACATAGGAAAAAGAGTCTAAAAGGCAATCCTGAATGCTCTGATCTTCTGTAATCTGAATATATTTTTGGTCATGTTTCTCATCATATTAATCAATCATAAGAGAAGAACCTTCAGATGGTTCTTGAGATCCAACACTGTCATTTCTAACATCTACCATAAATTCATCCAAAGAAACTCTATCACTTACTTGAACAAAGATCTCGTCTCGCTTTTCATTAAGGGAATGGATGACCTCCTTGTGAAGATCTATTTCTGACGGGATGAGCACTTTTAGATCTGTAACTATGTTTTCTTCATTTGAGGCATCCTTAACAATAGAGCACTGCTTGATGGGATCGGGATCAACATACCCGTCATCACATTTTCAATCCAGTTCTAGTTTAACTCTATCTCTATCTGATACTGGAACATCATTTTCCTGCATATTATCCTTTCTTTCAATCAGATCCGAAATAAAACCTCTTCTTTCATCATTTTTAGCTGTACAAAGATCTTCATCCTGCTGATCTTGATAAATATCCTCTAAGATTTCTGTGTGCTGCTGAAATGGATTTTCACACAGTGCTTCCATGATTTCTTCGTCCATGAATTCATCATCTCCATAAAAATTCTCAAGATTTTCAATGAAACTGTTAACATGTTCGCAACAGTTCTAAACTAACATTAAATATGGACAAGATTCTCTATACCTTTCAAAGAATATGGTATGAAAATATTTTAAACCATAAATACAAGCAGGGGGGAAACTTTCATACCAAGATCGAGCTTCATCTTCCAGAGTAGCCATAAACATTTTCATCAAACAATCTTCAGGAAAATTGATCTTTAATTTATGCACATGAATGTGAAATTTCACCAGATGAAAAGCAGCGTCATTACCTTCCACATATATAGGAAAATTCTGAAGCCAATCCACCTTGGGCATTTTATTTTGGAAACTTGGAATATGATCTCGGCTCATGGGAGCATACCTTCTTGCAATATGTTCCATCTTAAAACAAAGATATTAAAGCTATTGATCTTCCTGCAATAGAGTCACTATGAACAATTTGATTTTCTAGATCTTTCAGTGAATGGAGTCGCTAGGTGAATGTTTTCAACCTTTATATGCATCTGATTGTTGTTCACCATCAACATTCAGATATAATACTCTGTAATTCTTTACCGGGAAAATATTACTAGGGTGATTAATCTTCTATGCTAAACAATATTCCTCAGTATGGTCGCTAGAGATGTTAGCACCTGAATTGGACCCCAAGCTGAAAAAGGAAAATCAAGGTAACAACTAAACCACGCTCAGCCTTGTAGCTAGCCCTACAAGGACAGGAGAGGGCTCTCTTCGTAAAAGAATATTCAATAAAGTGCAATAGAAATCTGATATTAGGCTAGATAAAATGACGGGAAAAAGGTTTAATAAAATGAATGAATTTTTCAGGGACGTGTGGGATAAAAGGGAAAGTTGAAACCAGGAATTAAATCAGGACACAGGGTATTTCATGGGGAAAGATAGACAGGAAAATTAGCAATTAAAATTTAATGAGGATGGGATGGAAAGACTGGTGCGGAGCTGAAAAGGGCACAATAAATGGATCATTTCCAAATAGAAGAAAAATACAAAGTGTGAATGATTTCCCAAGGCAGAGCATATAGAGATGGATTCTACCTTTCTATCTTGAAAGAATTCAAAAGGAAATGTTTATGGATGAATGGAACACATAACAATTCACATATGAAACAAAGGAGAAAAACAAATTCTAAATCTCATACCACATGGATCCCACAAATCAGAGCTGCATCTCTTATTAATTCCTGTCAAACTGTACAACGGAGCGCAGAGATGTTCTTCCACACTATTACCCTACTTTCTGAGTTACTAACTATTCAGACTTTCAGACTGAGACCATTTTCAAATGATTTTACAATTACAATAAATAGGCTAGAATGTGGGAAAACAGATCGACGAAAGGAGGGAGCTGTTTGACAGCATCAACAACGGAAATATAGAGAGCCAACAATCTGTCCTAAAGAAAGAACAGCGTTACATTATTCCACTTGAAATTCGCTGATAACCAATGGGAAGGCGAAACCTGTAGCATGGATCCCTTTGAATCATAACTGAAGATGTGACTGTTGCAACGTTGGTTCTCAGCCTCTGACGTTTCGCTTTCCATTTGCCATTTTGAAGAAAACTGACTTTTTGAATAACATGCCTTTGAAATGAAACTTTGCCTTTAGTGAAGGGAAAAATAGTGAATAGGAAGGAAGGGAGAGGAGGCGGGACCCACATTAAAATCACAATCGGAGTTAGCCGGGCGGAGGAATATAATATAAAAAACTCAATGTAATATGGCGCCATCGCAATATGAATCGAAGTTGGGCAGGATATTATTTAAACGGAGAAACGAAAGTTCCGATGCGATTGGGAACATGGCCTTTTGTAATAAACAAAATGGATAAATTTAACTTTTACAAAGGAGAAGGGAATTTTGTAATGAACGGCAGAGGAATTAAATGGTGGGACTGGGGATTATAATCGCAATCAGAAATTGGAATCAGGAGATGGGCGGAGTGATATATATAAAACCTCCGATGTGATTGGGGGAGGTCCCTTAATATGTGATCAATATAACCAAAGTTTGATTTAACAAAGGGCGAGGCCTTTTATATATGAACGGGCGGAAGGACTATATGGTGGGCCCGGGCATTAATCGCAATCGAAAATCGGAGGTGGAGCGGAGTGCAACACATATGGGGAATGTTGATTGCGATGGCCCGATTAGCTGTGGACCATCTGATCGGCGGGGGCAATCGACGGTCGGATGTGGATAGGGAGATCGGAGGAGTGATGCAATCAGAAGATCGAAAGAATTGATGCGATCGAAGGATCGGAAGAAGTGATGCGATCGGAAGATCGGAAGAAGTGATGCGATCGGAGGATCGGAGGGAGTGATGCGATCGGGAGATCGGAGGAAGGACTTGCGATTGGCCAATCAGAAGGGGATTTATGGAAGTGCCAATTGCGATGGCCTAATTAGCTCTGGGTTGTTGGATCGGCGGAGACAGATCAACGATTGTGGTGTCAATCGGAGGGGGGTAATACAATCGCATCGAAACTTTCGCGATGGGCCGATTGGAACATGCAACTAAAATATGCAATGCGATAGAAAAGGATTTAAAGTGGTGGGGTTTATATAACATAAACTTTCGTTTACAAAGTTTTATTATAAGGTTTTAACGTATGGTGGGGAAGTGGTTTGGAACGGAGGGGGGTATATATATATATATATATATATATATATACGAACCTTTGAAATATTTAACATAAGGTTTTCAATGGGAATGGAGGGGAAGTGGTTTTAATCGCATAAGTGTTTTTCAATGATTATAATGCAATTATGTAATCGGAAAGGGGGAAAAGGGGTTTTTATTAAAGAAATATAAAACTTTAATAATATAAATTTTAAAGGGAAAAATGGGAAATAGGGGGTATATGAGGGTATAAGGGCTTTTACTTCACTCAAGCATAAATTTCAATCCAGATGTCAGTTTTGAGAGTGTAGTATACCGTTGGAAAGCTCTTTCCGGGCTCTTTCTGATGGATCTAATTAGAGGATGATTTGGCACTTAACATGCTGCAAAAAAATTCTCTGAAGGTAGGGACATCACTCTGTGGAGATAATAGCTTTCTGGATTGTGACTTATTACACATGATGATATATAATTACATAATGAATAATAATAAAGGAAAAATATCACATTTTCACCTCAAAAAATAGTTTTAAGGTGAAAATTATGTCAAGCTGAATAAAATATCTTTTTGATCTTCCGGTGCCGTGACTTTGAATTTATTGACTTCCTCATGACCTTGCTGATCTTTTTTTGACCCTTGACTCATTAACTTGACCATGGTGAGACCCTAGAAACTAATGAGACCCATCCTATGACCTACTGATATGAGTTTGAGAATGAAAGTGACTAATGAATGAAGACCATAGGAAGGAAAATCAGCAAGTACCTCATGAGGGAAAACTGATAAAAATTACTACCATCAATGAGTCCATGACCTAGCAGAATGGTGAAATTTATTCGGTATGAGACTCCTAATATGCAAATGCAAAAGAGCAATTTTGATCACTGATGGCAGTATGACTAGACTGACACTAACATAATCCATTGTTGAGTTCGAACCCCTTGGCTACTTTTCTAGGGGGAAGTGTTACCAACACTTACATGCCAGGGGGCACTTCTGTACCCCTACATTCTGTGGGACAAGCAGGCCCATCAATTGCTAAATTCATTCCTCTTAGTGGTCATCCTTATGGTGTAGGGTTTATGCCAATGGTCAATTATGCAACTAGTAGTATTCCACAAGCTAACTCTATCACGTAAATTTGCGTGACCCTTCCCCAAAACGAATTGGGGCAAGGGGGAAACTATTACCCTGGGGGAAAACAGTCATTTCCCCCCCAGTAAAATATCCCCTATGGACAACAACCTTACATCCATACACCTTCACTAGCTGTAAATTATTATCAGCAGAGTCCTACTTATGCTGTTGGAAACACTTTGATGGGAGGACCCTATGGTCCAAATGGTCAGCCAACACCTCCTTGGTTATACTAGGAGGCAACCACGCAATTTCCATTCTTCGCAGCTTTAGACATCCCTAATATATATAAATTGACCAACGATCCCATCAATCATAACCCGCTTTTTCCTCCTGTACCGCATAAAATTCCATCTGACATCCCTAGGTTTGAAGGGAAACAAGGGGAGGATCTGGCTACACACATCACCACCTTTCATTTATAGTCTATTTCTAGTTCCATGGTGGACGATAGTATCTAGCTCAGGATCTTCCCCCGCACTCTCACAAGCAACGCCGCCAAATGGTACATTGAGTTACCATGACCTGCAGTGAATACTTTTGGTGCCTTAGCAATGAAATTTCAACTACCTATATGATACGAAATTAGAATGTAACTCTTAACCTCGTTGCACCAAGACACTTCAACCCACATCTCTCATCAAATTCATGAATGGAGACTTAGGTGGAGGTTAGTCAAAGCACCAATCCTGGATCATCTATTATCGAACTAGTTTTGCAAGTCACTCTTTCCAACCCATTCTAAATATGTTTTCCTATCTAGTGTGGTCGTGAAAGACCAATCCATCTGTCATGCACAAAATCTATATCTCATCTATTCGCAATCTGGAAGTTTGTATGAATTACTCCCCCATGCCCCTGGAAACCTGAATCCTCCTGCTACTTAGTTACCCGGAGTGCATGCTTACGACCTCGTTGGCACAACTTCCAATGTAGCTATAAAACAGTTTAGCGGGAAAGCTTCCCAACCATCTTTGGCTGCCACCTCCCCTACCCAATCGGGTGCTCTTCCCACTACTGAGGTACACTCTATGAAGTCTACACAGAAACCTAGCGATAAGAAAAAGAAGAATAAGAAAAATGCCGCTCCTTCTGAAGAGTAGCCCAACACTCAAAATAATCTAAATCAGAGAAACACTGCTAAAAATGATGAAGGAAAGGATAAACCTATGAGATTCCCTTGCAAAATTTGCATGGAGGACCACTTGACATATAAATGTCATCGACTATAGGAATGCACAGATTTTATCATGCAAAAGGACTCTTGAAGGACACGTGATGTCCTTCACAATCCCTTCCCTAATCTGCAGCAGCAGCAACACATGGTTGCAAACCTACCACAACCCCCGCCAAGGGGAAATGGTGGTGCTCATCCTTTCGATGACATTAGGGGAATTTCCAGGTCTAAAATGAGCCTCCTAAGGAAATTATAAAATAATAGTGGAAATAATAAAATAAAATTTGATGACATCATCAAATTTTAGAGGGAAAAAAGAAAAACCTACTTTTTCAACTCGTATTTTCAACTTATCTCCCAAAGTTTTTACTCACATTTTGAGTGGGAGTACTCGTTGGATGAAAAATTCAATTCCTCATCCAGGGAGTACCCATGTTGCATACTTTTGATGGACCCATCTACACAAAAAATGAGAAATACATGAAAAACATGATTGCAATCACGTTTTTTCATGTATTTATCATTTTTCATGTAGCAGGGTCCATCGAAAGTATGCAACATGGTTACTCCTTGGATGAGGAATTGAATTTTTCATCCACTAAGTAATCCCTCTTGAAATTTGAGTAAAAAAATTGGGAGATAAGTTGAAAATACGAGTTGAAAAACTAGTTTTATAATTTTATTATTTTTTAATCTTTTTACCTTTTTACTTAAAAAATGGTGAATCATCCCCCATAGTTGACATCATCATCTTGAATCCTATTGGTTCTTATAAATTTTATTTTGGTTGTAAATTTTTCTTAGGAGGCCCATTTTAGACCTCAAAATTCCTTTAATGAGTATCATCTGCCATTTATGGCATGGGGACTACTGAACTCCAAACCTGAGCTAAAACCTATGGAAATCGAGTCATCGAGGCTCATGAACTTGGTTCAATTTTGAATCCAATACCACCTAACGATATTCATATCGAAAGGCCTGTTTTTGACCCTGTCATTCATCCCCCCAAAGGGACCCTTCGACACATGACTCACAACACCTATGCATGTTCTTCCCAGAACTACAACATTGTAGAAGACTTAGTGCAAGCACTATCAGCTATGTCTCCACTCGAAGTGTTACAAACATGCCCAATGAAAAGGAAAGCTCTGCTTCCGTCCATTGGTGGAATTGACCCCTAGGATTCTATGCTAGCCATCTTCGACATGGAAAAATGTAAACCTCGCCTTCCACACCAACCTGCTTTCCAGGTTCAAGTTGTGTCTATTAGTGTCAATATTTACATCCTACCATCAGTGATCAAAAATCCTATTTTGATATCATATTAGGGTCTCATTCAGAAATTTTTTCATTTCAGTAGGTCATCATTCCAAAATTTACTCACTAATGGTAGCCCTAAAATAAATAAAATTCACTTTTCCTAACTTTCCATTACTTGCTGGCTCATTTTCTTAATTTGCTGAATTACCGTCATTCATGAGTTTTATCACTTGTTTAGTCATGTCACCGTGACTTTCATTTAGTCAAGGCTCTCATTAGGTCTTTAAGCATTTTTCAAGGTTTCATTAGGTTTTTAGGATTTTTCAAGATCCAATAATAAACCATTTCCATTGCATAAGAGCAGCCAGTAAGAAAGTGATCGAATAACCTCTCTTTACCATGTAAAGATGATTTGTAAGGAGTAATTCTAATTCCAAGATGTAATTTTTATTTTTTATTATATAATTTCATGTCACTCAATTTATAATAAGTTCATGGTTCCCAAGCTGCCAATTCAAAGTTCCACATGCCAACCAAGCATCAAAATTCAAAATGTAAAGAGTTCTCAATCATCAAATGATCAATGTGTAAATAATGAAATCAAAAAGAGAAAAGGTATAGTTTCAAAGTGTAAAGTGAAAGAGAAGAAAAGAGAAAGTGGGTACCAAGGCCCAAAACATCAAATTCAACAAGCATAAAGACCACCATAAGACAAAGAGGAATCTCATTTTCTATTGCAACCATCAAGATTGCACTCCCTCGGGTAAAAAAAAATACCAATTTGCAGGGTTAAAATTGTTAGGATATTCCGACACATAGGAAATATTTAAGTATAACTTCGTATAGTGTAGAGTTAGGTAAAGTGTGTTTCTTTACTATGTACATTTGTAACTTATAATCTGACGGTCTTGATTTGTAGTGATCCAAATGTTCACTCTCTCCTTGGTATTAACGACACTTGATCCGTGTCTTAACACACAATTGGTCCATGGTCTCTATTTAAAGAGCATGGAAGGTCACTAGTTTGGTAACCGTTTATGAGAAAAACATATGAAACTTTTCTTTTTATATTAATAAATTTCCTGAAGTGGTTGCATTGGCTCAGACCATGGACTGTTTCCCTCTTCGATGGTTTTAACCACGCGATATACTTGTGTACTGATTTAAGATCTGTTTGTGAGAAATGACCTTTTGTTTTTGAGCTAAGGAACTTACCCTGAAAATTCCTACATGGTATCAGAGCTATTTTGATGGCTGCATCCGTTGTTGATAAAAATATGAAGCCAGTTTGACTGCATGGGACTGTCGTTTTCTAGATCTACTATTTATGAAATTTTTCGGGCATGGAGAACTGCTATGTTGTGTTCGAAGCATCTATTATAGTGAGGAACCCCTTTCGTTTCATGCGAAAAGGTTTCCAGTTGCCCAAGTTATGTCAGTTTAGATCTGGAGGTATAAAGTATCTTCTTTGCAGTTATATTTGTTAATCATTCTGCTATTTATATTCCCTCTATTTATTTTGGTTTATATTTTTTATTTATTTCCCAGATCTATACCCTATTCCCTATGAATTCTCTTTTCTCTACGCTATCTGCGATATTGGAAAATCAGAAACAGGAAGAAGGGATTTTTTTGCTACGTATGCTCTTTGCCCGCGTCTTTGTGCGATCTCGGGAAATCAAAAATAGCGAAAAAAATGATAGTTGTCGGTAAGGATAATCGAAAAACTAATGTTTTTCCGTAAGGCTTGCATTTCATTTTTTTTGTGCATGTATTTTGTGTTTTTCTTGCAGGAAAAAGCATGCACACCGAAGAGTTAAAGAAAAAAAAAAAAAACCTTCCTCCTTTCAAACAATTACATAATATTTTTACTAGCTCACTTGGTGTAAAGTTAGTTTATGAGAATAGAAGTCTTGGGTTCAAGTCCCTTTCTCAAGCTTCTTTTTGTAAAAAAAAAAATTTAAAGGGGTGGAATTTTTTTTTCAAAAGTAGAACTTCATCATCACATTTAAAACCATAACTGTAACTATTCGGCATCTACAACTCATTTTTTTCAACAAGGCATAACTTCTTCATCTGGAAGCCGTTTTTTGAGCTGTTTTTTTTATAGGCCTAATTTTTTGAGATATTTCCATTGGAGCAGTTAGTTTTAGCTCTTTTCAGCTTCATTTTTTATTTTAAATGGAAAGTGAATGCCCGGTTATTCTTAACAACACCAATTATTCCAATGGCTACCTCACATAGTATATTTACTTAGAAGTAAAGGGATTTATAGAATAGCCACAGGACAAGAAACTAAACCTTCCGATGAAGATAAATCTACTAAATGGGAAAATAAACAAGATCAAGAACAACGGTTAATAGAAATTTCCATTGCTCAAGATCTTCGATTTCATATCCTTGAAATTGACACCCCTGATGAAGCCCTGGAAAAAGATAAATAATTTTTTTGGCATTCAAAATCAAATCAGGGCCCACCAACTTGAAAATGAGTTGCTTACTCTGGACACCAATAATTTCTCCACTATTGAAGATTTTTTGTCCAAATTCAAGACCCTTAGACTTCTTTTAGAAGATTGTAAGGTCAAAAAGGAAGATGGTAGTCTCATCTACTCCATTCTTGCTAATCTTGGACCTGCATACTCTGTAATTGTTTCAACCTTCAATTCCACTAGAGAAGCCATAATTTCTCAAGGAATGGCCTACAATAACCCCTCTTTTGATTCCTTTTGTGATTCTTTGATAATAGAATAAGAAAAACTCTTACAGCTTGGTTTTATCACTTCTGGAAATGCTTCTAAGAAATCCTTAGCAACCCAACATCAACTATATAAAAAGAATCCCAAGAAGCAGTATCCTAAAAAGTATGATCCTAAACCAAACAAGGGTCCTAAGCAATTTCAGCCACAAACAGAAAAACAAACTCACCAAATGATAAGGCAACTAAAAACAAAGGGAAAAAAAAAAGATAGACATTGCAAATTTTGTAATCGTGATGGCCATGTAGGGTCCAAATGTTTTAAGAAGATAGAAGGCTTGGAAGCCACAATGGAGAAGCACCACATCAATTTGGAGACCTCTTCAACTTCATCTTTAGGAATAGCTCTTTATTTTTGTGGTTGTCAAGCATCTGGTTATGCATTAAATGTATCTTCTTCTTCTCATTCTCATGTGTGGCTTATTGATTCTAGAGCTTCTTACCATATGGCCAAAAATAAAGCCATGTTTTCTTCTTTAAATGATCGCAACACAAAACATATTTATGTTGGTGATGATACATATCTTAGTGTTGTAGGATCTAGAACCATTCATCTATATAATGGTTAGTTTAATGATGTACTATGTGTTCCTACCTTGTCATCAAACCTTCTATCTATTTATTAGATAACTCATTTAGGTGAAGGGAAAATAGTTCAATTCTCACCTCATGATGTTGTAAACAAGGACCTCAAATATCCTAGAAATATTTTAGCTACTGGCATTGCTGATGATTCCACAAGGTTGTATAAGTTAGACAACTTTGGGTCATCATGTCTTCCCTCCATTTTTTTTGCTCATAATGATGAAGTGAGAAAACTTTGGCATGAGCGATTTGGTCACTTAAACTATCGCTCTCTTCAAACTCAATGTAAAGAAAATATGGTGACAGGTCTTCCTATGGTATCTTGTTGAGAT
Source organism: Pinus albicaulis (assembly GCA_034641835.2). Taxonomy (NCBI): domain Eukaryota; kingdom Viridiplantae; phylum Streptophyta; class Pinopsida; order Pinales; family Pinaceae; genus Pinus; species Pinus albicaulis. The sequence goes on along the minus strand of CM076577.1, from coordinate 723,285,030 downwards.
GGTGTTTTCTTTGGATGCGTACTTGGGAAACATCATCAAGAGAGTTTTGAAAAATGTGCCTCTTGGCATCCTTCAGCCCCTTTGCAGCGTGTGCACAATGTTTTATGTGGTCCACTTCCTATTTTTTTTTTCTCTGCCTGCAAGTACTTCTTAACTTTCATTGATGATTTTTCCAGATGCACTTGGGTATACTTCTTAAAACTCAAGAGTGAAGTTTTGAACATGTTCTTGGCCTTTAAGGCCTTTGTTGAGAAACAATTTGGACGTCAAATTCTTAAGTTAAGATCAGAAAATGGAGGAGAATATGTTAACAACAAATTTATCAACTTTTGCACTGAGCATGGCATTCAATTGCAACATATTGTTCAATATACTCCATAACAAAATGGTGTAGCTGAAATGAAGAATCGCACCTTAAAAGAAATTGCTAATTATATGCTTCAATCTAAAGGACTTGGTCTCAATTTCTGGGAAGAAGTAATTAAATGTGAAAATTACATAGAAAATCGCACTCCTACTAAGGTTTTATGGAATGTAACTCTAGAAGAAACCTAGAGCTCAATAAAACCAGATGTAATTCAATTTCGTGTTTTTGGAAGTGATGCTTAGGCCCATATTTCATATGTGAAACATAAAGCCTTAGAACCTAAGAGTGAAAATGCATTTTTGTTTGATATTCTTAAAATGTCAAAGGATATAGAATTCTTCAACCAAAATCCAAAAATATAATCCTTAGAAGAGATGTAAAATTTGATGAAAATATATCAACCTACGAGCCTAGTTCGGCAGGTGTGCCACATTTGGCCTGCGAACCTAATTCGGCATATGTTCCACCTCTCTCTATATCTTCTATTTTTGATAGCATTCCTTCTAATTCAGATGATGACAGCAAGGATGAAAATCCTCCTCCACCAACTTGAAGAATTTCCTTTAGCTCCACAGCTTCCAAGATGGGTCCGCTTTACTCGGGATGCAGCAGGTTCTCTTGCTGGTGACCTTGCAGATCGACGATGTACACGTTCTCAGTTAGAAAGAGCCTCTTCCTTATTGGCTCAAGTTCCAAAAAGTCCTGATCCCAAAACCTTTGAAGAAGCTTCTGGTCATCCAAATTCGGATGCAGCTATGAATGAAGAATATCGTTCCTTATTGGAAAAAGATACTTGGGATCTTGTTCCTCTTATAAAAGGAAGATAACTTGTCATATGCAGATGGGTTTACAAAACAAAGTTTGGCCCCAATGGAAAAGTGGATAAGCATAAAGCTCGTCTTGTTGCTAAAGGATTTTCACAAGTTGAAGGTATTGACTATACTAAAACCTTCTCCCATATTGCAAAAATGAATTATATCCGCCTTGTTCTTTCCCTTGTTTCCTCCTTTAAATGGGAAGTCCATCAGATGGATGTTAAATCTGCCTTCTTACATGGAGATTTTCATGAAGAAATCTACATTGAACAGACCCTTGGCTTTATCCAAAATGACTCTATCCTTGTTTGTCACCTTAGGAAGTCTCTATATGGTCTCAAACAAGCTCCTCGGGCTTGGTATGCAAAAATTGATAGATTTCTATTAGATAATGGCTTTTCTAGGTGTCATTCTTACAAAACTATCTACACCAAGAAAGTGGGTAAGTCCTTCACCATCCTTGTTCTTTATGTTGATGATCTTATCCTTACTAGTAGTGATCCAAACCATATAAACCATGTGAATTATAGCCTCAAAAATAAGTTTGAAATGACATACTTAGGACACTTGCATTATTTCCTTGGTCTTCAAGGCTTGCAATCCAAAGAAGGTATTACCCTTTCTCATTCCAAGTATGCCTGTGATATTCTATGCCACGTTCACATGGAAGATTGTAAGCCAGCCCCTTCTCCCTTTCATTCTGGATTCAATATTTCAATCACTTGTACTACCCCTGAAGTTGATGCTACCTTATACCATCAACTTGTTGCTAAAATTTTGTATCTAACCCATACCTGTCCTGACCTTTCCATTGTCATTGGTCTTGTTGCTTGGTTTATGCACCAACCTCATGAAAGTCAGTGGAAAGAAGCTAAAAGAATACTTCGATATATTCGAGGTACAGTTCAGTTTGGGATTCATTACAGTACAGGAGCCTCTCCATTGTTGATTGGTTTCACTGATTCAGATTGGGTTGGTGACCCTGATGATCAAAAGTATACTGCAGGATATGTATTCACTCTTGATTCAACACCTGTTACATGGTCTTGTAAAAAAAAAAGTGTCATCTCTCTTTCTTCAGCAGAAGCATAGTATCGTGGTGCACTTGAAGCCAACAAGGAAGCCATGTGGCTTCGTCAGATCCTGTCTGAATTTCGTTTTCGTCAACAACATCCAACTACGCTTTGATGTTATAATAAGAGTTCCATTCATCTATGTAAATATACAGTTCAACATCATCATGTGAAACACATTGAGCTCCACATACACTTCATCAGAAAGCTCATTCATGATCATGTTCTTTAAGTGCAGTATTGTCCAGCCAATGATCAAGTAGTCGATATCTTTACAAGGGGCCTCACAGAAGTGAATCTTACCAAAATTCGATCCATGCTTGGAGTTCAGGAAAGTTATCATTAACTGGGGATAGGCTCTAATGCCTCCTTCCTTCTCCTATTGTGTCACCTTTGTAAATACTTCAATCCTATCCCAAGTTGTTCTTAAGGGGGGATGTTAGGATATTTCAACACATAAGAAATAGGATCCTTTTGTGTCACCTTTGCCAATCATTCAATCCTATCCCAATTTGTTCTTAAGGGGGGGTGTTAGGATATTTCGACACATAGGAAATAGTTGGTCTAGTGTAGAGTCAGGTAAAGTGTGTTTCTTTACTATGTACATTTGTAACTTATAATCCAATGGTCACGATATGTAGTGACCCAACATTTCACTCTCTCCTCAGTATTAATGACACTTGATCCATGGCTTAAGACCAGATTGGTCCATAATCTCTATTTAAAGAGCATGGAGTGTCATTTTTTTTATAACCGTTTATGAGAGAAACATATGTAACTTTTCTTTTTATATTAATAAATTTCTTGAAGTGGCCGTGTTGGCTCAGGCCGTGGACTGTTTCCCTCTTCGATGGTTTTAACCATGTGATATACTGGTGTAGTGATTTGTGATCTATTTGTGAGAAATGACCTTTGGTTTTTGATCTAAGGAACTTACCCTGTAAATTCCTACAAAAAATTGATTTTTTGGGTGGCACTACGTTTTTTGAACAAGCTCTACGCTTTTGGACAATAATGTTGCATTTTTTGCTTAAAGGCGTTGCACTTCTGGGTAAGGTGTTGTGCTTTTGCCCAGTTTGCCCAATAAGCTCCAAAACTCATGAAAATTTCTTCTAACCTCTAGAAAAATTTTATTACCACCTCTTAAAAAGTAAGTAAGGCAAATTTTCCTCCTCCTTGCATTCTTCAAGAGCATTTTTATGGTGTTTGAGTTTTCATGAAAAATTGGCAGTTTGTCTAGCTGAAAACCCTAATCCCATCTCCTCATTCCCAATTTGATGCCCATAAACCTTGAATTCCCTTCCTACATCACTGTAAACCCTATCCCTACCTCTAAAACACTATATCCCTTTCCCTAAATCCCTTTTCCCCTAAACCTTAAGTCATAGGTATTTCAAATTTCCTAGGCACCCATACCCAAAACCTGTAATAAAATTATCATTTCTAATTCCCCAAAAAATTTAACCCCCCCACCACCTCCTTAAGTTTACCAACCCCTTCCCCTATCTTCCTAATTTTTCCTACCCTATTCCCCACTCCCATTTCCTCATACCTAGGGTTTCTAGACCAAAATACCATAGATGAGGAAAACATAGACTACACGGAGGAAGAAGAGAGGGAAGAGAGAAGGCCACATAAGGGAGGAAGGATTCTTAGATTTTAACCTACCAACACCAGAGAATTAATGGCCTCACACATGGCAGTCACTTGCTTCAGACATGTGGCCTTCTTTGATTTCTATGAATTGGTCGAGAACTACAAACCCTAATCAAGAAAAATGAGAAGGGTAAGTTGGATTTTCTCATTGACGTATCCATCATAGCATATAATACCATATCATGTCCCCATCAAGTAATTCTGAAGAAATTTTGATGAAATTTCAAGAAAATTTGGGAAAGTTTGAAAAACTCTTCAAAGGCACATTTTCCAGAAATGTCTTGTTTGGTCACCATTTTGCAGAACATATTGTGGCAAAAAAAAAATGAATTTTGGGAAAATGGAGGAGGTTTTTGTTCCTAAGATATCAAAATAAAAAAACGTATCTCACTTGTTACACAAGTATTACATAATGAGATATCCATTCACATATTCACAGCCTATTTTTCTACCTGTGCAAAATCTTGTTTGAGACACCTTTTGGCAGAGAAGAGTGTGGCCCAAAAAAAATGAATTTTGAGAAACATGAGGCATTTTTTGTTCCCAACATGCAAGATGAAAAAAAATCTTCTCTCAATGTTGCAAAAATGTTTATGGTTACGGAGATATCTCTCCATATTTGAGGCCTACATTTGAAAAAAACCTAGAAATTTGACACATTCCACTTGTAAAAAACACAGCACCTAGGCTGTCATGCTTCTTCTAGTAGTCTCTAAATGAAAAATGGCCACCACAATTTGATTCAGAAGACCTTCTACATCAACGTTTTACTATTGGCACACCAAAATTGGACATTCTGGCAGGGAGAAATGGCCAAAAACATCCAAAAAATCATGTTTCTGTCGTCTTTTTGAGGTTGGCACTGTGCTTTTGACCAGTCTTGGGAGAATGAAATTTTTTAGGGTCAAATCAACACCATTTTTTAAACTAAGCATAGATCTAGAAACTAGACAACACAAAAATTCCAATGATCTATCCTGAGCCCAATTGCAACACTTTTAACCCCTTCAAAAGTGGAGCTAAAGTTGGTGCTAGCCTTTTTACACTGGCGCTGCGCTTTTTACCAATTTTCCGTGTTTCCTAAAATTTGCAAATTTTCTCAGTTTTATTAGTTTAACCTTGGAAAATGATGTTTTTACCAATGTAATTGAAGGATGTAAATGTAATAATCATTTTATTAAGTTACCTAGGGGTAAATACATTAGGTAAAAACCCTTGATGAGATGTAATGAATTAGTTTCCAAAAAGTGAGGGATGAGTCAATTTGACCTCCCTACACTCTAGGTATGCAGTTCAATTTTTCGTGGAACAACTCCTCAACTTAGGGATTCGACCCCTCAGGTTGGGAGAATTTTTTTGATGCCTATATATTTCATTTCTTGACTCATTTCACAAGATGGACATTATTGGATGTTGTTTCATTCATCAAAGAATAGTGTTATGAGTATTTGGCAGGAAATGAATGAAAGAGTTGCAGCTATTTCTTTGGGATACCTATGGTATGGAAATTTAGCATGGTTCTTCTTATGTTACATATGTATGGATGTTTTGTCTTCATGATCCATTTCATTTCTATTTTATGTTGTTTTTCAAGTTGATAAGAAGAATACATCTCTCATGCTCTGTTTTGGGAAAATATTCATAGTTTGTTAATTTTCTTTAGTTTAGAACGACTACATGATTTGCCTTGCTCTTTCTAGCTCCTCATCAGTCTAATCCATCTCACCCTGAAACCATAAAGTGTTAGCCTTCCTACCTACCTTACCTCATTGAATGGACTACAATCTTAATCTTATTTGCCCTGACCTAGCCTCTTTGACCTAATTCACCCATCCAGCAAATCAATTCAAACAAAAAAACCCTTGTACTCGTACCTAGCCTAAAAACCTAATTCATCTAGCCCTCTTAGTTGTGACTTTGTGGAGAGAACCCTCTCCGATTTGGTAGGGCTAGATACCAAGCTAAAATATTGGTCTCTGGTTACCTTTGTTTGGACTCTTTCTCAGCCTTAGAGATCTGGTGGAGTGACAATAGTGTCAAAAGAGAGGCAAATCCATAACATTGTCATAGACAAAGGTGCTTCGACCTACGTATTGTTAACTATGTGATGGCTCACTTTGGGTTCTCCTACATTATCTCCGCCATCGAATCCCCTCAAAGCATTCGATGGCCACACCTTCCTCCCAAAAGGCTACATTGATAGCTACCCCATTACACTTAGTGGGAAAACAATAACTATGGACATCGAAGTCGTAGATCATCATCTCAGCATTAATATCATCTTGGTTTGCAGTGGGTCTTATGCGATGACTGCCATTGTCTCTTTAGTTTTCCGACTCATCCTTTTTCCATTGGATGAGACGATAGTTACAGTGGGCCAGCTATCCTTTTGCACCCCTGATTATTACACATTACCTAGTTGCGTTTTGCACTTAGTAGGATGATTTCCTGACTCTTATGTCAGTGTCGGTACCAGTCTTCTAAAGGCATATTTCCTGATGGGTTTCTTTCCTCTCCCACCACCTGAGGTTCCACACACGATTTCAATGATATACACCATCTCGGGTGGCTCTATCGATCAATGGATCCTACCGGCGCCTTTAGAGATTGATTCCTATGGATATCAGATGCCACTATCACCAGCTGAGTTGGCTTATGAAGCCATCTAATCGCCCTCTGAACCCTCCACTACTTTGGTTTCGACCAATGGTGTCACCCTCTAGCCCAACACTGTTCCTTCTAAGGATCTCCTCGATGAAGTCCTGCCTATGGATGAAGCTATCCAAGAGATCATGGCTCTAGAGGAACGACCTTGGGGAGAGTTTCACCATAGCACTTCGATGTTTGATTTAGACACAACCACTATAAAAATCTTGTCTTTTAACCCACCTGAGATCATTCCATATACTTACACGACTATTAAAGCTATCACTGCAGAAGGTAACATGGGAAATATTTCTAACACAATGCTCATAGATATCTCGGTCAAAACGGGTATCATGGAAAATATACAGATTGGAGAAAATTTCAGTCTGGAGGAAATTTCACGCTTCACATCCATTTTTAATGAGTTCAACGATGTTTTTTATTGGTCTTACAATGAAATTCCCGGCATAGATCCTTCTATAGTCGAGCATGAAATCAAGATTTATGACAATGCCAAGCCTATCTGGAAAGGGCTCCGACCTGTTCACCCTCACAAAGCATCACCTATCAAGACAGAAGTGGGAAAAATCTTTCACTTTGGTTTCATCTATCACTTTCCTTTGACGGAATGGGTATACAATCGGATTCCCGTAGATAAGAAACAAGGAACCATCCGAGTCTGTGTTGATTATCGTGATCTGAATGTTGCTTGTCCAAAAGGAAATTATCTTACTCCATTTATATATTAGATTATTAACGATTGCACTGGATTTTAATCTTTCTCCTTTATGGATGCCTTTTGGGGATATAACCAGATAGCGATTAAAAAGGATGACCAACATAAAACTGCCTTCATTTTCCCTTGGGGAACATTTCCGTACTGTAAGCTCCAATTTAGTCTAAAGAATGCTAGAGCCCCTTTTCAAAGGGCCATGGACTATGCATTTCATGATATCAGACACATTGTACAAACATGCTTGGATAATATTCTGGCTCATTCCAATAAACGATCTCATCACCTTACACATCTTAAAGAAATATTTTCTCGATGTAGGTTTTAAAAAATCTTTCTGAATCTGCATAAATGTGTATCTTTTGTCGAGTCTGGACGTCTTCTTGGATTCATTGTCTCCAAGCATGGGATTAGGGTTTATCCCGATAAGGTAAACGCAATTTTTGAATTACCTGCGCCATAATCCATCCTACAACTCCAACGTTTGCAAGGGAAGGGAAACTTCTTACATCACTTCATCATAAACTATTCCAAGATGATGAAAGGCTTCATGTGTTTACTCAAGACAGGGGTACCGTATCTGTGGGATGATCAAGCTCAACTTTAATTTGACACCGTGAAATGAGCATTCATTTCTGCCCCACTTCTCAGTGCCCCCAACTATTCGCGTGACTTTATGCTCTACCTAGAAGCCTGACCATCCTCCCTGGGAATGTTTTTGGTTCAAGTTCACGATGATGATAGTGAGCATGTGATTTATTATCTATCAAAAGGTCTTATTGGACTTGAATTACGATATTTTCATGTGGAGAAACTATCTCTCGTGGTGGTCTTTTTTGTCACCCGCCTCCGACACTAGATATTGCTGTGGAAGACTACCATCATTGCTTTGGAAAATCCCATGTGACACATCTTGTCCCGTCAGATCATTAGAGGAAAATATTTCGAAATGGATTGTAATCCTCTAATATTTTGACTTGGTTTTTGCTACTGCTAAAGCTAATACGTCTCTAGTCTTCGCTGAATTATTTTCAGATCTTCCCAGAATTGACCCAGAGGAAGTAGCTCATGATCCATTTCCTAATGAATCTGTCTATATGGTCAATTCCACTGATCCTTGGTATGGGGAAATTATTTTCTACCTCCAAACTCAACGGTTCCACCCAACTCTCACATGAGACGACCATCGTCGAATTCGTCACTAAGGGAAACACTATATCGTGCTGAACGATACTCTATATCGTCGTGGCATTGATATATTTCTTCAACGTTGTATCACTCTTAACAAGGGAAAATACGTTTTAAATGAAAGCCAAGTGGGGGTGTTTGTTGGTCATATTTTTAGCATAGCTAGTGCCCAGAAAATCCTGCGTGAAGGATACTACTGGCCCACTCTATTTAAAGATTGTGTCACAACGGTCCAGAATTTCCATCCACGTCAAATGTTTTATGAATAAAATGCGTGCCCATCCTAACCCTCTACATCCGATCATCTTTGTCGGTCCTTTCGCTAAATGGGGAATATTATTTCGTCACATGAAATCCCACTTATGCTAATGGAAAAAACTACATCATAGTTGCGGTTGACTATTTCATGAAATGGGCTGAAGCCATTCAAAATTTCCAGGCCGATGGAGAAATTGTTGCTCTTTTTCTATTCAATCAAGTCATCTTTCGTTTTGGTGTACCCCACTCGATTTTTATTGATCATGATTCACACTTTCAGAACCAAATGATGAGGAAGCTAACTTCGATGCTAGGTTTTTGACAAGATCAATCTTCGTCCTGCTATCAACAAACTAACAATTAAGTCAAAGCCGTAAATGGTGTCCTTAAGACCATGATTCGTTGGTTATATAAAATAATAAAACCACATGGCATAGAAATCTATAATACATGCTATGGGCATACTGAATGTCAAAGAAGACTGCTACAGGCTTCATGCCAGTCCAGTTAGCATACGGTCGGGAAACAGTTCTTCCAATCGAGTGTCAGATTCCATCACTTAAACTAGTCATTGAACTCCTACTCGGCGCCACTATCGACGAAGATCACTTTCTCTCACTCAATAAACTGGACGAAACTCGTCGAGATGCCACACTAGCACTCGAAGCCCACAAGCACCGAGTTAAAGATCAATACGACAAATATTTCAAGCCTCGTTCTTTCCAAGAAGGCGATCTCGTTCTACCCTACAATCAAAGACACAACCTCTTGGGGGCAAGAAAAATTCAACCATTATGGACTGGTCCATATGTCATCAAAAAAGTCATTTCTAAAGGGGCCTATGAACTTCGGTATTGTAATGGAATTCTACTTGTCGAGCCCCGCAATAGACTCTATCTGAAGAAGTATTTCACCTAGTCTCCCACTGGGCATTTTCTTTGTAATTTTATGTATATAAGTTTTGTCTTTTTTAGGTGTGTCTGGAATATTTTTTATTTTTGTGTTTTTTTCTCATATAGGCTCTCTTCTTTTACACGTATGTCTTCGTCATCCTTTCCATACGTTGGATATGCAGATGGTGCCAGTCGTCAGACACGGTACATTGCATCAGCTGCTTGGGTCCTCTATACACCTGAGTCAGAACTACTTGGTTCCGAGGGAATCTTCCTTGGTGATGCCACCAATAATATTGTTGAGTACTTGTCAGTGATACAACTCCTTACTGAAGCTGCATCTCACGACATCTCCAATCTCGTGGTCTAGTTAGATTCTGAGCTAGTCGTCATGCATTTGAACAACTTTTATCGTGTCTGAAATCTTGTCTTGCTACGTTATTACTTGAGGGTACGTGAACGTCAATTTCGATTCATTACTTTTGAGAAAACTCCTATAGAATCTAATGCATTAGCTAATTCATTAGCAAATTATGTATTGTATTGGAATTTTTTGAATTTATTATTGAAAGAGTCGTGCATGAATGTACATTTTTCATCATAAAAATTAAAAAATGCAAGATCAAAATCGCCAAAATATGTATATATATATATATATATATATATATATATATATATATATATATATATATATATATATATATATGTCTTGTCTAGTCAGTTACATCAAAAAACTCTTCAAAAATTGGGTGTTTATACAAAATTGGCTCTTTTAAGCCTCGCTCTGACATATATAAATATATACATCTAATCCTGTTGAGCCTACTACTCATGATAGCAGATAAATTCTTTGGCTAACCTCCTCAGAGGCACCAAGAATCTCTATGACACACCCACTGTGTGTCGCTGCAGATGAATCAGGATCTCCCTGATGGGAAGAGGTGGTACACCGATGCTCAATCCTTTGAGGTTCCTGGAAACCTCATGCAAAATGTCTGTATCATCACACTCTTCAGCGACTGCCACAACCTCTGCTACTACTCAAGCCCCAGGTAGCAGTATTTCTCGCCATGCATAGTGAGGGGCTCCAGCAGGACTAACGAGTGCCACATCTATGTCAAGCAATACGCTTCATGTCGAAAATATTTTTCACCCATTAAAAAAAATTTGCATGAATATTCAAAAGAGAAAAAATACTTAAGCAATTGATTTATCTTCTTACCTATTTTCCCCCACTGAGTGTTAGGTGTAATTCTCATCTCCAGAACTCCTGTTAAGTTCATCCATACATAGGGATAATCCTCGATTTTCAAGATCTAGTCATTCAACCATTCAAAGAATGCATCTTCAAAGAAATGTTGGAGTGGACCCTCTCCAATCCATGGCATCAAGGTGGACCAATGAACCTATCTAGGCACTCATGGTCTCATAGCATCCATGATCATCTAAGGCCTCATAACAAACACTCTCTCTAGTACGAACGAGAAAATCACTAAGCCAAACCTAAACTCTCTTTTGGACTAGGTCTTGCAGGTTGTTAAATCTTCTTGAACCCGGCGGACAACACCTTCACACCAATAAAATATCTATTGTTGTAGGATGATGTAGGGGCATTAGATTCTAGCCAGCAATGTGAAATCTTGTTCACATGTTGTGGCTAGCTGAGTTAAAATTCATTCACTAATGGGTGAAAGTCAAATGTTTAATGAGAGGATTTAATTCCTTAAACAATTTAATATTATTATTTTTTGTAATAAATTAGGAGAGTATTTAGAGATAAGTGGTTTGAATAGGTGTGAGCCTGTTGAGCATATCTAGTTGAAGTTGATAGATTTTGGGAGGATATTGGGAAAGTAAGATTTTGTCTCTATTTAGGAAATCTGATCCTAAATTGAGGAGGTCTCTGTTTTGTAATAAAACTATAAATTAGAATCTTTGTAATGGAGAAATTCGGAGTTGGTCTTGAGGAATTGTTGTAAGGATTGGAGTTAATAAATATTGCAAAGTTCTGAATTATTGGATCATACTGGCAATCCCCGGAGATCTTTTATCTTCGAAATTTTATTGGTGTGATATTTCTGTACGATTTGAGAGTGATCGAACTTCTCTGGTCTCTGTTAGAAGAAGACTTGATTCTTTTTAAATTCTTGAATTATACAGTTCAATATCAATTTGAGTGCAATGTAGATCCTATGAATACTTCTTTATTTTTGCAGATGCTTATATTCTTGCGTCCTCTCTGTTAAAATAAAATGCATTTTTTTAGTGTGAAGTAATTCTTTAATATCAGAGATCAATTCTGATATCATTAAGAAATTGTATAAGTGTTTTGGTTCGATTGGCAAGAATCATTGTGATTTGGCTTTAAAAGTTACCAATGAAGAATCTATGATGTTGCTGAAACACAATCTTCAGCATAGAGGTAATTCATTTTGTTTATTAATGTTGCTGAAACACAATCTTCAGCATAGAGGTAATTCATTTTGTTTATTAATGTTGCTGAAACACAATCTTCAGCATAGAGAGAAGTTTGTTTGAAAGGAAGCAATTCATTTTGTTTATTAATGTTGCTGAAACACAATCTTCAGCACAAAGAGAAGTATGTTTGAAAGGAAGCAATTCGTTTTTATTACTGGAATCAATTTCTGTTTATGTATAGTTTTGATAAGTCGATGTATAGAAGCAAATTTCAAGCTTTGCTGCAGAGCGATGAATTTCTAGGTGAATCAAATTAAATTTTGTGTAATTCGACTTCAAAGCAATCAGAAAGTTAAGCCTTGAAGAAGTAGGTTTACATCCAACAACGCAGAGCTCTGGCATATTAAAGTTTAGCGTTTCAGAAATTGCAGTTCTATCAGTTCAGTGTTGTGACAGGTATGAGACAGCATTTGAAATTTAACGCATTGGAAACTTCAGGTATGAGTCAGTATTGTTTGAAATGAAAATTGGGTTATAAGAGATTAATTTAAAGAGTTTTTAAAATGATTTAGAAGCACTTTATTTAAAGCCAAAGATCATATTGTGGAATTTTTGGTAGATTTCATTAATCAAATTTTCCAAATTTGATGAATGAAAATGAAAGTGAAGAATTGAATCTTACTCCTCCGGAGTTAGAAATCATTTTTGATAAATTTGAAAGGCTCTCCTTAACGCCTGCACCATCACCGCCATAATTAGTGGTATCGGAGCCAAATTCAAAGCATTTGCCAGAGATTGAGCAAAATTTCCAGAGTCAGAGGAAGAAATCCAGCATGGTTGTCTAAATTGGTAGAGGTGCTGCTGGTAGAAGAAGAGGTAGGCCAGTTGCTAATGCAGAAGTACTGGAGACTATGCAGCAGATCTAAGCCAGATTGGAAGCAATTGAAGTAGGAAAACCAAGAGATCCTAAAGATGTCAGTGAACCTAAAGCTGAAGAAGAAGGAGGAGAGTTGAGCTTACTCCCGAGATGAGATTCTTTAAGACAGTTTTAGGATCTACATCCAAGCCTAGACTTGAAGTATTAGCTTTTGCAGGAGGATTGAATCCAGAAGAGTTGATAGACTGGATCAATGAGATGAATAAATTCTTTGATTATGAAGATATGGCTAAAGACAAGAGAGTCAAATTTGCAGTCACAAGATTAAAGGGACATGCAGCACTTTGGTGGGATGGAGTGAAAGCAGAGAGAAGGAGAGCTGGAAAACAACCAATAAAAAGTTGGAGCAGAATGGTGGCCAAACTGAAAGGTAAATTCTTGCCTAATGATTATCAGCTTACATTTTTTAAACAAATGCATAATCTTAGACAAAGACTAATGACTGTGAAAGAGTATACAGAAGAATTATACAAAGTGAGCATAAGAGCTAGAGAGATCCAGGACACAACAGAGAAGATTGCCAAATATGTAAATGGTCTTAGATTGGAGATCCAAGATGAACTCAGTATTTTTTCTCCTAATTCAGTTGAAGAGGCTTACCAAATAGCCTTGAAAGCTGAAGAGAAACTACTGAGAAAGCAGTCTGCCAAAGGAAGAGGTACTTTCTGAGGAAAGGGAAGTCAAGGTGGTAGAGGGAGATCTACAGTACCAAAGGATGGAGCTAGTAGCAACTCACCTCAGCATGCACAGACAGATGGTTATGCAAGTGGAAGAATAAATTCCCACAAAGGAAGAGGAGGCAGAAGCAGAGGAAGAGAGGTAATATGTTACCGATGTAACAAATTGGGACATAGAGCCTTTGAGTGCCCAGAGAAAGAGAATGTGGGTACAAGTCAAAGAAATGCAATTGTTGCTCAGACTGAAGAAGCCGCAAATATGCCTGAAGCTGAGAGAGATTGTGCCAGAGAAGGGAGAATCTTTGGTTGTTAACAAAGTTTTGCTGAAGAAAGAAAAGGAAGTTGCTGAACCAGCATAGAGGAAAAATTTGTTCAGAAGTATATGCAAAGTTTAAGGGAAATGCTGTCAACTAGTCATTGATAGTGGCAGCACAGACAATCTGGTCTCTACAGAGGTGATAGAGAAATTGAAGTTGAAAACAAGGGAACATCCAACACCCTACAAGGTGTCATGGCTTCAGAAGGGCCATCAGCTGATTGTGAAAGAACAGTGTGAGATAGAGTTGCAGATGGGCAGCTACAAAGACAAGGTAATGTGTGATGTGATTCCTATGGATGTGTGTCATATACTGCTGGGTAGACCTTGGCAGTATGACATAGGAGTAGTGCATGATGGTAAGAGAAATACTTACAAGTTCTTCAAGGATGGTATGTATCAAACATTGTTGCCAATGGAAGAAGGAGAAGCATCAAGCAAAAATTCTGATCCAAAGGCTTTATTGCTGAGTGGGAAGGAATACTTGCAGTAGATTGAAGAAGAAGAGGTAAATTTTGCTTTAGTTTCCAAACCTAAAGTAGTACTTACCTCTACAAAAATTTCTGATTTACCAATTGAAATTCAAGAAATGTTGGACAATTATTGTGATATAATTGTGGATGATTTTCCTAATGAGTTACCACCTGTAAGAAAAATCAGCCATCAGATATATTTGATTCTAGGATCAAATCTGCCAAACAAAGCATCTTACAGAATGACTCCAGCAGAAAATGAAGAAATCAGAAAGCAAGTGCATGAATTGGTTGACAAAGGTTTGGTTCGAGAAAGTTTGAGTCCTTGTGCAGTACCTACAGTGTTGAGCCCGAAGAAAGATGGAGGCTGGAGAATGTGCACCAATTCAAGAGCAATCAACAAGATAAAAATTAGGTATAGATTTCCTTTGCCCAGAATTGAAGATTTAATGGACTGTTTGAGTGGAGCGAGATATTTTTTAAAACTTGATTTGAAAAGTGGGTATCATCAGATTAGGATAAGGGAAGGTGATCAATGGAAAACAGCCTTTAAGAAAAATGAGGGATTGTATGAGTGGATGGTAATTCCTTTTGGCTTATCAAATGCACCCAGTACTTTTATGAGGCTCATGAATGAAGTGTTAAGAGAATTTATTGGTAAATTTGCAATAGTATATCTGGATGACATACTAATTTACAGCAAAACATAAGAAGAACATTTAAGGCATCTTAACTATATCTTGAAGAAATTACATCAAGAGAAGTTGTTGATAAATCTGAAGAAGTGTTCATTCATGAAGGAAGGGCTGGTGTATCTAGGTTTTGTTGTTTCTGCTGAAGGATTAAAGATGGATCCAGAAAAGTTCAGAGAAATTGTGGAGTGGCCTTCACCAAAAAGTGTCTTTGAGGTAAGAAGTTTCCATGGACTTGCTAGTTTTTACAGAAAATTCATAAAGAATTTTAGCAAGATTAATGGACCAATCATTGAAACCTTAAAGAAGGAAAAACAACCATTCAAGTGGACTGCTGAAGCTGAAAAAACATTTCAATTTTTAAAACAAAAAATAACAGAGAAACCTGTATTAGTGTTGCCTAATTTTACTAAAACATTTCAAGTAAAGTGTGATGCCAGTGGAGAATCTATTGGAGCTGTCTTAAGTCAAGAAGATAGGCCTGTAGCATATTTCAGTGAGAAGCTAAATGACACAAGGAGAGAATACTCTTCTTATGACAAAGATTTTTATGGAATAGTACAATCATTAAAGAAGTGGAGACATTATTTAATGTCTAGAGAATTTGTACTATATTCAAATAATCATGCTTTGCAATATATTATGCAGCAGCCTAAGTTAAATAAAAAACATGCTAAATGGGTTGAATATCTTCAAAGTTTCAACTTTTTTTTAAAACACATAAGTGGCCAGGCAAACAAGGTAGCTGATGCCTTGAGTAGGAAGAACATTCTTGTCCAAGAAAGTCAAATTGAAGTTGTAGGTTTTGATTTTCTTAAGGAATTGTATAAAATAGATTTGGATTTCAAGGAAGCATTTGAAGCATGTTTGAATCCTGTTTTGATTGATAGAAGTCAGTGGTTGGATTATTTCCTGCAAGAAGGTTTGTTGTTCAAGAGAAATCAATTATGTATACCAAATTGTTCCATGAGAGAAAATCTCATCAGAGAGAAGCATAGTGGTGGACTTACTGGACATTTTGGTACTGATAAAACTTATGAGCAGCTGAGTTATTTTTATTATTGGCCAAAAATGAGATCTAAAGTGGAAAAGTATGTGAAGAATTGTAAAATTTGTCAGTCTGCCAAAGGTAGAAGCCAGAATGCAGGTTTGTACATTCCATTGCCTATTCCAGACAGACCTTGGGATATGGTAAGTATGAATTTTGTTTTAGGACTGCCTAAGACACAGAGGGGGAATGATACAATTTTTGTTGTTGTTGACAGATTTTCAAAGATGGCACATTTTATTCCATGTTATAAAACCAGTGATGCTACTCATGTTGCTAATTTGTTTTTCAAAGAAATTGTTAGATTACATGGGTTGCCTAAAAGAATTGTTTCTGATAGAGATACCAGGTTTTTTGGTCATTTTTGGAGGACATTATGGAATAATCTCGGTACTAATCTGAGTTTCAGATCAGCTTATCATCCTCAGACTGATGGGCAGACTAAGGTTGTAAACAGAAGTTTAGGTAATCTTTTGAGAAGTCTTGCAGGAGAACATCCTAAGCAGTGGGACCATATCTTACCACAGGCAGAATATGCATACAATGATTCACCGAACAGAAGTACAAGACAGAGTCCATTCTATATTGTTTATGGGATGCACCCAAGAGGAGTTTCTGAATTGAGAAATTTTGGAAAAGAAGAATTGAGAAGCGCTGAAGGTGAAGAATTTGCTTCAAATATTCAAGCAATTCACGACCAGGTATGAATATGGTGGCACAGATGAAAGACCAGAAGACAAAGAGCAGATTGATTGGGTAAAACAGTTACCTACAGTGCATTCATTACAACCAAAGATGATCTTATACAAGAAGGTGTTTAAGAGAACCAGAGGACAAGAGTATTTCCAGTACTTGATTAAATGGAAGAATCAACCAATTGAAGATGCTACATGGATGACAGAAGCTATGTTGCAGAAGCTGGGTAGTTCTGTGAAGGAGCTCATGGACAGGAGCCCATGAAGATTTTTTTCCTTGGGAGTCTGATGTAGGGGCATTAGATTCTAGCTAGAAATGTGAAAGCTTGTTCACATGTTGTGGCTAGTTGAGCTAAAATTCATTCACTCATGGGTGAAAGTCAAATGTTTAATGAGAGGATTTAATTCCTCAAACAATTTAATATTATTATTTTTTGTAATAAATTAGGAGAGTATTTAGAGATAAGTGGTTTGAATAGGTGTGAGCCTGTTAAGCATATCTAGTTGCAGTTGATAGATTTTAGGAGGATATTGGGCAAGTAGGATTTTGTCTCTATTTAGGAAATCTGATCCTAAATTGAGGAGGTATCTGTTTTGTAATAAAACTATAAATTATAATATTTGTAATGGAGAAATTCAGAGTTGGTCATGAGTAATTATTGTAAGGATTGGAGTTAATAAAGATTGCAAAGTTTTGAATTATTGGATCATACTGGAAATCCCCGGAGATCTTTTATCTTTGAAATTTTATTGGTGTGATATTTCTGTATGAGTTGAGAGTGATCGAACTTCTGTGGTCTCTATTTGAAGAAGACTTGATTCTTTTTAAATTCTTGAATTATACAGTTCGATATCAATTTGAGTGCAACGTAGATCCTATGAATACTTCTTTATATTTGCAGATGCTTATATTCTTGCGTCCTCTCTGTTAAGATAAAACGCATTTTTTTAGTGTGAAGTAATTCTTTAATATCAGAGATCAATTCTGATATCAATAAGAAATTGTATAAGCGTTCTGGTTCAATTGGCAAGAATCATTGTGATTTGGCTTTTAAATTTATTTTGTAAATTTGAAGAATTCATGATGTTAAAACACGCCTTCAAGATAGAGGTAATTCATTTTTAGAGCGTATTGAAGGTCAAACACAATCTTCAGCATAGAGAGAAGTCTGTTTGAAAGGAAGCAATTCGTTTTGTTTATTAATGTTGCTGAAACACAATCTTCAGCACAGAGAGAAGTATGTTTGAAAGGAAGCAATTCGTTTATTGCTGGAATCAAATTCTATTTATGTATAGTTTTGATAAGTCGATGTATAGAAGTCGATTTCAAGCTTTGATGCAGAGCAATGAATTTCTGGGTGAATCAAATTAAAATATGTGTAATTCAACTTCAAAGCAATCAAAAAGTTAAGCCTTGAAGAAGCAAGTTTACAACCAACAACACAGAGCTCTGGCATATTAAAGTTCAACGTTTCAGAAATTGCAGTTCTATCAGTTCAGTGTTGTGACAAGTATGAGACAGTGTTTGAAATTTAATGCATTGGAAACTTCAGGTATGAGCCAATATTGTTTGAAATGAAAATTTGGTTATAAGAGATTAATTTAAAGAGTTTTTAAAATGATTTAGAAGCACTTTATTTAAAGCCAAAGATCATATTGTGGAATTTTTGGTAGATTTCATTAATCAAAATTTTTCAAATTTGATGAATGAAAATGAAAGGGAAGAATTGAATCTTACTCCTCCAGAGTTAGAAATCATTGTTGATAAATTTGAAAGGCTCTCCTTAACGCCTGCACCATCACCGCCATCATAGGAAATCCAATGCTAGTAGTACCTGGGCCTAGGTGGCCACATGCTGACTCTTGGCCCTTGCCAAGCAGGCGATCATCCACAACAGTCACCTCATCGGTCTCGAGGCCACCTATGCTATAAGAATCTGGCTACTCACCAGTGCAGTATTTCTAGTACAGTGAGCATGGATCAACCCCATGGTGGTTCGGGGATCAGATCTTGATCCTGTCAAATTGGGCCTCGGCCCTCTGCATAATAGGCCTGTCATAAGGTAGATATATTACTTTTGTATCATGATTTCATGACCCTGGATGTGAAATACATGATGTTGATCATCCCATCATTAGATTATCTAGCTCCGAATATCCTCTTGCCCTTTCATCATTTCTAATCTGGCATATTTGAGTAATCCACATCTCTGGAGAACTAACAGACTTGTCAAATCGGTGACCATTTCTCGTTCCTCTCTCTCATTCTCTCTTTCACACCAGATACTCATGGTAAAATATTTGCACCTGCACAAATCAAGTTTTTAATGGATCAGTTGTAGGCCAAATCACTGCAAACTGGAGCAAACCAAGCTTAAAATTGTTTGTGTTGGCTAGCGTGGGGCTATGTGCATACCAGAGTGTGCTAACGTATTGTCCCTTAACAGGTAGTGTGTTTAACGCGGCCCTATCACTGGGCACCCACATTACCCACCTAAAATGTTTAGGGCTTTCTCAAAAGTCAGTTTTTAGCCATTAAAAACATTGAAAATACCAATGGAAAGTAGTATAAAGGCTCAAGCTCTTACCTGGAACTGACAGAATCAAAAACCATTGCTCAAATCATCCATAATCGACAGCAGAAGTTTCACCTCTTTTTTCGCTCTAGAGCTCTTTCGCATCACAAAAATAGTGAAAATGAAGGCCTTTTTCCTTCTTATAGACATTTTGGAGGTATGATTCACTCAACTAGTCATTTAAAATTGGTAAATTTCCTCTATTTGTTTATGCAACTATTGTTTTATCATGAATATTTGTGGCATATTTGTAGAATATTTGGATAATTGACTAAGCACATTCAAAGGATAATAATCGTGGATGTTTTGATATGTCTCATAAATATGTGTGAGAGGATTTTTACCTCATATTTTTACGTTATTGATTGTAACCACAAGAGAAAATTATTGATCTAGGAGAGATTTGTGGATCTACATTTATTGATTATTTATCTTATGTTTTTGTATAAATAGGAGTGCATCCTTCATTCAAAGGTGTTCCATCAAAGATACGATTAATGTAATTTTTAAAGTGAGGATAAAGAGGAAGAAAGTTTAATTATTGTAATATATTTGGAACTTTCACCAAATTCATTTTATGGAATACATGTTTTTGCTCTTATCTCCAAGCTTTGATAATCATTTGGTGTGCCTGCTGAGGAATTATTACACAATGTTTTTTCACACTCCAATTTTTTTCATCATGCCACCAGTGTCGCAAAATATGTTCTCCATAAAAAATGTATAAAACATACCAGAATATGTGAAATAAAAATTGATTAAAAAATATTATGGAAAGCTTGTCAAAAAACCTGTTTTACAAGCCTAGTGTGCTCTGCACCACTAACAACCCGTAATTGTAATATTTTGAAAAACATGTGTCTAGCGTTGGCAGCAAAAATTTTCTTAGGAAAATCTGCATTGTTCCTATTTAGGTAGTTTTCCCAAAAATGGAGGAGAATCTTCCCTTACTAGAAGCCTTAAAAATAGTGATGTGGTTTCAGGTTGTTGATGGTAGGAACGATACCTCCCATTCATGGTCATGGATCCTCTTTCCATGAATATTTCCCTTAATATGTGGAACTCCTCCCATGTTTTATGGATCTTCCACTCCCTATCCTTCCCTATAAATGAAACCCCTACCATCAACTCTTGGTTGGTTTCCATCATATGAGCTGAAGCATGCCCAATTGTTGCCCTTATGTGAAGGAGGAAGTTGTTTCAAGTGTCAAGGCTAGGACTTAGATTCTCACATGAAGGAGGTGTCCAACATTAAGGCTTCAGGTTGTATTTCTCCCTTTATCATTCTATTGATAATATATTATGTGTTTCCTTTCCATAAATATGTCTATTATTTCATGTGCCTTGTAGTGCTCCTTGATCTGCTACATATCTTATACTAGAGATTGTTATGCTTTGTATCTGTTTGTTTTCTCCACTTTTTCTTCCTTCTAGACATTTGTCTTGATCGACGAAGAGGAGATCATAAGCGTGGAAGCAAAATAAGCAATATTGAAATCAAAGGCAAGAACTAGCATCAGAGATAAGTAGGACATCTATCCTACCTCGTGTTTTTCTAGCATAAGTTAGAAAAGGTTGCACATATTTGTCTCATTTGTTGCTATATCCTCTCATTAGGACTAGAGGGATCACTTCTTTTCGCAAAATGGATTGCCTGCACAACAAAATGGAAACTTCACTGGGGAGTCATTAACCCTTCAATCCTCCTTGTATTTTTGATATCTTTGATTATTTTGGCCAACCACCTTATAGTCTATCATTTTTATTTCTTATAATTTTCTATTCTCAGTAATCTAGTCTTTAGAGTGTCGAATATGGATTTATTTTCAATTTTGATTCTTTTTTCCTAAGCTTTCCTCACCCATATTGTTTTCTCTAGAAAACAGAGCGTTGTCAGCACATTTTTCACTGTGAACAGTCATGCTTAACTCCCTCATTACAACTGTCTACACGCGCTGGTCTTTAAAAGTGAATTTTTTTAGGGTTTTTTGACTGAAAATATGGAATTTTTTTATCTCTAAGGCCCTTTTCCTACTTTTTTTTCTTTAAATTATAATTTATTGTTGTTGAATTCTTCATGGTTTGCACAAGTTTGTCTCATGTTAAAGTAGTGCAAAAATCGTGAGGTGAATATTTGGTTCTTTGGGTGATTGCTACTAGCATGTGTTACTAATTTGATGCTTGATAGGAATTTTAGTTCTTTTGGAAATAAAGAAAAGAATTGCATATTTCATTTGTTAAGTTTTCTCTCATAAAAATATCATTGCTTATAAAAATTGCATTAGTCTGCATTTCATTGGAAAATCAATTTTTGTGGTTATCATCAAGCATAGATTACATTGTTTAGTAATTGAAAGTTGATAAGTGCATAATTTTCATTTTAAAAGAAAAAGAAAAAAAGAAATTCATATAAGTGAACTTCAGTGAATTGAATTTCATTTACTCTTTCATTGTCGTATTTGAAAAGTGAAAGTGAAAGTGAAAGTTTGGAAGCTCTTATTTTCCACATTTTTGTTTGATTGCATCAATGCTTGAATTCCTTCGCTATGCTAGATAGCTTTCATTGAAATTAAAAGAGTATTTTTATCATATTAGTTGCATCATAGGTGTTTAGGTGACATCAATATTTGAGAATTGAAACTAAAATGTAAATGAAGATCAACTTAGAATTTACCTCAAATAACTTAAGGAGCATTTGGAACATAATGCAAACATTTTTAGGTCTATGCTAGAGACGTGCTTTGACATCGTCAAACATAGGATTTGTCATTGTTTTCAAGAATTGTATCCCATGGGTGATATACCGTTCCACGTACAGAAATATATAGGACCGTTCTCTGATACTTTTGCGTATATCGAAGGTGCTCCATGTATGAAATTATACTCGAATGCTCTCATCGAACGGTTATGCATTAGACAACACTAATATGGACTACACTCCCACATACCATCATGTATATTTTTGGAGTCCCCAGTAGGTTGTTATCCATTCATAGGTAATCGAGTCGGCTGCCTTGTAAACTGTGATACATCGAACACATCATTCAGGGAGATTGGTTGTTGTATGTTAGGTCCTTGGCTCACCAAGGTGTATATTGCAGTTCATGGTTTCTTCGTAATCCTTTATGCCTAGCTTACCCCTTTTTGACTTATTTGTTGTTAATTTCTAAAATTTATTTCCCACGGAATAACATCTTACCCTTGCACAAATCCTTTTGCCTCAAAATGAATGGTTAATTATAAATTGGAATTAAGCCCAAAGTATTCCTTAGAACTCAACTAATTTTTTGAAAAACTTTTCGTGGCAAAGGCACCAGGTCCTCAATCACACTACACACAAAGTTCACCTCTCGTGTCCCCTTCACATTTTGAAGTTGACGGGTCACCTCAAAGAGTCCAAAACAAGATTTTGGATATTGTATCTAAACCTCTTGAGAACTAAGGTGTTCAACTTGGTATCCTCCTAAGTATCCAACCCCTTTCTTCCACACCACCTCCTCAAGAGTTGGTCACTTCATCCTAGGACTCTCCTCTAGATAGTCCTGAGCCTACTTTATATTTCTTTATTTTTCTTTCAAATCCACTCTTTGATCCAGAAGATGAACCTATTTATTTATCACCTCCACACCAGTATATTCCTTTTTATATTCCCAAAGTTCCTTTGGTCTCTTTTCCTGGTACTTATCGGATTCTGGTTCAAGAATTGTTTCCGCTGCACATGGAGACAAATTGTGATGATCCTCCATTTGGAAACACACCCTTAAGTAATCATTTGGAGACATCTACAACTCATACTCCATAATTTGATCCTAAAACACTCTTCGCTCCTGAAAAATTTCCTTATGTTTCCTACAATATGGGAAGTGGGTCAACTGCACCTTCTAGTCATAGTGCATCATCGTTCCCATGCAGATTCCTCTTGGGCCTTAAAGGAAAGGGCCTCAAACGAAAACTCCTCTTGGGTCATCTGTAATGATGGTAACCATGATTCCCCCTCTAAGTGGTCAACCCATGGGTTCATATATTCCACCACCTGGGGGGAATCTCTACATACCTCTTGTTTCTGGTGGGAACTATGCGAACTATGGTACCACATCTGGGGCAGGCCAGCCCATTGTTACTATCTCTAACCTAGGAGGAACCATAGTTTCATTTGTGCCAATTTAATTCATGGGCACACCTTTACAAGGTCCTCAAGTCTCCTCGAATCAACTTTCTTATCAACAACCATATGTTCAATAGTCATATGTTCAGAAACCTCAAATCCCACTATTAATTGTTTCGACCAATCTGAGGGAAGGTCCCCGAATGAAATATGGTCCCAATCCTTCGTTGGAGAAATCTAGAACTTATCCTCTTAGACCGATAACCCTTACCAGCAATCCCAACAGGGACCTTACAAACAGTTACAACGCGGACCATACCAACAACTGCAGCAGGGACCTTACCCTCATTTGCAACAAGGACCTTACCAACAACCTTAGAAAGGACCTTACCCACAAAAACAAGGACCTTATCCGCAGTAGCAGTTGCTACAACAAGGATATTTTCAGTGACTATAGCCACAGTGTTGTGGATCATTTGCAATATCCTTTGTTTTTAATTTTCAAAAATAAAAATAAAAATAGAAAACTATCAAAAGATATGTTAGAGCATCAAAATTCATGTACTTTAGCATAAAAATATATCTCCTCGCTATATTAAAGTCTAAATTTTAAATACTCTAAGTCTTTATGGAAGTGGGTCCTAGTTCAAATATTAAATATTAAGCACTTTACAGAGCGGGTTTCGATAATTTATCAAGCGGTGAATAAAAGGCTCAACCCACGAGCACTTTCAGTGCATGGGTTACACAAAGGGTGCCTCTGCAGTTGGCCCTGTTGACTGCGGGGGTAATCCAGATGAACAGTCGAGATTCACTACAGAGGCATAAGCCAAATGAGTTCTCCATACCTCGAGGCCTCTTGTAGTGACGTATGTGGCCATGTGGGTGAAAGTTGTAATCCACGTCGGGTTTTCTTAATGGTCTCTTGACGTGTCTTCTCAACATTTAATTTTAAAGCCCGTGCCACCTATTTAAGGAGGTTTTTCATTTTTCTAAAGTTATTATTGTTATTTTGAGTTTGAAGTTTGCATGCATTGTGTCTTTCTCCGTTATATGTCACCTTGTCAGATATTTGTCATCTTGTCGATTGTCCTCTATCCTAAAGTTGAATTATGGCTAAGTGCTCATCCTTGTCAGGTTCTTCTAGTCACATCCCTCTCATGGACACCGAGAGGGATATCCAGGACACAGATTTTTCCCTTGACTACCTTTCTTTTTATCATCAGGTCCTCCTAAATGATAAAACTTCTCCAATTTACACTGCCATGGAAAAAACTGGTGTGTTGTCTACATGTACCCCAAGAACTCACCTTTTTCCTGAACTTGTGTATTGGTTAGTGTCTGTTATGTACCCTGGGAAATTTTTTGTAATGAATTTTCAAGGGGAAAATTTTCTGCAAGTCTTAGCCCAGTTAATTCGTCAAGCTCTATGTTATCTGGAGTCAGAGTGGTATGTCTAATTCGTCGATGATTCATTCATAGTGCATTATGATAGTCTTGCAGGTCGGGAGTTTAATCAGTTCATTCATTTTCTAAATCTAGATACACAACAGTTTGTACCTGACAGTAAAGAATTCCCCATGGAATTTTTTGATATAGAAGTGAGACTAGTGCTGCGCTGCATTGCAAATATTTTGGGAATGGATGATGATAGTACAGTGGACAAGTCAGTTCCAGGAATGTTTTCCATGATGATGAAGCCAGGAGTTTTGATGGATATTCCATGTTATTGGCAAGAAGATGTTAATTCTCAGATCACGAGCTTATCATTGACGGGCTCATTCAAGTTTCCCTCTCTTATTGTTTACCTATTTTTATATCAAAATGTAGAAGAATTCATGCATCTGGGGTTAAACATTATGGATGTGAATAAGAAAATACAATCGGTAGTATTTTGGACAGACATAGTGAGGAAAAAATAGAATGAGGATGGTTTGTTTGATTTTGCTAGTCATTTTATGTCTTTTTCATATCAATTTTTGAATGGAGTTTCTCGCCCCTACTTTCTTCCCAAAGCTCAAGAGTTTTTGCATCTGGGGACAAATTGTAAGTTTGGTGATTGGTTTATCTTTGAATATTATTCTGAAATTAGACTTTATGGAGCTAGTGTATAACCTTATAGGCTTCCTGTGTTTTTGCCTATGAGATTATTCACTCTGGAGTTCATTAGGAAAATTTTAAACTTTAACCAAATACACTTTTTACCTATGAAGAAAGGTCATATCTTCAAATTTCCAATGACTATGGGTCCCTTTATAGTTAATATGAGAAAAGAAATTGATGAAGCCACTAAGATGTTAGATGAAATGCACCTACTATTAGGAGAGAAGTGGGCTTATGACCCTCACAGTGTCATTTCTAATAGGAGAATTGAAAATGGATATTCATCATTCATTCATGAGAGTAGACCAGATCTAGAAAATGTGGCAAGTAAAGGTGTTGTAGGTTCAGTGAGCTCAAATGTTTAGACTCATGTCATATCAGAAAAATCAAATAAGAGAGGTAAAGAGGCAGTGATGGATTCAGAGGATGAAGAAAAAAGGACTAAGAAGAGAACAAAGTTCAATGAATATTTTGTAGATGCTCAACCTGGTTTCCCATTACAATTGGGAGATGAAAAAAATGTCCCTGCTTCACCTAGGAGACATGAAAGCACTCATGAACAAGTGCCCCATATTAAACAAATCTTTTCCCAGATTGTAGAGAGAAACCAGAAGATGAAGGCAATCATGGAGCCTCAAACTGAGTACCAGATAGCCCCAGATCAAATAAGAATTCTAACTGCAATGGATCTTGAAAAGTATCAATTCAATATTTCTCTTTCACATCCCTCTGATATGTCTATTGGTTCATCTAACAATTTTAACACTGTGAATTTGACTGTAGATGTGAAGAAAATTGCATTGCTAGACAAAGTGAATATACACATGTAAACATGTCAACTGATTATGAATGACCTAACCAAAAAAAATGATGTGGCACTGAAGGCTAAAAATATGCTTGGAAAAGTAATCAAGTAGTTGAAGTTAGAGAAAGCCAATTCTAGGGCTTTGACAATTCAGAATGAGGAACTCAAAAAGACTATAGTGAAGATTGGAGTAGATCCTAATGACAGAACTGTTGTACAGAAGCTTCTACAAAGTGCTGAATTAGAAATCTTTGTACTGAAGAAAAAATTGAAATTGTCTACAGGAGAACACTCCATGGTAGTACAGGTTGCAAAGATAGAAAATGAGAAAGAAAAACTTCTTCAGTAGCTGTTGCAAAAGGAAGAAGAAATTACTAAGATAAAGAAAACTGAATTGTCCTTACAGAATCATATTGAATATCATACTTGTACTTTTGTTTTTCCATCAGGTAGTGAAGATCCATCAGCACAAATATCTCAATTAACCACTGTTGCATATGGCAGAGAGAGATTGAAAAAGAGCACAAGATGATTTAGAAACAACAACAAAGATTATAAAGGCCATTGAGGGAGAAGTCGTTAAATACAAAATGGACTACCAAATTGTTGATGCTGAGACTAAAAATATCAAAGAAAAATTGAAGGGAAATATATCCTTAATACATGCTAAGGATATCATCTAGAATGATATTATTGCAGAAATGAAGACAATCTGGGATTTTATGACTGTGGTTGCAGAAGAAAAAAATATTATCAAGGAATTTTAAGAACAAGTCATGGCAGACAGGAAGAAGACAATTAATAGGGCTATGTGGGCAAGAAATTTTATTAATTTCATTGGTTCCAAAACAGATCAGGAATTGGAAGAAAATGAAAATAAAGACAAGATTTTATATGTTGTAGAAATTAATAAAATGATTGCAGGAAGTCTACAGAAAAGAAGATGATTGAGCATAAGTAGTGAATCAGTTTGATAAATTATTTGATAAAATAGCAAGAGCAGGTTTACCATCATGCTGGGGTCTTGGAGGTGGTCTCTTATCATGGAATTATTATGAACCCTTACTAGTGTTGGAAAAAAGTAAGGTAGACAGTACTCATGAAAAGACTCAGATTCTTAAAGGAGCAACAATGATCAATTTCATTCAAAAACATTTTCAGCTATAGCGGTTAGTGAAAACTTTATTTGTGGAGAAGCCATCTTTCAACAGAATTACTACTTTTATATTGGAGTATCACAAGTTGGTTCATTCACCCAAGAAAAACATTGAGATATGGAAGAAATGCAGAGCCTGGATGACAGATTTTCCAAAGAACCCCTTGACTTCAAAGAAGGATAAACGAGCCAGTCAAGGATATGCAGCAACATTGTCATCAATTCACATTCAGCATATAGATTAGGATTTTAATTTCATGTTATTTTCCTCTTTAAAAGAGAATTTAATTGTAATAAGACATTTTGAGGACATGTAATAGATAGTTGACGAAGTCCTAAGTAGTTGAAGTAGTTAGGATCAGTTAGAGCAGTTACAAACTACTTTCTATTGTATTTAATGAGATGGACAAGAAAGAAAAAGGTTCCAGGTTTTGGACCTTCAAACTGCAATTTTTGTACTCACATTTCAAATGATTAATGAATGAAAAGAAATTTCCTGGCATTTGTTGATGTTGATGTGTCTTCTTTTTTACATTGTGTACTTTCCATCTTTGAATAAAATTAAATAGTGAAGTTGTCGGTCTCTTTTTACTTGTGTGAATAAGAGTTGAAATCCTTAATAGGTGCTCCTTCATTTTAATTGTTTATTTTCTTATAATTTTTTGGAGTTTGAGGTGATATATTATGTACAACGGCATATCAGTTTGGGCTTCTTTCTTTCATGTTCTTCTGATCATTCCATTCTATATCAGCAGATAATAGCAATGTGGGACATTCATTATATATCTCTGAGGGTTTAATGATAAATATTTGAAGGTGATTAAACAAATACCAATATTTCTATGACATAACTATATAAATGTCTTAAGCACAGATTCCTTATCACAACTAAGGGATTGTCTCTTAAGGTACAAAATTTTTTGGCGTCGTTGTCGGTGAACAAAGAAGCAAAGTTCTTTCCCTGTGTTTTGTTCATATTTCCTTTGGCTGTTCAGAGAGGAGGAAATATTAGGCTCTTTTTTTATTTCATAAATTATGTCATATAAAAGGCCACATACGAGGTCAGATACCTCAAAGCAGAAATCTCCTATTCTTTCAGATCCTGAAAGCTAGTTTCTGAAAAAGGCCAGAAATCAAAAACACTTTCTACACCTAATGCTACACTGCCTGCACTAGGCAGCAGTTCCCATATCCTTCCATCTAAGGATATTTCCCGGAAACTCATTTTCTCGGAACAAGAATCCTTGTCCCCACCTATTCATTTCCAAGAAACAAAGTTAGAAGAACAGTCTTTTGAGTGCGTTTCACTTACATTTACAGAAACTTGGCCTATTAAAGTTGCTAGTTCTTCTACTATTGTTCATCAACCTCTTCCCATATCAGTTGTTTCACCTCATCCATCCACATATACAACTAGTATACAAACCCCACATACTCAAGGAGTAGTTAATCAAGGAATAAACATGCAGCCCCTGTTCCTTCTTTCTTGATGAATAGATATGCACCCTTAAATCTCCCACAACCAATGAATGAAATGCCTCAAGAATAACTTAAATTGCTTCCTA
Organism: Pinus albicaulis; assembly: GCA_034641835.2. Classification (NCBI taxonomy): domain Eukaryota; kingdom Viridiplantae; phylum Streptophyta; class Pinopsida; order Pinales; family Pinaceae; genus Pinus; species Pinus albicaulis. The sequence goes on along the minus strand of CM076577.1, from coordinate 723,255,835 downwards.
GATTTATTGGTGAAGATGAAAAGCTGCAGAACAACACTTGCCTTTATTTTGCACTTTTTCTGAAAATTTAAATGTTGAACATCTTGATGTAGTAATGAGACTTTTTGTATAGTCACTGAATGGAGAGGCAAGAAAATGGTTTAAAGGATTACCAAATGGCTAAATTAATAATTAGGATGAATTAGAAAGACAATTCATCCAAATATGGGGTGAAAAGGGAGATCATGGTTATTCATTGACAGAGTTTAATGTTAATAAGAAAAAGCCTAATGAAAGCATGAATGATTTCATTAAAAGATTTAACAAATTGTATAACAGTTTGCCCACATAAATGAAACCCCCTCCTATTGGAGCAAGATTTTTTTTTGCTGGAGCATTTTGTATAAGATTTTAGTTTCACTTTGAGAGAGAAAAGGTCTGCTACTCTTGAACAAATCCAAACAGATGCCTTAGAGATTAAAGCAAACATGACTGTTGCTGGAAAAGCACAGGAAAAGAAAATAGTTCAAGATAAAGGTAAGGATAAAGAAGATTCATCTCAGGATCATAGGATTGATGACATGGCTAAGGTCATCAAGAACTTGTCAAATAAATTAGTGAAGATGGAATTGGATAATAAGAAACCTGCACAGCAAAACAAAGGTGGTTTTAATCCACAGTTCAGAAAGCAACCCTTGCAGATTTTGAAGAGCGAAATAAGAGACCAATATCAAGTTCAAGCACCCTTATATATAGAAGAAACACCTTCACAGTCTGCTGAGGATGATCAGAAATAGGTTGAAGATCAAATATCTGTTGTTTATATGGAATATGATGATGAGGAAGAAGATAAATGTGAAGAAGAATCCATAGAAGCTAGTGTGTCATTTGATCAAGAAGAGATGGATGACTGTTGTAAAAAATTCACTGATTTTATGCAAGCAGAGTTGCATACGAATTATGACCTAAGATCAAAAAAGAGATTAAGAACTCAGGATGATGAGGAAAAATAACCATAGTCAGTTCCTTCTCCAATGGTGGCTCCACAACCAAAGAACTCATCAAAACAATCAGACAAGGGGAAAAAACCTATAAATTCAGGGATTACAAATGAAAAACAAGCTTAGGCTTCCAAAATAATTCAATTGATTCAAATATTTTGGAGAAGATTGTTACTGTACCTAAGCAAAATACTAATTTTAACAAGAATCAAGAAGAACCTGAAAATATTATTAAACATAATCAAGCTTTCATTCTTTCCAAAGAATTAGAAAAGATCAAAATTCAAGTACCTTTGCTTGAATTAGCTAAGACACCTAGTTACAAGAAGGAAATTGCAGAATTTATTAATCTTTCTCAATCTGGTGATATTGGGGATACTGTGAATTTGCAAGAAGAAAAGCCAGTAGTCACTTTTGGACCACATGTTGAAGAGTTACATTATTATGTTCCTCCATTTTATATATCGGTGTTTCTTCATGATTTCATTATGCATAATTGTATGTTATATTATCGTGCATCACATAATCTTATCCATTATCTATGATGAAAGAATTAAATTTACAAATCACTAAGACCTATAGAGACCTTTATTCATTTGATTCAAAAAGGGTGAAGTGTGTTGGGCTTATCAAAGACATGGTGGTATCCTTGGCTCAAATTCCAGCCAAGAGTATCATGATGGATGTAGTAGTTATAGATATTCCAGCCAGATTTGGTATGTTGTTGTCCAGATCTTGGGGGAAAAAGCTTGGAGGTGTCTTAAAACTGGACTTTACATATGCAATCACTCCTGCATTCAATGGGGAAGAAAGAAGGTTATACAGAAAAACCAAATTTTTTAAGACTACCACAAAGAAAGATGCAGGAAATTCCCTTATCTATGGTCAAGAGAATGAGGATCTCTCTTGTTTTATGTTGCATGAAAATGTAGAATTTTTGAAGACTCATAGAAGCAACTCTCTTCAAAAATTTTACATAAGGAGATGGATTCAAATAAAATATGGAAGTTTTATTTTGATGGTGCCTACTCAAAGGATGGCACAGGAGGTGGGTTTTTATTCATATCTCTGGAAGGTAATCTTTTACCTTTTTCTTTTAAGCTTGAATTTGAATCAACCAATAATGTAGCTGAATATGAAGCATTGATTTTGAGTCTACAAATTGTAAAACAAATGGGAATTCAATGTGTTTCCATTTTTGGTGATCCTGAGTTAATTATAAGACAGATCAAGAATTTGTGTCAAAACAAATATCCCAGATTAAGGTCTTATAGAAATGAAGTGTGGAACCTGATTGAAAATAATTTTGAAGCCTTGAATATTCAGTTTATTCCAAGAGAAGAAAATAGAATGTAAGATTCCCTGGCAGTTGTAGCCAGTACATTTAAGCCACCTATTAATCCAAGACTGAGATATGAGATTGAACTAAGGCATAGACCTTGAATTCCTGATAAAGTAAAGCATTGGCAGGTTTTTGAGGATCATGAGAAGATCAATAATTTCCTAACAATGATTGGAAATTTTGAAGACAATGAAATTGATCAGGAAAGTGAACAAACTGATCAGAATGATGTCTAGAAAAACTTTAGGTAGTCAATAGGTGATCAGAAGATAATTTAGTTGAAAGATAATACATTGCCCAGAGGTTTGGTTCCTCTTGAAATATTTTTTGATGCAAATGATGTAGCAATAAACCAGAAAAAGTATCTCAAGATGGTGAAATGGAAGACTGTAATTTAGGAACTCAGCAGGAGCCCGAGATGGTTAAATTCTTGAAAGGAGTTCATAAGGATTATAAATAAAGGTATGTTGATCTTTTCAAGAAATATATGGATGTGTTTGCATGGTCCTATGAATATTTAAATACATATGATTTAGACATTATTCAACATAAAATACCATTAAAAGATGGGATAAAGCGACATAGGAAGAAGCTCAGGCAGATTAATCCATTGTTACTTGTCCCAATTGAAAAAGAAGTGAAGAAGCTGTTCCAAGCAAAAATTATAGTCCCACTTAGATACTCAGACTGGGTTTCTAATCTGGTTCCTATCAGAAAGAAGAATGGAGAGATAAGATTTTGTTGATTTCAGGAACTTGAACAAAGCTTCCCTAAAATATAATTATCCTTTTCCAAATATGGATTATGTTCTACAAAAATTGACCGGAGCTCATAAGTTTTCCATGGTTGATGGTTTCTCTGGGTACAACCAAGTAGCTATTGAAAAATAAAATCAGAAGAAAACAAACTTTACCACAACTTGGGGAACGTTCATGTATGCCAGGATGCCATTCGGTCTCATGAACGCAGGGGCTACTTTCAAGAGAACAATGGATATAGAATTTGTGGGTGACAAATTTGTAGTCATATATTTGGATGATGTGACTATTTTTTTAGGTTTTGATGATGAGATCTTGGAGCATCTACAGAAGGCTTTCCTGAAATGCAGGAAGTTTGGGTTATCATTGAATCCTAAGAAAACTTTGTTTTCTTTGGAGGAAGGTAAGTTGTTGGGACATATAGTTTCAAATCAGCGGGTGAAAATTGATCCAGCAAGATTTGAGACTATACAAACAATCCCATTGCCTAGAAGTAATAAATATATCCATGTAGGTTTTAACCCTGAACATAAATTATCTACACACGAATATTATAATAGAAAATAAATAATAGCGAGAGCATAAAACATAAAACATATAAACATAGAGATTTTCCCCTTGATCCCAAATCGGGACGACCAGCTTGATTTTTCATTATATTCCTTTTAGTGTTACAACACATATATATACATGCCGAAGCATACATGAACCCTGGATTAGAACATAACCGTAGTTCCCTTGACCAGATCTGAAAAAATACCAGGGGCCAAAAACCATCGTACCCCAAAACCATGTGCAAAACCATGCACAAAACCATGGTCACAAACTACCCACCGGAAATTAAGGACCAAAAAATTTTCGTCGGGGCGCTACCCTGAACCCCTTGCTTAGTCATGGAAAGAATATAACACATACCCAACATTCTCCCACTTGTTGTTTTATTTCCACAAGGGGCCACAAGAGAGCTTAGTCAATGGCCCAATTATTCAACACCCATTGTTTCTCTACACCAAGAGAACTTCTGAGTACTCACAGACTTTGTCAATGCATATGCAACATTCTTCAAAGTGTCCACCTTTACCAGCAACACCCTTTTAGCCTCAACCATATCTCTAACAAAGTGATATTGAACACCAATGTGCTTTGTATTTGAATGATAAGTAGGGTTCTTAGCCAAGAAAATTGCACTTTGGCTATCACAGTCTATCCTTATAGCTTGCTGTACCAACCCCATACTCGAACACAATCTCTGCAACCAAACATCTTCCTTGCTTGCATGAATGGCTGCTATGTATTCTGCCTCTGTAGTTGAAAGAGCCACTACAGACTGTCTTTTACTCATCCAACTGACTGCGCCTCCAAATAGGCTAAACACATACCCACCTGTAGATATTCTTTGGTCCAGATCTCCAGCCTAGTCTGCATCAACAAAACCACGAATGTCCAACATTCTTTCCAATCCTGGTCTTCCCTGGTAGCACAAGCCATAATCACTAGTGCCACGTAAATATCTGAAAACCCACTTCATTGTCATTCAATGCTCCTTCCCTCGGGTTGAACATAAACCTGCTCAATACTCCCACTGCATGTGCAATGTCTGGTCTAGTACAGACCATTGCATACATTAGGCTACCCACTGCACTTGCATATGGAACACGGGACATATCCACCTCTTCTTCTTGTTTCTTGGGACACTGTTCAGTAGACAGCTTTACACCTACAGGAATAGGAACATTCACTGGTTTACTATCCTGCATATTAAACCTCTACAATATAGTCTCGACATACTTCCTTTGGTTTAACCAGAGCTTCCTCTTTGCTCGATCTCTCTTAATTTCCATGCCCAAAATATAGTTTGCAACACCAATATCCTTCATGTCGAATTTGGAGAACAGTTGGGTCTTAAAATCTTGGATAATTTCTTTGTCATTTCCAATCAACAACATATCATCCACATACAAGACCAAGTAAATAACATGGTCACCAATTAATTTAAAATAAACACAGTGATCCTCCTTGCTTCTGGTGAAGCCAAGTCCCCGTATATAGGTATGAAATTTCTGATACCACATCCTTGGTGACTTGTTTAACCCATACAGAGACTTCTTTAACCTGCATATCAGTTATTTCTTCTCCTTCACCATAAAGCCTTCAGGTCGTTTCATGTAGATCTCCTCTTCTAGATCCCCGTGAAGAAACGTTGTCTTCACATCCATCTATTCTACCTCAAAATCAAATGCAGCAGCAACAGATAAAAGTAATCTAATAGAAGTAACTTTGGCAATAGGAGAAAAAATATCACCAAAATCAATTCCCGACACCTGGGAATAACCTTTTCTACCAACCGAGCTTTGTATTTCTCCACCTTGCCTTCTACATTCATCTTCTTCTTAAACACCCATTTTCTCCCGATGGGCTTCCTTCCAACGTTAACCCACCATATCCCATGCCTCATTTTTGTGCAAGGATGCCATTTCATCAACCATGGCCTCCTTCCAGAGTTTTCCATCCTCTGAATCTACTGCCTCCCTGACAGTTCTGGGATCATCATCAGTTATAGTTAAGGAAAATTTTGAACAGAAAGAAGATGGATTATACCTTTCTGGATGTCTTCTTTCCCGAACTGTTCTTCTCACAACTGGAGTTTGTGGCTCTTCCCCTTCTGATTCCTCTTCTGTTGTAGAGTCTGATTCATCCTCCTTTAGCTCAAACTCTATCTTCTCAGGTTCCTTTGGTATGAATTCATGTTTAACAACATCTTTCACCTCTCTAAACACCACATCTCAGCTGTACACAACCTTCCTTGTTTCAGGGTTCCAAAGCTTGTAACCTTTTAAACCATCCTTATACCCAATAAAGATGCACCTTTCAGATTTATTATCCAACTTGGTCCTTTTCTGCTTTGGAACATGTACAATAGCATCACATCCAAATACCCTTATATGTGAAAAAGAGGGTTTCTTACCAGTCCATACCTCATGTGGAGTCTTATCCTCCAACACTGATGAAGGTGATCTATTAACCAGATAGCATGCAGTCTCCACTGCCTCTGCCCAGAATTCTTGTCCTAACCCAGTACCATTGAGCATGCTTCTTGCCTTTTCCATCAGTGCTCTGTTCATTCTTTCTGCAACTCCATTTTGTTGAGGTGTGTATGGAGTAGTCTTATATCATGCTATACCACACTTCTTACAGAACTCTTCAAGTTCCTTCTTGCAGAACTCCCCACCATTATCTATCCTTAGCGCCTTTATCTTCTTCTATGTCTAGTTTTCCACCAAACCCTTAAATTCTTTAAATCTGTCAAAGACTTTAGATTTCTTTCTCAAGAAATATATACATGTATTCCTTGAGAAGTCATCTATGAATGAAACATAGTACACATACTTTCCCAATGATGGAACTGACACAGGTCCAAACACATCACTATGCACAAGTTCTAATATCTCGTTCGCCCTCTTAGCACCAGAAGGAAAACTCACCCAATTCTGCTTCCCATATACACAATGTTCACAGAAATAAAATCCAGAGAGAAATTAGACATACCTTCTACCATACCATTTCTATGCAGTATTTGAAGGCCCTTCTCTCCAATATGTCCAAGCCTTTGATGCCATAGCATGGTCTTTTCTCCAGAAACAGCTAGGTTTTCCGCTCCACTTTCAGGAACTATAAAATTGTTACACCCATCAATAACAGTGCTACCTTGTAGCTTGTACCGAGTTCTATTCTGAACTCCCCGCATTAATACCAATGCTCCCCAAACCATCTTGTAGGCATCTTTCTCGAACATTGTTTTTACACCTGCATCATCCATCTTGCTTACAGAAATAAGATTTATAGCCAATGCAGGAATATGCAGAACAACAGGAAGTGTTCTTAATCCTTCCACCTTGCAGCTCCAGTTTGACCTTTCCGCGTCCGACGATTCTAGCCTTCCTATCATCTCCGAGGAAGACATCACCACCATCATATTTCTCATACTCTCAGAACCACTCCCGATGGGGAGTGAAGTGAAAGGATGCACCTGAGTCAATCAACCATGACTCATGATCTACATGTGTATTTTAAGAAGAAGCCAAATGCACATCCCCACCTTCATCCAAGGTGGTTTTTTCCTCTGCAGAAGGAGCATCATCAGATCCCTTTCCTTTCTTAGGAGCTTTACATCTACACTCCCTTTTTTAGTGCCCTTCCTTTCCGCATTTCCAGCATACCTTTACAAACTTTCCAGGAGATTTAGATCTCCCTCTAGATTTGGATCTCCCACTCGAAACATTATTCTTGTTTCTGTTTTTGGACCTTCCTCATATAGATAAGCCACCTCCATTGTGGCCCTCCATATTTCTCTGTCTCATTTCCTCCGACGACAAGGCTGAGACAATGTCATAAAAATTCAAGGTAGTTGTATTGCTACCTATTGCAATAACTAGACTGTCCCACGAGTCTGGTAGAGAACACAACAAACTGATGCACTTATCTTCATCTAATATTTTAATATCAATAAATGACAGCTGACTTACCACAATATTGAAGGCATTCAGATGCTCTGTCACCGAGTCTCCATCCTTCATCCTCATGTTATATAGCTTTTTCCGCAGGAACAACTTATTCACCAGAGACTTAGATTGGTACAAAGTCTTAAGTTTTTCCCACAAATTCTTCATCGTAGCTTCCCCAGATACATTCAACAATACTAAATCTGAAACACACAACTGTATTGTGCTCTTAGCCTTCCAATCCAGTTTCTTCCAGTCTTCATCTGACATTTCTGTCGGTTTAGTACCTGGATCTACCATGATCCACTGATATTTATCCACCAGCAGATCCTCCATCTTGAGCTTCCATAAATCAAAACTCTGACCATTAAATTTCTCGATCTCTATCTTCCTGCCGCTCACCATATTCTTTCACCACAAGAATCGATCCCGCAGATCTCCCACTGAACAGGGTCTACCTCAGGCCCGAGCAAAAAACCCTCAGCAGCAAAGGCGTCCCCTTGAAGCCGAAACAGCTCTGATACCAAATGTAGGTTTTAACCCTGAACATAAATTATCTACAGACGAATATTATAATAGAAAATAAACAATAGCGAGAGCATAAAACATAAAACAGATAAACATAGATATTTTCCCCTAGATCCCAAATCGGGATGACTAGCTTGATTTTTCATTATATTCCTTTTAGTGTTACAACACATATATATACATGCCGAAGCATACATGAACCCTAATCCATTAACCCTAGATTAGAACATAACTGTAGTTCCCTTGACCTGATCTACAAAAATACCAGGGGCCGAAAACCATCGTACCCCAAAACCATGTGCAAAACCATGCACAAAACCATGGGCGCGGACTACCCACCGGAAATTAAGGACAAAAAAATTTTCACCGGGGTGCTGTCCCAGACCCCTTACGCATGCTTAGTCCTGGAAAGAATATAACACATTCCGAACAATCCAAATATTTCTAGGGAAAATTAATTTTCTGAGGAGATTTGTCCCAAATTATGCTGAGATAGTCAGAAGAATAACAGATATGCTAAAGAAATTTTTTGAAGTGAAATGGGGAAAATATGCAAGAGAATCCTTTTCCAAGATTAAAGAGGTTCTTCAAGAAGCTCTAGTTTTGATCAGCCCCGATTATCAAAAGCCTTTCTAAATATTTTCATTTTCATCACCCTCTACCATGACTGTTGTGTTGTTGCAAAAGAATGAAGAAGGAAAAGAGAAACCTGTAGCATTTTTCAGTATAGTTCTCAGAGATGCAGAACTCAAATACAATATTTTGGAGAAACAAGTATACGCTTTAGTTAAATCATTGAAATATTTCAGGACTTATGTACTTCATTCTCAGATAGTAGCATATGTACCCAACTCAGTTGTAAAAGATGTGCTAATTCAAAGTGATGTGGAGGGAAAAAGAGGAAAATGGATTGCTAAAATCCAAGAATATGATTTGGATACTAAGCCTACTAAGATGGTAAAAGGATAGGGCCTAGAAAAACTTCTCATAGATTCTAATTTTCAAGCTATGGGAATTAATCTGCTTGCACCCTTGGATGAAGTTGTTGATGAAACAAGTCAAAGTAGCACAAAATCAGCAATCAAATAAAATTTTCTCTGCTCTGATTGGTATAAGGATATTATTCACTATTTGTGCTTCTTCTCTTGTCCTCCCTCAATAAACAGAAAAAAGTACAGAGCTCTTAAACTCAAAGCTCAACCTTATGTTATGATTGATGCTAAATTATATTGGAAGGATCCTACTGGTGTTTTGTTACTGTGTTTGACAGAAGGAGAGTCAATGGAGGTTATCAAAGAGTATCATGAATGTCTGTGTGGGGGTCATTATAGTTGGAAACTTACTGCTCATAAAATTCTCAAATCAAGTTTTTACTTACCTTCCTTATTTTCTGATGTATACAGAGTGGTTAGGAGTTGCCATAAATGTCAATTGTTTGAAAAAAAAAGAAGTTAGCTCCTCTACCTCTTCTCCCTATATTTGTTGAAGAACCTTTTAGACAATGGGGATTGGATTTCATTGGAGAAATCAATCCACCATCAAGTGGGCAGTTTAAGTGGATTTTGATTTCCACTAACTATTTTACAAAGTGGGTGGAGGCAATACGTACCAGAAAAGAAAATGATCTGATAGTAATGAAGTTTGTCGAAGAGAACACCTTTAGCAGGTTTGGATGTCCAGTGAATATTTTATCAGAAAATGCTCAGGTATTCAATTCGGTCATATTTATAAATTTTTGTCAAACATATAATGTCATTTTGTCTCATTTTACAGTATATCATCCTCAAGGAAAGGGGCTAGCTTAATCTTCCAACAAGACATTGGTAAGGATTTTGAAGAAAAAAATTAATGAGAATCAGAAGAACTGGGATTCAAATTTGACATTCTGGGCAGTGAAAATGACTACTAGAATATCTATTGGTAAGTCCCCTTATGAATTAGTATATGGTACTCAAGCTTTGTTTCCCACTCAGCTAGCACTAGCACATTTGGCCCAATTTCTGACGGCTAAAATGTCGCTCTTGTGACAATTCCGAATTTTTAGTTAAGTGTCGGAATAGCGACAGTTGTTCCGATGTTTCTAGACATTCGTCGCTCTTCCGACGTTAGCACGATCGTCTCTATTCCAATGCTAGATGGTCGTCACTATTCTGACATTAGCAAAAGCGTCGCTGTTCTGATGCTAGCCAAATCGTCACTATTCCGACGTTAGAAAAAGCATCGCTCCACCGACGTTCCATTATCGTCGCTCTTTTGACATTTCTCAGGTTTTGAAAATCATGTCGTAAGTTCGACGTGTGTGACTTTTAATCGCTCTACTGATGCCTTGTAGACTTTGTCAGATGTCCGATGTCTTGCAGACTTTGTCGCAAGTCTGACGGTTCAGAATTCGTCCAACAGTCGTCGCTATTCCAATGTTTGTGGCTTTTAGTCGCTCTACTGACGTCATGCAGACTTCTTTGGAAGTCCGACATCTTGCAGACTTTGTCGCAAGTCTGACGGTTGTAAGTGGATAGCAAGCATCGGAATACCGATGGAAAAAAACTTATATCGAAAAAAAAATGGGTGCAGTCTTCCAGCTCAAGGAATACCAATGATATCCGAGCATCTCAAGGAATGTGTACTGTGATGGCATATGACCTCAATAGGTACTTTTTTTCACCTAATGATTTACTTCCTCTTATAATTTGTCAAGGATGGACTAATATGGATCAAAGAACCAAATTTTAAGCCTATTTTAGACTTGTATAGGTTGGCTCCAAGATACATATAAGGTTTTCTACTCCACTAAAGATATGCTAGCCTCCTCAAAAGACATGTAAATTTAATAGGTTAAAATGAGTATAAATAGAGGCTAAACTTTCCTCCATTTTGTCCTTCATTCATTGAATAAATAAGTAGAAGACAAGAAAAAAATTATGAAGAAGACAAGGAATCAGGACGAAGATCATAAACCAAAATATTCTATGGCATATCTCCTAAAGGACCAAACTTATATGTGATCCATCTATGTACTAAAAACACCAAAGCCTTTGTGATTCATCTCTTAGGAAATATAGGACCAAAAGTATGAAGTAATTTCTACGAAAAGTAATTGAATTTTTTTTGTGCAAGGAAATAAATGTATCTCTATGGGAAGGGGCCAAGAACTTATGGATTATGTCTAAGAAATCAAATCAAAAATTTGTGAGAAATATTTGAGATCCTGAAGTTGAATTTCTGTGTGTAAAATTATTGCATCACTTATGGAAGAGGATCCTACATTCTTTGTTTTCTTAATATTGTCACCATATTAAGAAGGGACTACTAGTTTTATTTACTCTTTTTGTTAGGGAGGTAGAGCCTCATTAATGTGCACTAGTGTTATATGTTCCCAAATATTGTCGAATATTAGTTTATGAACATGAGTGCAAGGTAGGGGACAGAATGAAGAGCTAGTTCAACGAAGGAAGTTAGAAGCTGCTAAATTGGTGATTGGATACTAAGTGATTTGAGGAGTGAAATATATTGTTATATGAGTAGACATTTTTGGAGCATTCATAGAATACCTTTTTTAAATAATTTATGAAGATCTTGTTGAATGCTTGAAGCCTTGTTAAAGAAGCCTCATTTAAGAAGAATTGAAATCCATTGAATTAGCCTCTTGGTAAGAGATATTGATAACCATTTTTGGAGCAGTAAAATGTAACTATGATAAATCTCTTGATGATGAGAAATCTGACCTATGATAATTTGAGACAGAATGTGGGATATGATCTATAGCAGATCTTGTATATTTTGGAGCAGACTTTGGAGACTAATTGAAATAGATTAGATTCTTGACCTAAGTACATTGGAAGATATGTCAAACATACCATTGAATACTTCTGAATAAATCGATTGAAGCTTATTTGAAGTATCTTGGAGGAAATATATACCACCTATAGAAGAATTTGTTGAATTAAATCTTACCTGTAGTGAGGTTTCCACCTGAATCCAACATTATGCATGGAACCATAACACCCCTGACATGCCAAACTAAAGGATTATCAAGAGAAATTAAGGAAATTTGTAACTTGTTGTGAATGAAAATTTGTACAAAGACTTAAAGAGACGTTGTTGAAACATAAAAGTGTATTTTGGATGCACTATAACCATATTTTATCAAAGTGTTTGTTATAAATACCAACACATTGCTTGGAGCTCACATATGTCAACAAATAAAAAATGTGGAATGTGATGGCAAATGAATTCATTGGGTACTTTTTTCCACCTAATGGTTTACTTTCTCTTACAATTTGTTAAGGATGGAATAAGCTAGATCAAAGAACCAAATTTTAAGCCTATTTTAGACCTATATAGGTTAGCTCCAACATATACAGGTTGGCTCCTCCACTAAAGATATATTTTCCTCCTCAAAAAGACATGATATTTCAATATGTTCGAACGAGTATAAATAGAGGTTGAACTTTCCTCCATTTCAGCCTTCACTCGTCCAAAAATTAAGTAGAAGATAAGAAAATAAAGTGAAAAGAAGACCATGAATAAGGACTAAGACTAGAAACAATATTATTTTGTGGCATATCTCCTACAGCATCAAAATTATATGTGATACATCTCTGTACTAAAAAGACCAAAGTCTTTTTGATTCATCTCTAAGGCATAAGACCAAAAGTATGAAGTAATTTATGTGAAAATTAAGCGAAACAATTTTTTGCATGGAGATAAAGGTATATTTAAGGGGCCAAGACCCTGTGGATTATATTTGAGAAAGTAGACCAAAAATTTGTGAGAAAGAGCTCATATCCTAAGGTTTAATTTACGTGTGAAAAAGTATTGCATCACTTGTGGAAGAGGGAGACAAAATTATTTGTTTTCTTAAGATTGTCATCATATTAAGAAGGGACTATTATTTCTATTTATTCTTTGTTTTAGGGCACCATAGACTCAATAATTCACACTGGTATTATATGATCCCAAGGAGGGTCGAGTCTTAGCTTATGAACATGAGTGCTAGATAGGGGATAAAGTGAAGAACTAGTTCAAGAAAGGATTTTACGAGTCGCTACATTCGAGATTGGATACTAAGTGATTTGACGAATGAAATCTATTTTTATAAGAGCATACATTCTTGGAGCATTCATAGAAGACCTTGTTTGAAGCATTGTTGAAGATCTTGTTGAAGACTTGAAGCGCTATTGAAGAAGCCTCATTTGAGCAAACTTGAAATCCCTTGAAGTAGCCTCCTAGTAGTAGATATTGACAATTGTTTTTGGATTTAAAATGTATATATGATAAATCCCTTGATGATGAGAAAAATGACCTATGGAAATCTTTGTAAGAATTTGGGATATGATCTATAATGGACCTTAGATATTTTGGAGCAGAATTTGGAGACATCTTAAAATAGACTTCATCCTTGACCTAAGTACATTGGAAGATATGTCAAGAATACCGTTGAAGACTTTGTAACCAATCCATTAAATCTTATTTTAATTATCTTGGAGGCCATTTTTGGAAACTCTAGAAAAATTTGTTAAAGTAAATCTTAGAGTGGTATGTGATGCATTGTTGGAGCAGTATTGGATACATTATTTAAGAATTGGTAAAGTATTATTGGAGAGATAGTTCAAGTATTATTGGTAAATCACTTTCTGGATTTGAAACATAGCATTATGATCCAACCTACATACACAAGGACTAAATACATGACCTTGGTTTCAAGTTGGCTCTCAAAGTCTCTGGATTGACACAAATCACCACATCCTGCAGCAAAACAAGATTTGCCACTTAATCCATTGACAGAGCATCCCATCTTTAAATTCCCAATCTCAGGAGATAGATTCACCTATTCATGACTTGGAAAGCTCCCTTTCCAATTTTTTCTACTACCCTAATGAAAGAGAAATAGATTCACACATTCATGACTTGGGATGCTCCCTTTCCACCTTTTATACAACACTGAAAAATGATGCCTTTCTCTCCTCATAAGGGAAGTATTTATACACAAAAATCATTGTGTACTTGTATCAACTTAACCACAAGCCCTCAAGAGGATCACTTCATACTTCTCAGTTGTTGCATCTATTTGGGGCAGCAAGCAACAATCAAAGATCTATCATTCTTCAAATTCTGCCCTAAACAGAAGCCCTAAAGAACAACACCTCATACTTCCAGATTTTCCCACCTAATTGGGGTAAGAAGTGACAAGGAAAGATTTATGATTTTTCAAATTCTAGATGGATGTAAACACTTTGTAATGTAGTGACAAGAAAAAATTTTAATTCTTTGAATTCTAGATGGATGCAATCACTTTGTAGTGCCAATTTGATAACCTTCCTCTACTTGTAATATCCTCTATGAGGGGAAACCTTCACACCTCTACCTTATATCAACACTGACGAAGTTAGAAATCCCATTGGCCCATCCTATTTATCTGTCAAGACTCAAGTTTGAAGAATAAGGAAAAATACTGGACACTTTTATTATACAATAAGCTGAAACAAAAACTAAACTACAAGACAAGGATATTTATCCTCAATGGGGAGGATGAACCCAATTCTACCAATCCTATCAGATATCCCTCTATAAAAGCAACATTCTAATTCAAACATCTCAAGTAATAGACAAACTAGTCTATGATTTTACCCGTCCACTAGTTGGTGCACAAAGCATCTTAGATTCATGTTGGAAGGAAAAAGAGTAGAAAAAGTGACAGAGAATTGTAGGTAGATTGTGGTATTTGTCTAATTTTCCTTAATGCCTCTTAAGGGAAACATATTCTATCAACCTATGATGCAATTGATATTTGTGGTATAACTTTTAAAGACTCTTAACTATGAGCATTGAGAAGGCTATGCTTGAAATTCCTCCAACGGAGTCAACACAAGAGGATTTTAAAGAGGGAAATGAAACCTAAAACTATCATTTCATACTGCTACCTCTAAAGAAGTCATATTTTTTTCCTCAAAGGGAGGCCTCTATACATTGCTATACCTGCATTAATTTAATACATGGTACAAGTGGGAAGGGTCATCAAGTGTATACCCAATTATAAACCATTAGATAGGGTGATTACTCTTGTAGTACATACAAGAGAGATATTATGATAGAACAAAACCAATAACATGACAATATTAATCTCATATCCGAGTGTACACATAATTGACATTCCTATTATGATCTACCACCCATGAATCTTTCCTTGAGAAATAAACATCAAAATCACCATGGAAACTCGGGAAAGAAGTGACAAGGAAAGATTTATGATTTTTCAAATTCTAGATGGATGTAAACACTTTGTAATGCAGTGACAAGCAAAAAATTTAATTCTTTGAATTATAGATGGATGCAATCACTTTGTAATGCTAATTTGAGAACCTTCCTCTACTTGTAATATCCTCTATTAGGGGCAACCTTCACTGAGTATTACAATCGAAATATTTTTATGCATATTCATTGTTGAACACATTTGCTCGAAAGTGTATGTTACCTTGGAAGTGTTCGATATTTTTGAAGTTTCACCCCTTCTTTTTTTGTTAAAAGTCTCATACTTATCTACTAATGATGGTAAGGGACTAGCTTCATGTGAAGGTCCTTGCCATTTTTGAGAAGGATTCGATCAAATTTGTCCATCGTACTTACGGGTTAATGTATGCTTCAATACTTTCTCAACAAACAAAGATACATAAATAATGTCTCCATCACTGGAACATGTAACTGAACTTCATCTTTGGATTATTTTTAACTTTAATATGCTTCTGTTTCTAGAAATATTTGTTATTACCACCAAAAAAGAACTCTGGCCTCACAAAATTGCAAGAATCATGCAGCTTTCAAGGTCGAAAACTAAGAACAATGCTACATTCACTTATCTACAAATTCAGTGAATTTTCAGACCTCATACTAACTACAATAATGGAAAATATCACACCTCAACAGCTTTCAAATTTTTTGAGACTCTACTATCCTTGGGTATTTTGAACGTCACACCATTGCATTCAAATTCTAGGAGTGGATTGCCTGCATCTTGATGTTCCTGCATGCCAAGGTCAAGACAAATTTATGCCACATTTATTTTTAAGAAAATTTTCTCTATATTACACACAAAGTAATATGCACAAGAGTAGCAAAGAATAAACAATCATATTGCAGCTAGAGCTGCAATAATATGAATATGTAGAAACAAAAACATTTTTGGCATTTATAATAGGCAAACTCGTGCCAACAATTACTCGTGATATTTTATAAGCATCCTTAGGAATATTTATCATTAGTTTTCTGCGGTAAAATTAGACATTTTTCAACTATTATAAGGTATGTTTTATTGCTGAAATAAATTTCTTTGTTTTCACCCTAGGGTAAATCATTCATTTTCCATCGCAAGTAGTATCCAGATAATTAATAACAAAGAGGTAAATAACATTAAGGGGATCTTGGATAGAAACTGAAGGGATCAACACCTTGAATCTGTTATTAGAGGTATCAAGTTAGAGATCAATTTTGAGTAAGAATAAACAATTAAAGATGAATAAACAATTTAAGTAAACAACCATATTCTTAAATAGGCCTCAGACATCCAGCCTATTTCAGCCCTATTTTCTTCTTAATCATGACTAGCCTAAATTGAGATTGATCCTCTTCATTTCTTGTTTCCTTGTTCCCCTAAGATTGATTAGGAGCATAATGAGCATCTTGCTAGCAATTCCTAAAAAAATTCCCAAATCTGTGGCAACTATTACACTTGAAAGGTAGTTGATAGTAATACAATTTTTGGAGGAAGATCCTCTCATCCAGCTATAGAGGAATGGCCTCCACGAGACCTTTATCCAACTCGACTTCAACACAAATACAAGACACAAAAATTGGCATCCCTTATGTTCTGCCACTTCAAGTAACTTCCCAAATTCACCATTGATATCCTTTAGAATAGCCTTGTCCCAAAAGATCAACAAAAAAATGGGATGCAAACCCATTACAAAACGAGGAGAATTCCTCCATTGGATTGAAGTTTAGATACCAAGGTTTTAGATATAGTGCAGGAGTGCCTAGAATCCTATAAAATAAGGACCTGATCAAAAGATTAAATTCTAATCTTCTTCATATATGAACAAGAAAGCAAAATAAACCTCTTCAAAGTGCAAAAACGGAGATTTGTCCCTACGTATTTAGAGCCCAACAATCTGAGATCCATATATCTACTACAATCGAACTATGATGCAACCCAGTGAATTTACATATCAATGCTCATCATGTGAGGATGGACACTTTCCATCAAGTTTCTTAGTTCTAGATCAACAGAGACGAGATCATTACCTTCTTCACAAATTGGCTTGTTGGGGGTAGCTTCACAGGCATCAATAAGGTGGCTAACAAATTTTCAAGAAATGTATTTGGATGATCAAAAGAAAGGTTGGACAAATTAGTAGACCCACTCTAGACATCCATTCAAAACATACTCTCTATTCATCAAATACTAATGGTGCCAATTTTAGACTAGAGTATTAGCCCAACAAGGATCCCCTCCTTTCCAAAACATCAAAACATCCATTGATTTTTTCCTTATGTGTAACATTCAAGATAGGGATAATATGGTATACTTTTATATGGATAATTTAATACTACTTGCTATGAATGTGTGGGACCCCAACTCTCAGCTAGGTGATGTGAAATTTATTTCTTTAGCCTCCTGGATGACCCGTGAAGAGGCCATGGTAGAATAAATCAAAAGAATCATGGAAAAAGAGATTGATAACATTTTTGAATCATGGAATAACTACAAGGCCCTCGCATTATCACTATTAACCAAATGATTATAGTAGAAGATCAACCGATGACAACTATCTACAAAAAAAAAAAATAGGAGTAGGAAAAACTTCATTTTGAAGATACCTTTAGATTGTTGGGAGATGAGAGCCTGCAAGCATGCCAAAGAAGGTGGCATACCTTGGCACACAGTTTGAGAATAAAGGAATATCATTCACCAAAAAGGTTGAAGAGTTTTTTGGATAGAAGAAAGACTAACGAAAGAAAGATTAACGAGCCAAAAAAAATGTAAATCATTCTAAAATATCTCTCATTTGATTTAATATTCCACCACAAGGCCGAGAGTAGTAATTTCATAGAATAATTTATGCCAAAGAAATTATTTACCAGTTAGGTTGAGCCTATAAGTTAAATCATAGTGATGTGATGTACCTTTCTCTATTGATATAGATCATAGTGCTAAAGAAGACTTTGCAAATCTGATAGATGGTTATGGAAAGGATATTGGACTAAAGAATGTTGGATAAATGCAATCCTTCTATAGTCGGATGTGGCATTGCTCGAGGGTAATAACTGATACTCAACAGAGTATCAAACATCAATGATATGTCACTTGGTAGTACTTGATGGTTGTGATATTCAGTTGTGCTTGATGGGTGCTAGATACTTTTTCATATGTCAAAGAACTTATTTTATCACCTCAAGTTTTATCTACCTACAATGGCACCCTACTTAGCAGTAACATAAGGAAAGATGTTTTCTATAGGTTTGAAACTTGTTGGTTGCATTTACAAGACTGGAAGGCTATGCCTGAAATTCCTCCAAGGGAGTCAACAAAAGAGGATTGTAAAGAGGGAAATGAAAGCTACAACTATCATTTCATACTGCTACCTCTAAAGAAGTCCTATTTTTTTCCTCAAAGGGAGGCCTCTATAAGTTGCTATACTTGCATTCATTTAATACATGGTGCATGTTGGAAAGGTCATCAAGTGTATACCCAATTATGAACCATTAAATAGCGTGATTACTCTTGTAGTACATACAATATAGGTATTATGATAGAACAAAACGAATAACATGACAATCTTAATCTCATATTCGAGTGTACACATAATTGACATTCCTATTATGTTCTACCATCCATGAAGCTTTCCTTGTGAAATAAACATCAAAAGCACCATGTAAATGTCAAGTCACAAAGGAATTAATATGTCCAAGAATCTTACCATATCAAGAATGGAATGTCTTTGTACTAGTGCTTAGCATGGTTACACACTCAAGTGATGGAAATATCGCATATAAATACCAAATATATATTATAATCACACAAATTATACCAATTATTCTTATGCTACCATTACAGTGTAAAAGACTCCATGACTCAACTATCTTTTGTAAAATTTTAAAGGAAAAATGAAAAAATAATTTCAGTTGGTTAACACAAACACCAAATTTGGATAAGTCCACTAGTTTGGTTGATCTAAAAATGGTGTGGATAACTTGTATGGAGTTCAAGAACCTACCACTCAGTTTTAATTAAAATGATCTAGCTTGAACTTGACATTTTGTGGAATTTTGGCTTGAAAGTGGTGTATGTTTTTTTTTACTATTTATGTGTCTTAAGTTTATCTGTTATTTTTGTAATTTAAAATTTATAAAAGCAACATAATTCAGCAGTAAAACCATTAAACACAACAGAAATATAATATAGGAGTTCACTCGAAATCTCGGGGGCTACGTCTCCTTTGAGTCTTGTCAACTAGACTCGACTCTTTGGGATTAAAGTAATTGTTCTTTTACAAGTTTCATGCTTAACATCAATGAATAAAAAAATGATTCAAAGGGTTGAGAATACCATTTAACATCCCTCTAATGGCTGTCCAAATTCTGCAAATAGCTTTAGACTCATATTAACACATTTCCTTATGTCGGTGAACTAATATTCTCTGAGCTTCTAAATGGCACAAACTCCCTCAGAATTCTATTTAAATCACGGAAACCACTACTACTGTATCCAAAAAAAATTATAAACCAAATTTAAACTGATAAATTTCTTAAATCAAGCACAACATCCTCAAAATAGGCTATCCTCCACGGTTTGCCCAGGGCTGACCAAATCTTAAAATCAGCTTCTTGAGCTTTGTAAGTTCTTAAAATGTTTTGAACCCACTTCCATTGGTTCCAACATGTCTAAAATAGCCAATTTCGACTATTTTTTCATCATAAACAGCCTCTAGCTGCTTCGGTTTCACCTCCATACACTGTCGGCACCCCTTGCCACTGGGGTCAAATAAAACCTCTCTGCTAAGTTTTAGACCTCTAGAAGTTATCCAATGTTGGGTGTGGAGCCTGATTATCTTGTTTACTTTGTATCACAGCATTGGACCCCTGTACATTAAAAGGGGCGTTAACGCCGCCCGTAATTAATCGCTATCGTGGGGGGTCCAGGGGGGGCGGCAGCGCTTTTCGGAGCCCCCCCCTGGCGGGGGTTCAGGGGCAGTGCCCTCGAAGCTAAAAATAGATGTAAAATTGCTTTGTAAAAGTATAGTAATTTCTAGTCAATCTGGGTCGTTCATTAGGCAAATGATCTGACGGTGGATGTTATGTTTAGATTAGGGTTTTTTGCCCTAGAAGGCAACCCCTCGCTTTTATTGTATTGCGGCTGTGTATTGTATGTGTATTCTCGGAGTGAGAAACAAAGAGGGATACTGTGACAGAGAACAGAGGATATTACAACGGATCTGTTGTAGGTTTTGTCTCTTCATTTTTTGCTGTATAATAGAAAGGAAGGACTGGCTGTTCGGGGTGGACGTAGCCCAAACTAGGTGAACCACGTATATCTATGTCTCTCTAGTTTTATGTGTTTTTTGTGCTTGTATTTTCCGCATATTTTATGTGTTTCATTGCTCTATAATATTTAATTTTCTAACAACTGGTATTAGAGCCGAAGGTATATTTGGCTGATAAACTCACAGGATAGAAGGGTTCATGGTTCGAGTGGGAGAAATGGCAGACGATGGTAAGTTTAGGGTTGAGAAATTTAACGGCCAAAACTTCCTGTTGTGGAAAATGCAGATGGAAGATTATCTGTATCAGAAAGATCTATATCTACCATTGAGCGGAAAAAAAAAGAAGCCGGTGGCCATGACAGACGCGGAATGGAACATTCTCAATATAAAGGCACTCAAAACAGTACGGTTGTGTCTTGCGGCGTCAGTCACCTTCAATATTTCAAAGGAAACAACAATAGAGGGTTTGATGCAAATGTTGGCGAAACTATATAAAAAACCCTCGGCCTCAAACAAGGTATTTCTTATGAAACGACTATTTAATATGAAGATGTCAGAAGGTGGATTTGTTGCAGACCATTTAAATGCATTTAATACAGTTACCAGTCAGTTAAGTTTTGTAGGGGTAAACTTTGATGATGAAGTTAGAGCTCTGTTATTCTTGTGCTCATTTCCATAGAGTTGGAATGGTTTAGTAATGGCCATTAGTAACTCTGTCTCTGGATCTAGTACTTTAAAGTTTGATGATGTTGTTGGTGCTATCCTTAGCGAGGAAATGCGATGGAAAAGCTCTGGTGAGGCATCAGGTAATTCTTTGAGTGCATAGTCTGGGGGAAGAAGAATGGAAAGAGAAAAGAGCTCGGGATATCGTATTAAATCAAGGAAAGGCAGATCAAAGTCTAGATCGGGGATAGTGTGATGAAATTGCGGAAAGAAATGACACCTAAAGAAAGACTGTAGATCTCGGAAGGGAAAAGAAGGAGACACACAGCAAGAAAACAATCATGAAGCAAATGTGACAGGTGATGTGTTACAAGATGATTTGATTCTTTCTTTCGAAAATTTTACTGATTCTTGGGTTGTAGATTCAGGGGCTTCATTCCATGCCACACCTGATAAGAAATATTTTCATGACTATGTTCAAGGAGATTTTGGACAAGTTCGTTTGGGTGATGATAAACCCCGTAAAATTGTTGGAATGGGTAAAGTTCTTGTAAAACAACAGAATGGAAACCAATGGCTACTAAAGGAGGTAAGGCATGTTCCAGATCTGAAGAAAAATCTGATTTCAACGGGGCAATTAGGCAGTGAAGGTTGTGTGACAACTTTCACAGATAAAACTTGGAAGGTCACCAAAGGAGCGCTGGTAATAGCAAAAGGTGAAAAGGTTGGTACATTGTATTTATGCAATGGTATTTCTAACTCTGTTAATGCTTTAACTTCCAAAGGAGCAGATGCAGCATTATGGAATCATAGGCTCGGACACATGAGTGAGAAGGGAATGAGGATTCTTCACTCAAGAAATTTGTTGCCAGGTTTGAAGAATGTTGATTTGGATTTCTGTGAAAATTTCATTTATGGAAAACAAAAGAGAGTCAGATTTCTTAGAGTTGGGAAAGAAAAGAAGAGAAAAAAGTTGGAGCTTGTGCATACAGATGTATGGGGACCTACTCAGGTATCATATCTCGATGGCTCTCACTATTATGTTACATTTATTGATGATGCAACTAGAAAAACTTGGATTTATTGTATTCAGAATAAATCTGATGTATTTGATACTTTCAAGAAATGGAAAGCTTTGGTTGAGATTGAGACAGGAAAGAAGTTGAAGTGTCTCAGATCAGACAATGGAGGTGAATATTGTAGCAAAGAGTTTGATAGGTACTGTTCAGAGCATGGAATTCGTAGAGAGAAAACAGTTCCAAGAACACCACAAGAAAATGGTGTGTCAGAAAGGATGAACAGAACAGTCATGGAGTGTGCAAGGTGCATGAGATTGCATGCAGGATTTTCTTTACAATTTTGGGCAGATGTTGTAGATACTATTGTTTATCTAATAAACAGAGGGCCTTCAAGTTCCTTGGATGGTGTTATTCTAGAGGAAGCATGGACAGGTAAAAAGGTAAACTACTCTTTTTTAAAGCCTTTTGGTTGTGAGGCCTTTGTCCATATTAATAAAGAAAACAAAACAAAGTTTGAGGCCAAATCAAAGAAATGTACCTTTATTGGATATGGTGCTAATGATTTTGGTTATCGCTTATATGATTATGAAAATCACAAGATCATTAGGAGTAGAGATTTAATATTCAATGAAAATGTCTTGTATAAGAATCAGTTGCAGGAAAAGAAATAGGAAAAATAAAGCAAGGAATACGCAGTTCTTGATGAGATATCAAAAAAGTAAAGGTGCCTGAAAATAATAATAATAATCAACAACCACAGCAGCAGTAACCACCACAATAGAAACAGGCACCTCAAACACCTGAAAGTGGTGTTAGAAGATCTACCAAGATAAGTAGACCCCCTGAACGATACTCTCCTTCATTATATTATTTATTGTTGACTGATTCTGGTGAACCTAAATGTTATGAAGAAGAAATGCAAGTTGAAAGTAGGAAGAAGTGGGAGCTAGCCATGAAAGAAGAGATGGACTCCTTAATGCATAACCAGACTTGGGACTTAGTCAAGTTGCCTGTAGGTAAAACTACATTGCAGAATAAATGGGTTTACAGGCTAAAGGAAGAAGATGGAGGAAAAGAGAGGTACAAAGCTAGACTTGTGGTGAAGGGGTTTGCACAGAAGAAAGGTATTGATTTTGATGAAATATTTTCTCATGTTGTTAAGATGAATTCAATCAGAACTATCTTAAGTCCTGTAGCAGCGGAAGATTTACATCTTGAACAGTTAGATGTAAAGACAACATTTCTCCATGGAGATTTGGAGGAAGAGATATACATGCAGCAACCAGAAGGATATGAGGTAAAAGGGAAAGAAAAATTGGTGTGCAAATTAAAGAAGAGCTTGTATGGTTTAAAACAGGCTCCAAGGCAGTGGTATCTAAATTTTGACAAGTTTATTTCTGAACAAGGTTATACTAGATGTCACTCTGATCATTATGTTTATCTAAAAAGGCAAAATGATGGCAGCTATATTATATTGTTATTGTATGTAGATGACATGCTTGATGCAGGGTCTAACATGCAGGAAATAAATGTGCTCAAAATAAAATTGGCAAATTCATTTGCAATGAAGTATTTGGGAGCTGTAAAACAAATCCTTGGTATGAGGATAACTAGAGACAGGAAAAATCGCAAATTAACACTGTCTCAGAATGAGTACATAGAAAAGGTGTTGAAAAGATTTAATATGCAGAATGCAAAACCAGTTAGTACACCTTTTGCTAGCCATTTCAAACTTAGTAAGGAAATGTGCCCAAAGACCCAAGAAGACATGGACTATATGTCTAAAGTTCCATAATCATCAGCAGTTGGAAGCTTAATGTATGCAATGGTCTGCACAAGGCCTGATATTTCACATGCAGTGGGAGTTGTAAGCAGGTACATGAATAATTCAGGAAAAGAACATTGGATGGCAGTAAAATGGATTCTTAGATATTTGAGAGGTACCACAAATCAAGAATTATGCTTTGGTGGTTCAAACATTTCTCTACAGGGATATGTTGATGCAGATATGGCAGGTGACAAAGATAACAGGAGGAGCACTACAGGATATGTATTTACTGTAGGTGGAACGGCTATCAGTTGGGTTTCGAAAATCCAAAGTGTTGTTGTACTTTCAACAACAGAAGCCAAGTATGTTGCTGTTACAGAGGCTAGTAAAGAAATTATTTGGTTACAAAGGTTTATGGATGAATTGGGTAAGAAGCATGATATGGGCACACTATACAGTGATAGCCAAAGTGCTATTCATCTTTCAAAGAACTCAGCATTTCATTCCAGGACTAAACACATACATCTCAAGTACCATTTCATACGGTCAGTATTGGCAGATGGAGAGTTGAAGCTGGAAAAGATACACACTAGCCAGAATCCTGCAGATATGCTAACAAAAGTTGTAACCAGGGAGAAACTAAGAACATGCTAAGTTTCAATTGGTCTTCAAGGATGACGATGAAGATGAGGAACAACCAGGTCCAAAGAGGAGTCATTGTCCAGCAAATGAAGCAGCGGTGGAGTTGCTACAATCAGTCTCCAAGTGCGAGATTGTTTGGTGTGGAGCCTGATTATCTTGTTTACTTTGTATCACAGCATTGGACCCCTGTACATTAAAATGGGTGGCAACGCCGCCCATAATTAATCGCTTCCGTGGGGGGTCCAGGGGGGGGCGGCAGCGCTTTTAGAAGCCCCCCCCTGGCGGGGGTTCAAGGGCAACGCCCTCGAAGCTAAAAACAGATGTAAAATTGCCTTGTAAAAGTATAGTAATTTCTAGTCAATCTGGGCCATTCATTAGGTAAATGATCTGACGATGGAAGTTATGTTTAGATTAGGGTTTTTTTCCCTAGAAGGCAACCCCTCACTTTTATGAGGGCATTGTATTGCGGCTGTGTATTGTATGTGTATTCTTGGAGCGAGAAACAGAGAGGGAGACTGTGAGAGAGAACAGAGGATATTACAGCGGATTTGCTGTAGGTTGTCTCTTCATTTTTTGCTGGATAATAGAAATGAAGGATTGGCTATTCGGGGTGTATGTAGCCCAAACTGGTTGAACCACGTATATCTGTGTCTCTCTAGTTTTATGTGTTTTGTGTGCTTGTATTTTCCGCATATTTTATGTGTTTCATTGCTCTGTAATATTTAATTTTCTAACATCCAAACTTTCTGAAACATCTTTCATTAGATTCAAAATCAAATTTTCAGTAAAACATGGCCACTGGTTCGCTGCAGATGGTCTTTAGCTCCCCTAGCTAGGGCCTACACTACTGCTGGCAAAAGTAGGAAAAAATGGCCTCTAGAACTTAATTGAAGATTTTCATCTTTCTAATGCTCTCTACAGGCTTTGAAAACCATTTCATCAGATTCATAACATCTAAATTATCCAATTTATACTATTGTAACTCTGAAAAAGGACTCTAACTCCCCTGGTTAGGCCTTAAACTAAATTTGTCTCATGGTGGCCCTAATGGCTCCTTCATCTTCACTGAAGAAACTGTTGCTAAATATCGCCTCCATTCAACCTCAAACCTATCCCAAAGTGTTCAATAGGTCAAAGAGACCCAAAATTGACCAAAATTTCATCCACTTTGGTTCAATAATGAGAGAGTTATGACCAAAACAAATTTGCCCCAATTTCCTCCATTAAATGTGGGGCAACTGCCAGTTAACTCCACTAAAAGTGGAAGTCCACCTAAATTTGGGAGCGCCTCCATAATCTCCGCCATATTAAACTCCACTTAACTAAATCTTAATTAAATATTAAACCTGATATTAGGCTATTTAAGCACTCTTAACATTAAGCTCCCACACTGATCATATGATGAGGTTCCATGGGAGGAGGGTTGGCCCCTTCGTGCTCCGCCGGACCCACTCGGCATTCAAAGTGCAATAAATTCTTCATACGGTGTCCATTTTTTGAACCATTTATAGAACCGAAATCAGGAAGATGAGACCTATGCAACCATCTTAGTTTCAACCCAATCCTGTAACTTTGAATTTTGAGCTAATCCTTAGGTCCTTGATCCAGTTCTGATCACACGTCCCAAATGAGAAGCTTTTGGACCCCAAAATATCTCTTGGACTACTAAAACTGATCTGTACAGCAAATGAGAGTACTTCACCCTCTTCTCTTCAGCCTCCCAATACTTTCCTTGCATGGATAGTGAATTTGAACCACAACTAAAAATAAATTCACACTTTCCTTCCTCGATCCACTTGTCCTCTTGTCAAGAATTGTCTTTCTTGCACTCACTCAGAAAATTTCTGGTGAGAAATTTGTAGAAGTAAACTGTACATTGCTGCCTTGATCAATGATCCAAGGTGGCTCAAACATAATTCATGCAACATGTGACATCAACAACAAGTCGTCATAAAATGTATTATACAATTGACACAAAATCAATGTAAAAAGTGTGCAACACAATCGACACAAGTCGACAAACATGTGTGACACAATCGACACAAGTCGATAAACAACATGATACATCTTGACAAACACATTTGCATGTATCAATGTACAATGAACCTATTTACAGTTCACTATTTACACATACAACTTCCATGCACATGTACACCTTCAACTCTTCCTTTCAAGTACCAACAAGTACATAATCCCAAAAACATGTGGGTGGCTAAAGAGCTGAGCTAAAAGATATTGCTGCAATATAAGTGAGTATCATACTCATCTTTTACACCTCCACGGTGAAATTTTTCAACAACAAAGAAATTCCTTCAACTGAACCGCATTTATATGCAATCTTGCATCAAACTTTTCAACAGAAATACATGCATACAACCAAAATGTGCATATGTACAAAGGAGTATGTCTTATTATACCAAGAATTCTATCCAATTCTTACCAAGCCACTTCCATGGCGATTTTTTCTGCTGCAATTCCTCCTCATGTGAATATTCCATTTTCATATCAATAATGGAATCTGCAGTTCCACTTGCGCCAATCTTTCTGTCCTCTTGTTGCATGTGCTTTGGATGACTAGTTGGATGCAAAGTCAAACAATGGGAGAAAACATGTCCCATCTTTTGGAAAAATGTGCAAAACTTATGCACTTTCTTTGAATGTTTTCTTTGCCTCATCTACTTCCTGTATGCTTTCTTCCTCATCCAGCATCCTAAAACAACATGGTTAAATCCACCACAATATGTACAGCAAATCTTTCTTCCATTTAAGCATGCAAAATTATCATGCCTTGCAGAAACACAATAAAATTGATCAGGAGAAGATTTATACCTCTTGTACTGCTTTGAATTTTCATCCTTTTTTCCTTCATGAGAAAATGAACTAGTAGAGGCTACATCTTTTATTTTCAGACTAACATCATCGTTCTTGTCTTGAAAAATATATGAACTTGCATGCATGCCATAAGTTGCATGTCTACCATCTTCTTGTTGCAACAAAGGCTTAAGGCAATGGCAATCATCTTTGAAACAAATTTTACATATTTTCATCTTAGAACTTGGAACAAAATTTCTCTTTGAAATAGCCTCACATGCCTTCATGGCTTTGGATTCTTCGCCATTAAATTGCACATAACCAAGACCAAGATTCTTAGGTCGTTCCTCAACCGAAATGAGATCAACCATGCCTTGTGCATGCTTGCCTAATCCCTTTCCTTCATAGCCCATTTTAATCATTAATTTGGACACTATACCCCTCGTATATTTTTCGAAAGAACCAACACATCTTTCTAATGAGAAAATTGAAGACAAGTTAGAATGGATTACCTCTTCCTGACACATTTTCTTGGTCAAAGCCTCTTGGACTTGATGGATTTTCCTCTCCATAGCATGCAATATTTGAAGAATTTCTTCCTTCTCTTCCTTCATGGCAAAAAAATATTCATGAAGTTCAATGCTTTCTCTTTTATCCTCAAACAAAATCTGCACCATGTCCTTCAATATAATAAAGTCACGCTTCATATCATGATCGATGAATCTATTGAAGGAGGAAACTTAACTTGTAGAAATTGTCATTATGATGTCAATGAAAAAATTAACTTCAAAAAAGTTCTCAAATATTTTCAAAACAAATGACAAATATTTTTAACCAAATGGCTGTAAAGACAAACTCTTATTCAAGCAGCCAAACAACAAACAAATTCCAAGAGATTCTTAACAAACAATCGTCAAGAGGGTTTGTTCCAAAAGTGACCTTGAGGTCCCTTGGAGTAAGGAAGATGCCTTCAGCCCTTTCTTCCTTTTTTTCCTCTCCAGGACTTAGCTAATCAGCAGATATCCCAAAATCTCAAGAAAACTCAAACAACAATCAGTTTGCAAACAATAAAACAGTCAATCTTTTACAATGTTTAAACACCTTTCAAGCTATACAATCAAGCAACCAAATGCTTAGTCAAGAAAGAAAATATGCTCCGATACCAACCTATTACGAAAATGGTGTGGATAACTTGTATGGAGTTCAAGAACCTACCACTCAGTTTTAATTAAAATTATCTAGCTTGAAATTGACGTTTTGCGGAATTTTCGCTTGAAAGTGGTGTATGTTTTCTTTTACTGTTTATGTGTCTTAAGTTTATTTTTTCTTGCTGTAATTTAACATGTATAACAGCAACATAATTCAGCAATAAAACCATTAGACACAACAGCAATATAATATAGGAGTTCACCCAAAATCTCGTGAGCTACGTCTCCTTTGAGTCTTGTCAACTAGACTCGACTCTTTGGGATTAAAGTAATTGTTATTTTACAGGTTTCATGATTAACACCAATGAATAAAAAAATGATTCAAAGGGTTGAGAATACCATTTAACATCCCTCTAATGGCTGTCCAAATTCTGCAAACATCTTTAGGCTCATGTTAACACATTTCCTTCTATTATTCCACTAAGCTTCTCTGAGCTTCTAAATGGCACAAAATCCCTTAGAATTTTGTTTAAATCATTGAAAACACTACTTTTGTATCCAAAAAACATCAGACGCCAAATTTCAACTAATAAATTTCTTAAATCAAGCACAACATCCCCGAAATAGGCTATCCTCCACGGTTTTCCCAGGGCTGCCCAAAAATTCAAATCAACTTCTTGAGCTGTATAAGTTCTCAAAATGTTCTAAAACCACTTCCATTGGTTCCAAAATGTCTTAAATATCCAATTTCGACTATTTTTTCATCATAAACGGCGTTCGGCTGCTCTAGTTTCGCCTCCATACACTGTCGACACCCCCTTGCACTAGGGTCAAAGAAAACCTCTATACTGAGTTTTCGACCTCTAATTAGATTTAGAATCAAATTTTTAGTCAAGAATGAGCACTGGTTCGCTGCAAATGGTCTCTAGCTCCCCTGGCTAGGCCCTACACTGCTACTGGCAAAAGCAGGCAAAAATAGTCTTTGGAACTTAATTGAAATTTTTCGGCTTTATAATACTCTCTACAGGCTCTTCAAACCATTTCATCAGATTTTTCACATCTTAATTATCCAATTTAGACTATTGAAACTCTGAAAAGGGACTCTAACTCCCCTGGTTAGGCCTCAAACTGAATTTGTCTCATGGTGGCCCTGATGGCTCCTTCATCTTCCCTGAAGAAAAAACTGCTGAATATCACCTCCATTCGACCTCAAACCTATCCCAAAGTGTTCAGGAGGTCGAACAGACCCAAAATTGACCAAAATTTCATCCAATTTGGTTCAATAATGAGAGATTTATGACCAAAACAACTTTGCCCCAATTTCCTCCACTAAATGTGGGGCAACTGCCAGTTAACTCCACTAAAAGTGGAAGTCCGCCTAAATTTGGGAGCACCTCCAGAATCTCTACCATATTAAACTCCACTTAATTCAATCTTAATTAAATATTAAACCTGAGATTAGGCTCCTTACGCACTCTTAGCATTAAGCTCCCACACTGGTCATATGATGAGGTTCCATGGGAGGAGGGTTGGCCCCTTCATGCTCTGCCGGACCCACTTGGCATTCAAAGTGCAATAAATTCTTCATGCGGTGTCCATTTTTCAAACTTTTTGCAGCATCAGAATCAGGAATAATATTACTATGCAACCATATTGGTTTCAACCCAATACTGTAACTTTGAATTTTGAGCTAATTCTTAGGTCCTCGATAAAGTTCTGATCATTGGTGGTCAATGGGAAATAATTTAGTGATGGTAATAGTGTTGAGCCACTAGATGTGAAGTTTAGCGATGGCCATTTCCTTGTTACTGTAGCAATATATACTTCCCAATAATTTAAACATGGCTCCATTTCCTTGCTACTATAGCAAGACACACTACCCAATAATTAAAACACAACCCCATTTCTTTGTTGTTATAGAAAGGAAAACTACCTAGTCATTAAAACACGACTCCATTTTCTTTCTGTTGAAGCAAGAAAAAATTCCCAACAATAAAACATGACTAAAAGAAGAACCAATCCAAATTAATTAAGGTCCTCTTCTGGGCATACAGTTGATCCCTGTCAAGAATTCTAAACTTGTCAAAAGTCTGAAGCATAGATATTTCTATCTTTGTGATAGAATACATCTCTTCTTTAAATATGTGTCCTTGTGACACTGGTACTGTACTCTTCTTACAAAGTTAAAATCCTGTGGTGACCAAGTATATGTGGTAGTCACCAATCTCATATATATTTGATCACTGTCATGAAGTTTGAAAGATCCAAGGAAAACAGACCTAAAGCAATATAGTCATCAATCAAATGTTGAAGCTAGAAAGAAATAGTGACATGCTTATAGCTATCAGTTTTGCATAAGGACCTGTGAAGCTATAAGGACATCAATCCAAGGTCGGTGACAATCATATACTTGAAAGAATTAGCAGAAAATACAGTGTCACCACATGCAAAACCTTGATAACCTATGTCAAATAAGAGATAGTGATTTTTCACCTGTCCATATTTAACATAGATACATTGATAAGAAAGCCAAAGAAGTGGAATATGGTCAGTTTTAAGAAAAAAAATAAAGTGGCACCCATCTATACATTAAATTGATAATAAATTTCCTTCCATTTCTCCTTTGTTGGATGTACACCTGTGGGATTGTGACCACAAGGAACCATTGGGAAAATTATGTACACAAAGAACAAATGACAAGGGAAAAACCTAGTGAACTATAAATTGGCATGCTACTCTCTTCGTCCAAATGTCTGTCATTTGTGATGAATGGAATAGGTGAACAGAAGGAGGGAAAAGAAATACTATCCTAGTTTGAATAATGTGAAGGCTTATACATTGAATAATGTGAAGGACCAGTTTGAGGGAAGATATTTCAAATATGCCTATTCCAAAGTTCATATTGGAAGCCTTCAAGTCCTTGTCTCTAGTGACTACGTTAAGCCCTATTCAAAGGTTCAAGGTTGATCTAGATCTACTTCAGAAGTTAAAAAATGGAAGAAGAACCTGCAGAGTATGACATCTCTAAGAGGGCTTCAAATATCTAAATAAATAGGCTCCAGACCTGTTGATTTGAGAAGAAGAAAATTTTGAAGCTAATAGCTTGAGGCATTGTAGCAGCATCTAAATTAATATTCAAAACAAGCTACAGTTAGTCACCTTGAGAATCTCTCTTGAATCATTCTACACTTGAAGCATTCTTGGGAACCTCGCTCCTTCATCATATCAAGAAGAAGAGATCAGGATTAATTTTTTGGGTTGTAATTCCTCTCATTCAAGAAGAATCTAGGGTATCTACCAAAAATTTATGTCCATTAAAAAATACACCATGTTTAATGTTAAATTTAGACTAATACTTGACATCATGCCCAAGCATGAATACACCATGGCAACACCTTGACATCATGCCCAACTGGGATAGCCTATTTTCATTTATTATCAGTTTGTATAAATGCTTTTAACAACGTAATGCATAACAATATCACACAATGGCTACATAATTAGGAAGCTACAAGTATTTCATAATGTCTTAGGTTTCTTTTGTATTTGTAGCTACAATTAATATAACTGAAAAATTTTAGGTTCTATTAGTATTAGGAGATAGGCCAAATACTATATTCCAAATTTCTCGGAATCAATTCCTCGACATGCGCTCCACATCACCTTCCACTTCCTCTCCATGTCAGTGCAACATTAGTGCAATGTTTTCACCGTGTCATCACCACATCACCAATGGGCAATGTCATGATGATACACCATCTACCACATAGGTGTGCCACATCATTCTACTTCAGTGCCACAACATCATGAACCAAATAACAATGACATGTTATCTTGCATGTGGGTGTTCCACATACCAATGAATATATTACTATTCTTCACTGTAAATTGAGATTGTGATCTTCAAACAGTCTACAAACAAATATTTTTGGACATCTTCTCTGAGATTTTCAATGACCTATCTCTGAGATTTTTCGGTGAAAAGACAGAAATAGTAGGCCTTGACCAATAGGAGGGCACCTACAGGTAGACACAACAACCTTCGCCATCAATAGCATAACATGCTCCCAATTCCTTGCTTAGAAAAATGAGAAAACAAGAGCACGTGGAAATGTGTTATTTTGGAAAAATGTGGAAGAATTACGTGAAAAAGTTGACATAATTATATTTCATGGATTTTCCACATTGAGACTTGTTCATGAGAAGGAAATATACAGGAATTGTTGGCTCAATAATGCCCAGGTGCACTTATATTTTGAAAAACACCTTTGAGATTCATCTTTGACGGCTCAACATTGTGTTTGTGTGTGAGCCAACACACATACACACATAGAGATTACAGACACAAACATAAACGTAAGTATTATAAATATTGATGTAATTCAAAAAGAAAATATGAAACACTATGGACCTATAACCAATACCAACTTTCTAACGTTATAAACTGTATCCTAACTCGAAAAAAAAATAACAATGATTTTGTTTCGTGTAGTGAATTCTTGGCATTAAAATGAATCGGTAGAGTGACTTTAGATACCTTGCGTAGAATAAATAGTTAGTGATGATAGATTGATGTTTGTAGAAAGTGTCTAGGCCAATTTTCCATCATAAAGCCATCCTTATTTTTTGGGGTTTATCCCCTAGCCTTCATTGTCATCCCCCCTAGTTGGGGGTGACAAGTGTCCTATCCATCATTCTATTGGTCGGTGGCTTATCCCATTCTAGGATGATGAGCGTGAGGAGATAATATAAGATGCAATAAGATAATTTTATTAGTGTCTAAGTGACCAAAAAACTAGTTCAACCTCGCTAAAATTGAGATTGCGATCTTCAAGAAAATTTATCATCATCTGAATGAGGAGGAGTTTATCTGTAGATCTCATTGTGTTCACTTAGTATAATAAATCTTGTGTTGGGTGAACCCTTCAACCTTGAAATAATGGGCTGAGTGGGGATATTTGAATCCTGGGTGGAAATCATTTTACATACATGGAGTAACCCCTAGAAAAAACTCAAGGAATCAATGTAATTTGTTGGATCTAGGTCCAACATTCTAACCTGCACCTAGACCTACAAATGAAGGTTGGAAACTTGACACATATTATAACACCACCATACCAAGTAAATTTGCTACAATTTTAAGCATTTTTAAATAAACTTGTATTTAATCTTTCTTTTTTTCCATATGAGATAGAAGATTTAAACTCCAAATAATTGGCATGTTTTTTGGAAATAAATGACCCAAGGGAGTTTATGACCTGATACAATAGACTTCCAGAAAATGCTGGTAAGGAGAAATTGGCTGCAAATAATCTAGGCCCACTCCTAGGCTAATATAGTAGATATACAATTACCAGAACAAGGGGCGCTCATTCTACTACAAAAGGGGTCATTGGGTTGGGGAACCCACATATATTAAATTTATGTTTTTGGCCAAGAGGAATGTGAGGGAATTGGAACTGGTTGGAGTTCCTTTGTACCTAACTACAACCCAAGGGAATGCGATAAGATGGATATGATACAATGGTGGTTATATCACCATAACTAGAACAATTAAGTATAAAAATAGTATAAAAAAAAAGTTTCAATGTTTAAAAGCATGTTCAAACTTACAATCAAATAGATGAAAAAACACATACAAAAAACTAGATAATAATCATGAACAAGCTTCATATTGAATTATGAACTGTAAAGGAACTTACAAAGTGTGACACTACGAACCTGGTCAAGCACACAAGCAAAAATATCCTGGACATGACCCTAGTTGAAAATTTGTATTGGTCATGATGAAAGAGGATTTGTACCTGCGCTGCCAAGTCATTCAAAATCCATAATTATCTATACAATAAATACAAGTAATTGATGTATTATTTTTTACTCTAAGATGCATTCTTATGATAATGTTAGAACATATGTTGATAATGTCAAAACATACCTGAATAAGCTCCTCTTCGTTTCAAGAACAATTCATTGGATTCACCTCAACTTGGAACAAGCCTCCCACGATCTGAAAGAGTAGCAACTAAGTCAACAGTGACTTGTGTGTTGCTACGTTGGATCGAGCGAGGTTTTCTCCAAGATTAAATTGCTCCAATAAATTATTCTCTACTAAACAGGGCCAACCACATGAAGGTGGAAGCTCTTATGGCCCCTCCCCCCACCCCCTCACATCACTCTCAATTCCCCAATACCCAATCTATATTTCATTTTTTACTTTCATGAGCAGAAAAAAAATTAAAAAATTAAAAAATTAAAAAATTAAAAAAATAAATAAATAAATAAATAAATAAATCAATAACTAATAAAAAATAAATGCAACAAAAAGTACACAATAAAACATTGAAAGTGCTTGACGTAAAAATAGTATGATAAATGAGTTTTTATATAACGCAAAAAATGTTCCAAGTATGGTAACATTTGTCTTATAATAATACAATATTTTACATTATCCAATTTTCTTTTTCTTATTCCTACTTCTAAAGCTCCTAACTACATCATCAACATCATTGTGCTCTACTTTTGTTTCATGTCTTTCCCACATAGCTGACCTAGTTGCGTACTCATGATGTCTAGTCTCATGTAGTGATGGGGCATCGCCTACAAAAACAGATGATATTAAATTTTAATTGTCAGTTTTTAAATATCATTGAACTAGTTCGGTAATATTAATAAAAAAAAATTGCAATGAGATTATTTACCTAGTGCACCAGCTGTCACCGTTGGAACCGTTCCCCTATGTTCCTCTCTAGTGGTAGGATGCTCAAGTACAACATTCTATATCATTTAAACAAAAAACGTTATAAGGAAACAACCATCAACGTATAATTAGAAAAAATTATAAGTGGAAATTGATTACCGTCATGGCCCTCACTGATAGTAGCATTGTTGGCCTGGTCCCCACTATAATGATCAGGTTGCACATGAGGACCATGTACTTCTGGCAATATTTCACTCTCAACGCACTGCTCTACAACTGGGCTATTTGGCTCGTTGAAAGTGTTGCTCCCCTGATTTAAACAAAGTTGTTAGACATTAAATTTATGGACGAAAACAAACATTGAAAGGTTAACATTTTAGCTTATCAGGCATTCTAGATCTTGGGACCTGTCCCAAGCTTCTATGACGTTCAACTACGGCTTGATAGCCGGAACGAAAAGCGATCTCTCTCTCTTGCTCTATGGTTTCCATTCCAAATTCATCACCCTACATTACATATGATTGTGTATTTTTAATGTTATTTGATGAGATTACAAAAATTTTCGAAGGCGATACAATTAATTATAAGATGTTAAGCTACTTACAATTCTTGCAGCTAATTTCAAGTAGCCACCCTGGCCTAGCTTGTGATGGCCTTTTTTTCAATCCTAGCTTTGGTTGCCTTCGAGGTGTCAGGAAACCTATCATCAAAAGCTTGAAGTTAGATATGGTGTAGCACACTTTTATTTTAGACATAGAGAAAATTAAAGCTATTGAATTAAAGTTGTAATTTACCTTGCGGGTCCACTTAGGATTTCTCCTTCTTTCTTGGCCTTTTTCTCTTTTCTGTCATCGATGAGTGCTCTCCACTCCCTCTCTAGAACTGTGAGAGGATGCTCGTATCTATAGTTAATTTTCAAGTGTGTCCTATAGGTGTCCCTAGTATATTTTAGATATTTTCCAACTACCTGAGCGATCGTTGTTCTATCAAATGTGCCCACCCCAAAAAGGCTTTCTAGATAATCTAGAAGTTCTTTTTTCAGGTTGGAACTCTGGGAATTCCACCTTGTGCATATGGTTGGGCCAAAAATTACCAACGCCTTGCTCTCCAAAAACTTGTATAAATCATTGTTTCCTACACAGAAAAATATATTATCATTAATTTAAAAATAAAAATCATGATAAAATATGTTTTAGATAGAGTACATGAAATAGTTAAAATATTAAAACTTACCTGGGAGTTGTACTTGATTTATAGGAACACCTTCATCGTTCACCAAAAATGTGCTTTGAATGGTCCCCATGGAGGTGACACGTGTAGCTCCAGGAAATTCAATAATATAGTTGGCCATACTAGCCTCACCACTGCCAACACGTTCAGTGGTTGGCTATGTGTCTTCTTGGGCAGGGTGCATTTCTTGGTTGCCACCTAACGGCGTAGAAGGTCTACGAGAGGGTTCCTCGGTAATATTTTGCCTTTGTGTCCCACTACCACCACCACCGGGGGCAGCAGGTGTCAGAAAATGCTACATACAAAAGATTTTTTTTGTTAGTTTCACTAATGTAAAAATTAAAAATCAAACTATCATAATTGATCTCATGCAGAAAAAAAAAATATCCTTTTGATTTCTTATTATTACCTTATATGGTTCTAGCTGGGTCATAAGTTGTCTTATATTTTTTCCTAATTGAGGTGTTTGAGGCACAACGTCTAGCAAACACTCAAGTTCCATGGCTGCTTTTCACGACTTTTTTTGTAGCAACAACAATGGACATGGGGATGAAGAAAACTCTTCCTCGTTGAGGTAATCATCAAGCGCACCATGGCCAGGCGTCTACATATTTGAACAAAATTAACATTATTTCAATTATGTAAAGAACTAAAATACCTGAAGATAGAGTAAGGCTAGAACTTTACATGTTCTTCGGCTGGCCCCTTTCTGCGATCATTCTTTCCTAGGGTTGTTCATGTACTGCCACGATCAGTCTGCCACATTGCAATAAAATTAGAAATGTGAAAACTTGAAAAAAATATCTAACTTGGAAACACAGAATGAAAACTGAAATAATTTCTAAATTTACCTTTCTAATACATAAACTTTGTGCATTAAAGATCCCCTGGAGTGGTTGAGTATCATTAAAAGTAAGGGTTGTAAGCCAAATTTTTATACTTACACCTTGCTAGTAGACAATTTCTGCAAAGTAGGTAGATTAGATGAGGCTAAAGAGATTTTAAGTGAAGCTTTAATGAGTGGAATAAAGCTAACTGTAGTGACCTATAATGCATTGGTCAATGGATATTGCAAGGGAGGGAAATTGGATGAAGATTTCCTTCTCCTCGAAGAAATGAATGAAAATGACTGCATGTCTGACATAATTACATATAGTACCATAGTTTATGGGCTAATAAAAGAGAACAAGATCTTAGAGGCTTTGAAGTTGCATGATCAAATGGCAGACAAGGGCTATGAACTATATATGAAGACAACGCTTTCTTATCTGCAGTGCCCTTTCCAGATCCTTATAACGAGTGGTCGTGTAACTTGTGGGATGATTAACTTTCCCAGTCATTAGTCGGCTCAAGGTGATCTTGGGTTGTGTGTTTTTAAAACTATGGTTACACTTGGGCCTCCAAAATTTTATTACATCATAATATATCAAATCTATGTTGGATAAAACTACACTGAATCAGCTATCAATGTGGATTTATGAAAACTTGCATGAACCAGCAGTCACTAAAGTACATGATGGAGGGCCATTTTGGACAGCTAGGCAACTTCTTCAGACGGACTTACCTCTTGATTTAAACTGTGAGGATAATGGGCTTCTCATAAGAAATAGTGAAATTATATTATTCAATGGTCATAAAACGCAATTGTTGAGTTTTCTTACTCAAATTGGTAATTCAATTGTTAAGTGCAAAGGCTCAAGAGCGGCAGTGAAGTGCTTGAATTCAGTTGAAAGTTTTTTGATTGAATTTTTATCCTTAGATGCTTTTAGTGCATGTTTGGATGTTTTGGTTCTTTCTCGTTGTGATTCTCAAAGAAATATATTGATGAATGAAATAGGAAATGATAGTGGAAATGCAAGATTTTCTAAGAAAGTGGTTCAACAGCTTACCTTCTTAGGGCTTCAAATGTTTCAAGGGAGGAAAACTTGTCCTAGATATTAGCTTAAATATATTTGAATGATAAAGATTTTTTTTTTATTAATGGTCCTCCAAGTGTCCACAAACATTCATTACATGGATTATAATCATACGTACATCTAGGCTCTACAATGATTATTAACCCTCTAATATGGTGGCCACTTGGTGCAGATTTTGATGGGGATTCCATTCATGTTTTTTATCCCCAATATTTAGCATCTCAAGCTGAGCTTTCTCAACTTCTAAGTGTGGATCAACAAATGTTTAGTTCCCATTTTGGAGAGGCAAGAATAGCAGTAAGTGTTGATACTTGATACATTGTTGTATGCCAATATTTTATCCATTCACATGATGTAAAATCATACCATCAGGGTTCGAACAAAGACCTTGGGCTTTGGAAGCACATCACTCATGCTACCCCTCCTAAGTTTTTATGGATTATATCACTATCTTACGATTACTACATCTTCCCATTGGTATTATTTGTCTTCTTGATGTATATTATGACATATCCACATTGCACTTTCTCATGCCTATGATCATTTTCATGACATGGACCCGATGTGTACTTTTTTCATGGCCATGGTCTTGCATATTATTACATGTATTCATAGTGTATTATGTTGGCCGCCATGCTTCATTTCTCTTCTAATCATCAGTATGCCTATCTATTTGTTGACAATCGTTTGCAAGTACTCACTAGTTCCTTGATCTTTAGCTCTTTTCTTGGAATTGCTCATAACTTATGTTTATTAGAATGTGTTTCGACCATTGGTTCCTCTTCTTACCTCACACATTATGGGGTGTTGTTACAACTCTATTTTCCACCCTTGAATCTCACTAAGGACCCATTGCATAGACCAACATTGAATGAGTTGAGGAAATCAACACTAAATGAATCAGTTCTCTTGCACTAGGATATTTTGAACTTATTAGACTCAATTTCCTTAAGTTTGAGAGATCTACAACCATCCTCTAGCCTCCTCCATGAATCTATTTAAGGAAGGTCTCTCAAGGAAGGAAGGAGGAAGAATCATTTGAAAACATCTGTTGTTAATTTTAATAGAGACTATTAAACCTTTAGATATCAGACTTCTCAAGTTATGTGAGGGCCAAGGAAGTGTTAGATGAGGGACTAGGGACAAAAATATGACAACATTTCCCATTACATTTGGAAAAGGAATTAAGCATATTTTGATAAACTCCATGTATTCAAACAAAAGACACAAATATTTTTTATAACTTCAACTTTGATCCAAAAATGTCTCAAGACTAAAACATGTTAACCATCATATATTGTTCAAAAACATGTTCATAGATACATACATAAATGCATGCACACACATAAATATATACATATATTATTATATATTTTTTAAAACAAATAAAAATTAGTCTTGATGATTTTTTCACAAATTTTATATAAAAACCTATTTGGCTGATTTAATTTCTCGTTAAATTCACTAGCGCATGAGATTCAATGAATTTCATTTTTTTAATCGACCTCCCCTGCACCCCTCTCCAAAAAAAAAACAAATTCAATGACTAAGAACACAATCAGCATCATATTAAACCTGAACCATAATTATTTTTTTAAAAACATTTGTAAGGGGAAGATAAGATACAGTAAACAGTAAACCAATGGGACTAGAAAATACAATGAGACATATAAATATTGTGGAAGTGCCCAGACTACTCTTGATTGTTGAAAGCTAAAAGATAAAGAGATACAAGTGATACTGAAAGAAAATGTGAATCTAGAAGGAAAAATTTAAATTGTAGAAATCAATACTCCATACCAAATATAGAGGTAAGATGTAGAGGAGGGAGCAAAGCCATCCTCATCTCCATCACCAAGGTACCAATGTAAAGACCAAAAATAATGTCCTGTATATAATGCCTGACGTTGAAGATTTAACTAGGGCATCATGGAAGGAGCAATGTGGTGGTGATCAGCTAAACCCCTCCTAACATTTGAGGCTAGAGAGAAAAATATAGTGATGGACATTTGGTTGCTTGATATGGGCACAAATCCGCACTAAAAGCAGATACATTTTTGTGGCCTCATGAACATAGTTTCATACCAATAGAAGGGGGCAATGCAGATATCTCACTAGCCTAATATCATCTATGTTTGGGGCTAGGGCATAAATATAGTGTTTAGCACCTCCAATTACCGAGATAAGCTAGAAGGAGGAGATCAATTTGGTGAAACAATATCTACATAAATATTGTAAGGTCAATTATTTGTTTTAATGCCTCACATGTGTAGAAAGGAAAAGATTTCTGATCTTAGTAGAAAAATAATATGGAAAGGAACCTCCCAAAATCACAATATAGACTTAACTGATGGTCTAGAAAACAATGTGAGGAGGTGGACTTAATTAAAACCAGTGTCACAAGTATCTTTGATTCTCCAAATATTTTCCAATCCACTGGAAACACTAGGAAGAAAGATTTAATCCTATAAGTAAGGTCCAATTAAATGGAGAAAAGGGAAGAGGAGAAAATTAGAAAGGTAATACAAGATTATGTCTTGCTAATTAGAAGCCCTAAAAACAAATTTCATAAGCAAAGAGAAAAACTGGAATTCTTGACAAAAAAACATCTCAGAGATGCCACTGGATATTTCTAGTAGGAAACAAGACAAATCTGCCCCAAGTAGTTGGTAGGGGCATAGGTCACAGTGACTACTCAAGATCTTGTTAACCTCTCAAGCTATCAAACTGGTGCTACAAACTCAGAAAACTAGTAGGAGAAAAAAAAGAAAGCTTAGAAGTTGAAGAAGATTGAATAATTAAATTGTAACATTTCTCTTGCCAAACATAACAATATACCAAATGGAAAAAATATGTGTTATGTAAAATCACCTCATCATGATAAGATAACC
Source organism: Pinus albicaulis (assembly GCA_034641835.2). Classification (NCBI taxonomy): domain Eukaryota; kingdom Viridiplantae; phylum Streptophyta; class Pinopsida; order Pinales; family Pinaceae; genus Pinus; species Pinus albicaulis. The sequence continues at coordinate 723,214,410 of CM076577.1, read as the reverse complement.
CCTAGAACAAATTAAATATAGGTGGTATAATCCTCACCCAACCACAACTTAAGATCTTATCACCTTGCTTGCATATCAATCCAAATCCTGCAAGTAACTTTGCTTTCATCTCAAGAAAATCTTGAAGTGAACTAGATATGATGTCCCTATCAAAAACATTGAATCAACAAATCCTCCAAAGACGGTGACTATTCCAAAAAAGGGGACAAGTATGACGAAAAATACTAGCAATAATACATTTACTTGTGATGTTAACTCAATTTTCAAGGTATGGGTCCTTATTCTCATTGAGGGCATACATATGATATAAGGAGTGCAACTGTGTAATCCCCAACCAATCAGGACTTCCTTATTATGACCATTTAACTTTCCAAACATGTATACAATTCATTAAACAACTTACCTTTTCTAGCACAATATAATTTTATCAACCACATATAATTTATTATTTAATTAAAATACCAATAAGTAAGAAGTCACTAAATGACAGAATAGCCTAGTAGATAAAATATGAATTCACCTATAAAATGGCTAGCAGCTACCAACTCTACTCTAGAGATCCACTCAACGAAAAATTTAATGTCAACTGATGATTTTAATTGGTGGGGTGGTGTCCAAAGGTACGTTAATATCATAAACTAATGTTGTTGATATTGTTACTATGAAATATAACGCTAGTGACAACGACAGTGCAACTAATATCACCTTCTTTAAACTCTTCTAATTTTCTTTATGCTTCCTTGTTTCTCTTTGAAAATGAATGAATTTTCAATAGTTTCTTTTTCTTTTTCTGTTCTAATCTACTAATTTCTTGATTTTAGACAAGCCCTAGCTTCAGTAATTAGAGGGTTGATATGTTTCACTTGAAGGCTAATAATTGTATTGTAGGTGTTTGATAGAGTCCTTGTCCATTAGAAGATCAACTAGCCATCAAACTAGGCCTCTAGGCCTAAGGGTTTGCTCTCCTTCCTCATACGCTCCTCATTGTTTTTACAATCAGATTTGAAGCATCTCATCTACAATAGCATAAATCTGATCCAAACACCTTAGTAAGCTCTAAAATACATTGGCATAAGTCTATACTCATTTCACACTTAATCTCAAGTAACTAGAAATACTCATGTCATTGCTCTTAAGGCGTTCTAAGTGATTTTCAAGATCTGATGTATAATTTTATGAGTCTGATATATGTGTTGCAATAGTAAGGAAATACCTTAAGAAGCATTTAAAATTCATAATAAGTCATTCTCATACCTTAAGAGTTTCATATATTTCATTTTTTCCTCATATGCAAGTGATAATGGGCTTCTCTTATAATATTTTGTGTCTTGTGCATCTTGAATCTTGCTTCCTCTTGTATTTACATAGTGAAATTCACTTGTATAAGTCATTGTAATCTCATCTCAAAGAAGTTTGTATTGGCATTTCATTATGTCATTGTAGAAACGTGTCACAACCAACTATGTAAATGAAGGGCACGATGGTTATCTCTAGCAGGAAATAAGATAAATATGCCCCAAGTATTTGGCAGGGGCATAGTTCATAGTCACTAGTCAAGATCTTGTTAACCTCTCAAGCTATCAAACTGCTGCTACAAACTCAGAAAACTAGTAGGAGAAAAACAAGAAATCTTAGAAGTTGAAGAAGAGTGAATAATCAAATTGTAACTTTTTCTTTCCAAACATAACAATAGACCAAAAGGAAAAAAAATGTGTTATGTAAAATCACCTCATCATGATCATATAACCCCTAGAAAAAACTAAATATAGGTGGCATAATCCTCACCCAACCACAACATAAGCTCTTATCACCTTGCTTGCATATCAATCCAACTCCTGCAAGTAACTTTGCTTGAACCTCAAGCAAATCTTGAAGTGAACTGGATATGATGTTGCTATAAAAACATTGAATCAACGAAATCCTTCAAAGAAGATGACTATTCCAAAAAAGGGGGCAAGTATGACGAAAAATACTAGAAACCATACAGTCACTTGTGATGCTAACTCAATTTGCAAGGTGGGTATTCTTATTCTCATTGAGGGAATACATATGATAGCAAGGGTGCAACTGTGTAATCCCCAACCAATCATGACTTCCTTATTAAGACCATTTAACTTTCCGAACATGTATACAATTCATTAAAAAACTTACCTTTTCTAGCACAGTATAATTTTATCAACCACATATACTTTATTATTTAATTAAAATACCAATAAGTAAACAATCACTAAATGATAGAATAGCCCAGTAGATAAAATATGAATTCACCTATAAAAGGGCTAGCAGCTACAAACTCTACTCTAGCAATCCACTCAAAGGAAAATTTAATGTCAACTGATGATTTTAATGGTGGGATGGTGTCCAAAGGTATGTTAATATCATAGAGTAATGTTGTTGATATTGTTGATATGAAAGATAACGCTAGTGACAACGGTTGTGCCACTAATATCACCTTCTTTAAACTCTTCTAATTTTCTTTATGCTTCCTTGTTTCTCTTTGAAAATGAATGAATTTGCAATAGTTGCTTTTTCTTTTTCTGTTATAATCTACTAATTTCTTGATTTTAGACAAGCCCTAGCTTCAGTCATTAGAGGGTTGATATGTTTCACTTGAAGGCTAATAATTTTGTTGTAGGTGTTTTATAGAATCCTCGTCCATTGGAAGATCAACTACCATCAAACTAGGCCTCTAGGCCTAAGGGTTTGCTCTCTTTCCTCGCACTCTCCTCACTGTTTTTACAATCAGATCCCAAGCATCTCATTTAAAGTAGCATAAATCTGATCCAAACACCTTAGTAAGCTCTAAAATACAATGGCATAAGTCTATACTCATTTCACACTTAATCTCACGTAAATAGAAATACTTGTGTCATTTCTCTTAAGGCGTTCTGTAACACCCCTAGTTTTATGGTTCTTTCAAAGTTAGACATTTGAAATTTAATCCAAAGGGGAGTGGACCCCAATGGATAAGTATTTTGTGGATGTAATTAAATATTTAATTATGAAAAAATAAATAAAATGATTCTGTGCCTATTTACCAAATGAGAATGATGAGATCACTTGCCAATTCCATGAGGTATGGAAAGAGGCTAATATTCCCCAAAAATATTTCAAAAATCCTTGAACGAATTTATTTCTAAATTAGATTTTTGAGGAAAAATCTAGTTCCCCAATGAGGTGGAGAGTATTTGGGAAGAGGTAAAAAGCTGAGAAAAGCATAAAGCATCTTTAAAAGTTCCTAAATAAGGGAAGCCTAGGAAAACAGGAAGAAAAGCATCCTGTAATTCTGGACGCAGAATTAGAAATAGGATTTGGGGAGCAAAAGCTTAAATAAGCTATTCCTGAACAGATTAGAGGTTGTTCTGTTCTGGGAGATGATCTCAGCTCCAGGGTGAGTTATGGAGACAGAGGAACTCTAAGGTTGGGAGGACTGGTCAATTTGCAGAAGTGGTATGCACACTGTTTTACTAAGAAATTAAATATGATCTGGTTGGACAGTAATGAAAAGTACTATGGTAATTATGTTGAGTTATATTGATGTATGATAAATTTCCTTACTTTTAATAAAGTTGAATAGAATAAATAGTTCTCCTAACTTCTGTATAGTAGTAGAATAATACCTATGGGAAGAATCCAATAGAGACTCTAAACCAATGCAGTTTAAATCTGAGGATACAATTTACTCCCAAAGATGATCTGGTTATTTAACCTTAGTCTACTTTTGAGAATAATAAAATATCTGTTGCATATAGGAAAAGAAACATGATAATCTCATAGGCAATAGGTATGACTAAAATTAAACATACTTTGAAAATTGTTCCCTGTGGGAATTGTATTAATCAAATAAGTGTATACCAATGAAAGCATAAAGCTGAATACAGTATGCAGAACATAAATTTAAAATCAGTAATAATATAACTAAGGATATCATGAGAAAGCATAATGCACAGTGAGAAAAGAAGTAGAGCATTCCTCTACAAATCTGCATACCAAGGGTGTATGTAATAAAACAAAAAAAAAATCTACCAGTTACTTGTGAGCAGATACATTTTGATTTGTATTATGTAACATGCGACTTAAATAGGTGACATCCTATATATATATATATATATATATATCTTTATATATATATATATATATATACACATATATATATATATATATATATATATATATATATATATATATATGGTTTCAAGATAGACATTTATGTGTTATTATAATAGATGTAAATGAAAGGGACAAATTCCTTCTATAGCAATAGGAAAAATGTATATCTATATTCTGAAATGGCTCACTGCCCATATACAATTACAACAGGAAAGTACTATTGAATAGTGAAATGAATTATTATTTGGCACAATCACAATAAGTATAAACAGAAGTATATTTCCAACTGTGGCAGATTGAAAGAAGTTATTGAAATTATGCTTCTGAATTATATCAGAAAATTCTAGCAGAATTAAATTAGATGAAGAATAAAATCTAAAAATTTTGGCTATTAAACATAAGAGTGCATATACAGAAAATCAGAAAATTATTTAGTAGGAATTAATACGACTTGAAAATGATTATTATACCAATCCATAAGCACACCAGACTTCTATTGTCCAGTACATAAACCGTTATATAGAGAAACGAAAATCATATACCCAGTAAGTAGTAAATAAGCATACGGAGGAGGAGATTTTTAAATATGACTACACTGGTCTCTGCAAATTCGAGGGAGAGAGTACTCATAAGCACTGTAAGTGGTGAATATTGGTATAATCGAAATTATTACAAAGTTAAATAGTCCCAAAAAAATCGTTTACAACATATGCATAGGGTCGGCATATAGCCGAAAAATCCGGAGTCATCAGACTCAACTAATTAAAATACCACAGCAGTAAACAAAGAAATCCGGCGTCAACCCATATGGGAGACACTAACTTTCAGATGACGCATTCTCTGAAATGAGAGGGTACCAACCTAAGAAATCAAACCAATACCAAAGTCATTCGACGAACCATAAGCGACAAGAATAGCATCGAATGAGGTTATGCGGTAAGATAGTACCTACAAAACAATAAAACAATACAAACCAAAGCGTGAACAAAATGACGCAGAGGGAATTATTCTCGCATAGCAAAACGAGTATAAATCGAAATCGAATGAGGCAATGTATTAACAATACCTGAAGAGTTCAACGCATGTCCTTCTCACTGAAAACCTAAAGGAGAATAGGAGTATTAGGAGAAAATTATTTAACCAAAATTAAAATTGAACCCTAGAGGGTATAAAGAGCACAGAGGGCTGAGTAGAGATCGGAGTTATTTACCAAAGAACGAATATTCAAAACCAGTGCTGAAGTCGAAACTTTGAACCATCGCTCGTCGTAAGCTGAGCTCAGTCCTGGTGCCCAGCGTCGAGTAGACACACCACTTGGATTCAGTATCTGAATGAAATTAAGAGAAATAGATATCATACACATTGACACTAACCGAGAAACTTCATAATACAATACGCATAGGTAGAGGAGTATTACCTGGTAATTCGGCTAGATGTGATCTCCATCAAGCATACGCAGGAGGCGAACAAAGAAAACAAAGCCTACAGGAGATTTGATAGTGGACCGCTCAACAACTCGAATCAACAAACCAAGAACAGTGACGGGAAGAAACCAAACGAAACCAAATGAAGTTGAATACAGAAAAATTTCGAATAATATAGCACCGGCTAGGTCTCAACCCTAACGCATCCTTACCCTATAGGTGGCGGGATCTGTGTAGGGGAGTATTGCGTACTAAGGATAGCCGAGTAGAAGATGAAACACTTTAATGTAACCTTGAAACACTTCATGAAAATAAATCTATCCTTTTAAATGTGATACGATGTAATGGTACCCAAATCCACCTCGAGAAAAGACAATTGGGAGTTAAATAATGTGGAAATTAGATGGAGGATTGTTTCATGTAAGAAAGTACTGAGCAGCCATTAATAAGTATGGGATTCTCCCTACAGAGAGATCAATGGAATTGACGCGTAAATAAACCAATGACATATATATAAATGCCTCGAAACTTGTTATAAGGAAAATCGATGCATATGGAGTACATAACATATAAATCGAAATGTTGCATGGTGAGAAACGTAAGGCCTATAAAGAGGCTCATAAAATGAATTGTGATCGAATATAATTCGATAAGTTGAGCGTAGGGTAAGAGCGTAATAAGGGCCTCGAGGAGATTAATAACTTTAAAATTCATAGATAAATTTTAATAGAAGTTAAACAATGGGAGTTGGAAACTCCAAGTCTAAATTATAATTATAGTCTAAAAGACAAGTTAAAAATCTCATTACAAAGGTCACAACCCAAATTGTTAATTGGCATCCTAGTAGAAGTGTAAACTTCAAGGAAAGAGTTAACAACGAAATTATAAACAAGGTAGGGTTAATGTACCTTGTTAATGACTATAGAGATAATGGATCGCAATTATTCTTAAGCTGAGACATCAAAAAATAAATAAATAAATAAATAAATAAATAAATTATGTTGTGTGGCGGAGATACATTAAAAATGGTATTAGAACCCATGTTACATTGCTAGGTTGTTGTTGTTGTGCTCACTATTGTTGTGTGCTCATTGTATAAATTATTTATTGTTGAAAAAAAAAAAAAATTATTAGTGATCTGTGTTATTTAGTGTACAGTGGTGCTGAAACAGAAAAGTTGAATGGCAGAAGGTGAGGAAATTTATGTTGATCTGCGTGATGACGATAATACACCAGATCCCAATGCTCCAGTGATGACTATGTTGCACAGTTTGCAACAAGAGATGGCTGAGCTAAGAAGCCAGAATGACAGATTGTCATTAGCCAGTGAGGAGCAGGAAAAGCTCATCAGAGAATTAACTTTTCGAAACAACCAAGAAGGTGAAGGTTCCGGAAAGAGGAAGAATGATGAGTCTGAGGAAGATGATGCTGTTAGGCATCAGTATAAGCAGAAAAACGAATTACAGGGGGAATTCCGAAAGATCAAGCCTCCCTCCTATGATGGGGAGAAGGAGGAAGATGATGAAGCCTGGTTGTTGAACATGATTAAGTATTTCCAGGCCTATGAATATGAAAGAAATCTGAAAGCCAGATTAGTTGTCTACCAGCTACAAGGTAAGGCTACCTTGTGGTGGGAGGAGACGAAAATGGTTCATGCCATTGATGAAAAGACAGTTACTTGGGAAGATTTCAAAATCAAGTTTAAAAACCGTTATTTGAACGAACGTTATTATGATGATAAATCAAAGGAATTCCATGAACTTAGACTGGGACAACTTACTATTGATGAGTTTGTCACCAAGTTTACCAATCTGTTGAGATATGTCCCCTACATTAGGGAAGAGAAGGCCAAGGTACAAATGTTTTTGAACTGTTTTCCTGTTGTGTACAAAGAGAGGATCGAGTTTGATAACCCAAAAACTATGGACGAAGCAGTGAGAAAAGCTAGATTATGCTACCAGCGGTTTAAAGGAAAGGGTGAGCCTGGAAAAGGCTGGACAAACAAAGGTGAAATCAAAGGAAAGAAACAGAAACCTGCTTACTTAAAGAATTTCGGTAGGGATCATTAGAGGAAAAAGTTTAATAAACAAAAAGAAAGCCAAACAACTCAGTCTTAAGTTGGTTCCAAACAACTAGATGAAGGAAATAAGAAGGAGGGCATAGTTAAAATGAGGGAACCTTTGAAATGCTGGCGATGTGGATAACCCCATCTCTTAAGGGATTTTCCCCACTGAAACATTTAGATGATTATGAGAGATCGAGAAGATACCACAGTAAATGATATAGCAAGAAATATACACACTATCAGTGCAGCCTTGGAGAATCGACAAGCAGAACACCAAGCTACCATGGTGGAAATGGAAGGTAAGATTGCTGACCAATCTGTTACTGTTTTAATTGATCCAGGTGCTTCTTTGAGTTACATTAGTCCACAAGTGGTAGAAAAATGCAATCTCAAAACTGAAAAATTTCAAAGGTCTTGGTTGGTCCAGTTAGCCACTGGAACCAAGAGGAAGGTAACACATAAGTTACCTCAAACAACAATTAAATTAAATGATTTCCAGACAGAAGTGAATTTAAATATTCTTCCCTTAGGCTCATATGACTTGCTGATAGGAATGGACTGGCTGGAAAAGAGAAAGGCGATGGTGAATTGTTGGGATAAAACTCTGCATTGCATAGATGAAGAAGGGAACCCTTTTATTCTCAAGGGAAAACCAAAACCCATCTCTGTAAGACAAATATCAGCACTGCAATTAAAAAGAACAGCTAAGAAAGGATATCAAGTATATGCAGTGCATGTTGAAGAATTAGAACAGCAACCGAGAGAAAACCTGTTAGATACCTTGCCAGTAGTGAGAGAGTTTAAAGAATTTTTTCCAGATGAGATTCCTCATCTTCCCCCCAAAAGAGAGATTGACTTTTCAATTGATTTGGTGTCGGGGGAAACACCTATTTCACGAGCCCCTTATCGAATGAGTCCCCCTGAACTCATGGAACTGAAAATGCAATTGCAAGAATTGATGGATAAGGGTTATATCAGACCGAGTGTGTCTCCTTGGGGAGCACCAGTGCTATTCGTGAAAAAGAAGGATGGAACCTTTAGATGTGCATTGACTATCGTCAACTGAATAAGTTGACAATTAAAAACAGATACCCTTTGCCTTGAATTGATGATCTTTTTTATCAAGCAAGAGGAGATTCAGTATTTTCTAAGATTGACTTAAGGACTGGTTATCACCAGCTCAGAATCAAGGAGGAAGACATTAGTAAAACTGCTTTTCGAACCCGGTATGGACACTACGAATTTGTAGTCCTACCTTTCGGTTTGACAAATGCCCCTGCCACCTTTATGTGCTTAATGAACAGTGTGTTAAACAAGTACTTGGATAAATTCGTACTAGTGTATATAGATGATATTTTGGTTTACTCAAAAAGTGAGGAGGAGCACCAAGAGCACCTGAGGATAGTGTTGCAAACTCTGAAAGAAAACCAGTTATATGCCAAATTCAGTAAATGTGAGTTCTATAAGGACAAGATCCAATACTTGGGTCATATTAATTATGAAAAAGGGTTGGTAGTTGACCCTGAAAAGATAAAGGCTATTAGAGAATGGCCGGTGCCAACTGATGTTTCAGCAATGAGATCATTCATGGGGATTGCAGATTATTATCGCAGATTTGTGGAAAGATTTTATGAAATAGCGTATCCCATAACTTCACTACAAAGAAAAGGGGTCAAATTCGAGTGGACTGAAAAATGCCAAAACAGTTTTGAACAATTAAAATTAAAACTCACTACAGCCCCTATATTGAAAATTGCAGATCCTGATAAAGAATTTGTTGTATGTACAGATGCCTGTAGAGAGGGGTTGGGAGGAGTCCTGTTGCAGGAAAATTCAGTTATTGCATATGAGTCTAGGAAACTGAAGACACATGAACAGAACTATAGTGCATATGATTTGGAATTGGATGTTGTTATTCATGCCTTGAAGATGTGGTGACACTATCTTCTTGGAAACAAATTTACATTGATGACTGATCATATTATTCTTAAATATTTATTTTCCCAAACTGATTTGAATGCTAGACAGGCTAGATGGCTATCTTTTCTGAGTGAATTTGATATGGACATAAAACATATCAGAGGGAAAGAAAATAAAATTTTTTATGCCTTGAGCAGAAATGCTTGTCAAAATATAAACAGTATTGGAAGTAGTGCTAATTTCGATTTAGAAGATCTAGTGAAAAAGGTAGCAGACCAAGATCCAAATTATGAGAATCTACAGGTGAAACTACTAAAGAAGGAGGTGGCTGACTACACTCAAAACCAAAAAGGGTTGATCTGCTACAAAAATAGATTGTATGTCCCCAATGTGGAAACTTTGAAAAAATAAATCCTAGATGAATATCACAAAAAACCATATGCAAGGCATCCTGGATATCAGAAAATTTTAACAACTCTGAAAAAGAAGTTGTTTTGGCCAGGAATGAAAAGAGATGTAGAAGAATATTTAGCTAGGTGCATGGAGTGTCAACTAGTTAAGGTCGAGCAGCAGCATCCTGCTAGTCTTTTAAACCCTTTGCCAATTGCAGAATGGAAATGGGACACAGTTTATATAGATTTCATAACAGGGCTACCCAAAACCAAATACCAACATGACTCAGCGATGGTGGTAGTAGACACTTTAACAAAATATACACACTTCATACCTGTGAAATCTACTTTTGGGACAGCCCAAGTAGCAGATGTATTCTTGAGGGAAGTAGTAAGGCTCCATGGGGTCCCAAAGATGATTGTTTCAGACAGAGATGCTAAGTTCACAGCAGCTTTTTGGAAAGGTCTATTTGGGGGCATGGGCACTAAGCTGAATTTTAGCATTGCCTATCACCCTCAGACAGATGGTCAGACGGAGAGAACAAATCATATTTTTGAGGATATGTTGAGGATGTATGTGATGGATCGGCCATCAAAATGGGAAGACTACTTGCATTTAGCTGAATTTTCTTATAATAACAGCTATCAATCCTCCATAAAAATGAGCCCATTTGAGGCAGTTTACGGAAGGAAGTGTCATACTCCTTTGAGTTGGAGTCAACCTGAGGATAAACTAATGTTGGGACCAGATGATTTACAAGAGATGGAAAGAATTGTTAAACAAATACAAAGAAACAACAAGACATCACAAGATAGACAGAAAAACTATGCTGATAAGAAGAGGGTGCATCGAGAATTCAAAGTGGGTGATCATGTGTATTTATGCATTAAACCCAAAAAGAGCACACTCTATGCTAGAAGTTGTGCAAAATTGGCTCCTCAATATTGTGGGCCTTTTGAGGTGTTAGAACGGGTGGGACCGGTGGCTTATAAACTGGCCTTACCGCCCCATGTTAAAGTTCATGATGTGTTTCATGTTTCCTTATTAAAAAGATATGTACATGATGCTTCTCACATTGTTGATTGGAATGTGATACAAGTGGAACCAGAAGGGGAGTTCCTTCCAGAGCCACTTCAAATATTGGAGCGGGAAGAAATTAAATTGAGGAATCGAACGGTAGCAAGAGTAAAGGTGCAGTGGAAGTATTTTACTACTGAAGAAGCTACCTGGGAAAGAGAAGCTGAAATGGTGGAAAAATATCGATTTTTGTTTGAAAAATGAACTCTAGTAGCTACATATCAACACCGAGGACAGTGTTTTCTTTCAGAGGGGGAATATGTAACACCCCTAGATTTATGGTTCTTTCAAAGTTAGACATTTGAACTTTAATCCAAAATGGAGTGGACCCCAATGGATAAGTATTTTGTGGATGTAATTAAATATTTAATTATGAAAAATTAAATAAAATGATTATGTGCCTATTGACCAAATGAGAATGATGAGATCACTTGCCAATTCCATGAGGTATGGAAAGAGGCTAATATTCCCCAAAAATCTTTCAAAAATCCTTAAAAGAATTTATTTCTAAATTAGATTTTTGAGGAAAAATCTAGTTCCCCAATGAGATGGAGAGTAGTTGGGAAGAGGTAAAAAGCTGAGAAAAGCAGAAAGCAGCTTTAAAAGTCCCTAAATAATGGAAGCCTAGGCAAACAGGAAGAAAAGAATCCTGTAATTCTGGACGCAGAATTAGAAACAGGCTTTGGGGAGAAAAAGCTTAAATAAGCTATTCCTGAATAGATTAGAGGTTCGTCTGTTCTGGGAGATGATCTCAGCTCGGGGGTGAGTTCTGGAGACAGAGGAACTCTAAGGTTGGGAGGACTGGTCAATTTGCAGAAGTGGTATGCACACTGTTTTACTGAGAAATTAAATATGATCTGGTTGGACAGTAATGAAAAGTACTACGGTAATTATGTTGAGTTATATTGATGTATGATAAATTTCCTTACTTTTAACAGAGTTGAATAGAAGAAATAGTTCTCCTAAATTCTGTATAGTAGTAGGAATAATATCTATGGGAAGAATCCAGCAGAGACTCTAAACCAATGCAGTTTAAATTTGAGGATACAATTTACTCCCAAAGATGATCTGGTTATTTAACTTTAATCTGCTTCTGAGATTAATAAAATATCTGTTGCATATAGGAAAATAAACATGATAATCTCATAGGCAATAGGTATGACTAAAATTAAACATACTTTGAAATTTGTTCCCTGTGGGAATTGTATTAATCAAATAAGTGTATACCAGTGAAAGCATAAAGCTGAATACAATATACAGAACATAAATTTAAAATCAGTAATAATATAACTAAGGCTATCATGAGAAAGCAGAATGCATAGTAGAAAACAAGTAGAGCATTCCTCTACAAATCTGCATACCAAGGGTGTATGTAATAAAACAAAAAAAAAATTTCTACCAGTCACTTGTGAGCAGATACATTTTGATTTGTATTATGTAACATGCAACTTAAATAGGTGACATCCTATATATATATATATATATATGGTATCAAGACAGACATTTATGTGTTATTATAATAGATGTAAATGAAAGGGACAAATTCCTTCTATAGCAATAGGAAAAATGTATATCTATATTCTGAAATGGCTCACTGCCCATATACAATTACAGCAGGAAAGTAATATTGAATAGTGAAATGAATTATTATTTGGCACAATCACAATAAGTATAAACAAAAGTATATTTCCAACTGTGGCAGATTGAAATAAGTTATTGAAATTATGCTTCTGAATTATATCAGAAAATTCTAGCAGAATTCAATTAGACGAAGAATAAAGTCTAAAATTTCTGGCTATTAAACATAAGAGTGCATATACGGAAAATCCGAAAATTATTTAGTAGAAATTAATACGAATTGAAAATGATTATTATACCAATCCAAAAGCACACCAGACTTCTATTTTCCAATATATAAACCGTTATATGGAGAAACGAAAATCATATACCCAGTAACTAGAAAATATGCATACGGAGGAGGAGATTTTTAAATATGACTAGACTGGTCTCTACAAATTCGAGGGAGAGAGAACTCATAAGCACTGTAAGTGGTGAATATTGGTATAATCGGAATTATTACAAAGTTAAACAGTCCCAAATAAATCATTTACAACATATGCATAGGGTTGGCGTATAGCCGAAAAATCCGGAGTCATCGGACTCAACTAATTAAAATACCATAGCAGTAAACAAAGAAATCCGGTGTCAACCCATATGGGAGACACTAAATTTCAGACGACACATTCTCTGAAATGAGAGGGTACCAACCTGAGAAATCAATCCAATACCAAAGTCCTTTGACGAACCATAAGCGACAAGAATAGCATTGAATGAGGTTATGCGGTAAGATAGTACCTACAAAACAATAAAACAAGACAAACCAGAGCGTGAACAAAATGACACAGAGGGAATTATTCCCACATAGAAAAATGAGTATAAATCGAAATTGAATGAGGCAATGTATTAACAATACCTGAGAAGTTCAACGCACGTCCTTCTCACTGCAAACCTGAAGGAGAATAGGATTATTAGGAGAAAATTATTTACCCAAAATTAAAATCGAACCCTAGAGGGTATAAAGAGAACAGAGGGCTGAGTAGAGATCGGAGTTATTTACCAAAGAATGAATAGTCAAAACCAGTGCTGAAGTCGAAACTTCGAACCATCGCTCGTCGTAAGCTAAGCTAAGCCCAGGCGCCCAATGTCGAGTAGACACACCACTTGGATTCAGTATCTGAATGAAATTAAGAGAAATAGATATCATATACGTTGACACTAACCGAAAAACTTCATAATACAATACGCATAGGTAGAGGATTATTACCTGGTAATTCGGCTAGATGTGATCTCCATCAAGCGTACGTAGGAGGCGAACAAAGAAAACAAAGCCTACAGGAGATTTGATAGTGGAACCCTCGACAACTCGAAGCAACAAACCAAGAACAGTGACGAGAAGAAACCAAACGAAACCAAATGAAGTCGAATATAGAAAAATTTCGAATAATATAGCATCGGGTAGGTCTCAACCATAACGCATTCTTACCCTACAGGTGGCAAGATCTGCGTAGGGTAGTAATACGTACTAAGGATAGCCAAATAGAAGATGAAACACTTTAATGTAACCCTGAAACACTTCATGAAAAGAAATCTAGCCTTTTAAATGTGATACGATGCAATGGTACCCAAATCCGTCTCGAGAAAAGACGATTGGGAGTTAAATAATGTGGAAATTAGCTGGAGGATTGTTTCACGTAAGAAAGTACTGAGCAGCCATTAATAAGTATGGGATTCTCCCTACGGAGAGATCAATGGAATTGACGTGTAAATAAACCAGTGACATATATATAAACGCCTCAAAACTTGTTATAAGCCAAATCGATGCATATGGAGTACATAACATATAATCGAAATGTTGCATGGTGAAATGTTGCATGGTGAGAAACGTAAGGCCTATAAAAAGGCTCATAAAATTAATTGTGATCGAATATAATTCGATAAGTTGAGCGTAGGGTAAGAGCGTAATAAGGGCCTCGAGGATATTAATAAGGTTAAAATTCATAGAGAAATTTTAATAGAAGTTAAACAATGGGAGTTGGAAACTCCAAGTATAAATTATAATTATAGTCTAAAAGACAAGTTAAAAATCTCATTACAAAGGTCACAACCCAAATTGTTAATTGGCATCCTAGTAGAAGTGTAAACTTCAAGGACTGAGTTAACAACGAAATTATAAACAAGGTAGGGTTAATGTACCTTGTTAATGACTATAGAGATAATGAATTGCAAGTATTCTTACGCTGAGACATCAGAAAAAAAAAAAAAAATTATGTTGTGTGGCAGAGAGACATTACACGTTCTAAGTGATTTTCAAGGTTCGATGTACGTGTTGCAATAGTAAGGAAATACCTTAAGAAGCATTTAAAATTCATAATAAGTCATTCGCATACCTTAAGGGTTTCCTATATTTCATTTTGTCCACATATGCAAGTGATAATGGGTTGCTCTTGTAATTTTTGGTGTCTTGCACATCTTGCATCTTGCTTCCTCTTGTATTTACATAGTGCAATTCACTTGTATAAGTCACTGTTAGTAATGTCATCTCAAAGAAGTTTGTATTGCCATTGTGTTATTTCATTGTAGAAACGTGTCACAACCAGCTATGTAAATGAAGGGCACTATGGTTACCTCTAGCAGGATATAAGACAAATCTGCCCCAAGTAGTTGACAGGGGCATAGGTCACAGTGACTACTCAAGATCGTGTTAACCTCTCAAGCTATCAAACTGCTGTGAGAAACTCAGAAAACTAGTAGGAGAAAAAAAATAAAGCTTAGAAGTTGAAGAAGAGTGAATAATCAAATTGTAACTTCGCTCTTGCCAAACATAACAATGGACCAAATGGAAAAAATATGTGTTATGTAAAATCGCCTATTCATGATAAGATAACAGCTAGAACAAACTAAATATAGGTGGTATAATCCTCACCCAACCACAACATAAGCTCTTATCACCCTGCTTGCATATCAATCCAACTCTTGCAAGTAAATTTTCTTGCATCTCAAGCAAATCTTGAATTGAACTAGATATGATGTCCATATCAAAAACATTGAATCAATGAATCCTCCAAAGACGATGTCTATTCCAAAAAAGGGGACAAGTAGGACGAAAAATACTAGCAATCATACATTCACTTGTGATGTTAACTCAATTGGCAAGGTGGGGGTTCTTATTCTCATTGAGGGCATAAATATGATAGAAGGGGTGCAACTGTGTAATCCCCAACCAATCAGGACTTTCTTATTATGACCATTTAACTTTCGGAACATGTATACAATTCATTAAACAACTTACCTTTTCTAGCATAGCATAATTTTATCAACCACATATACTTTATTATTTAATTAAAATACCAATAAGTAAAAAGTCACTAAATAATAGAATAGCCTAGTAGATAAAATATGAATTCACCTATAAAATGGCTAGCAGCTACCAACTCTACTCTAGCAATCCACTCAAAGGTAAATTAAATGTTAACTAATGATTTTAATTGGTGGGATTGTGTCCAAAGGTATGTTAATATCATAGACTAATGTTGTTGATATTTTTTCTATGAAATATAACGCTAGTGACAACGACCGTGCCACTAATATCACCTTCTTTAAAATCTTCTAATTTTCTTTATGCTTCCTTGTTTCTCTTTGAAAATGAATGAATTTACAATAATTTCTTTTTCCTTTTTTGTTCTAATCTGCTAATTTCTTGATTTTAGACAAGCCCTAGCTTCATTCATTAGAGGATTCATCTATTTCACTGGAAGGCTAATAATTTTGTTGCAGGTGTTTGATAGAGTCCTCGTCTATTGGAAGATCAACTAGCCATCAAACTAGGCCTCTAGGCCTAAGGATTTGCTCTCTTTCCTCATACTCTCCTCACTGTTTTTACAATTAGATTGGAAGCATCTCATTTATAGTAGCATAAATCTGATCCAAACTGCTTAGTAAGCTCTAAAATGCATTGGCATAACTCTATACTCACTTCACACTTAATCTCAAGTAAATAGAAATACTTGTGTCATTGCTCTTAAGGTGTTCTAAGTGATTGTCAAGGTCTGATGTATAATTTTCTGAGTCTGATATACCTATTGCAACAGTAAGGAAATACCTTAAGAAGC
Organism: Pinus albicaulis; assembly: GCA_034641835.2. Taxonomy (NCBI): domain Eukaryota; kingdom Viridiplantae; phylum Streptophyta; class Pinopsida; order Pinales; family Pinaceae; genus Pinus; species Pinus albicaulis. The sequence goes on along the minus strand of CM076577.1, from coordinate 723,197,752 downwards.
ATTTAAAATTCATAATAAGTCATTCTCATACCTTAATGGTTTCCTACATTTCATTTTGTCCTCATATGCAAGTGATAATCGGCTACTCTTGTAATTTTTGGTGTCTTGTGCATCTTGCATCTTTCTTCCACTTGTACTTACATAGTGCAATTCACTTGTATAAGTCACTGTTAGAAATCTCATCTAAAAGTATTTTGTATTGGCATAGTGTTATTTCATTGTAGAAACGTGTCACAACCAACAATGTAAATGAAGGGCACTATGGTTATCTCTAGCAGGAAACAAGACAAATCTGCCCCAAGTAGTTGGCAGGGGCATAGGTCACAGTGACTACTCAAGATCTTGTTAACCTCTCAAGCTATCAAACTGCTGCTACAAACTCAGAAAACTAGTAGGAGAAAAATAAGAAAGATTAGAAGTTGAATAAGAGTGAATAATCAAATTGTAACTTTTCTCTTGCCAAACATAACAATAGACCAAATGGAAAAAAATATGTGTTATGTAAAATCACCTCATCATGATAAGATAACCCCTAGACCAAACTAAATATAGGTGGTATAATCCTCACCCAACCACAACATAAGCTCTTATCACCTTGCTTGCATATCAATCCAACTCCTGCAAGTAACTTTGCTTGCATCTCAAGAAAATCTTGAGGTGAACTGGATATGATGTCCCTATCAAAAACATTGAATCAACAAATCCTCCAAATATGATGACTATTCCAAAAAATGGGACAAGTATGATGAAGAATAATAGCAATCATACATTCACTTGTGGTGTTAACTCAATTTGCAAGGTGGGGGTTCTTATTCTTATTGAAGGCATACATATGATAGCAAGGGAGTAACTGTGTAATCCCCAACCAATCAAGACTTCCTTATTATGGCCATTTAACTTTCGAACATGTATACAATTCATTAAACAACTTACCTTTTCTAGCACAATATAATTTTATCAACCACATATACTTTATTATTTAATTAAAATACCAATAAGTAAGAATTCATTAAATGACAGAATAGCCTAGTAGATAAAATATGAATTCACCTATAAAAGGGCTAGCAGCTACCAAAATTACTCTAAAAATCCACTCAAAGGAAAATTTAATGTCAACTGATGATTTTAATTGGTGGGATGTTGTCCAAAGGTATGTTAATATCATAGACTAATGTTGTTGATACTGTTGCTATGAAAGATAATGCTAGTGACAACGATTGTGCCACTAATATCACCTTCTTTAAACTCTTCTAATTTTCTTTATGCTTCCTTGTTTCTCTTTGAAAATGAATGAATTTTCAATAGTTTCCTTTTATTTTTCTGTTCTAATCTGCTAATTTCTTGATTTTAGAAAAGCCCTAGCTTTAGTCATTAGAGGGCTGATATGTTTCCCTTGAAGGCTAATAATTGTGTTGCAGGTGTTTGATAGATTCCTCATCCATTAGAAGGTCAACTAGCCATCAAACTAGGCCTCTAGGCCTAATTGTTTGCTCTATTTCCTCATACTCTCCTCATTGTTTTTACAATCAGATCTGAAACGTCTCATTTACAGTATCATAAATCTGAACCAAACACCTTAGTAAGCTCTAAAATACATTGGCTTAAGTCTATACTCATTTCACACTTAATCTCAAGTAACTAGAAATACTTGTGTTATTGCTCTTAAGGCGTTCTAAGTGATTTTCAAGGTCTGATGTATAATTTTCTGATTCTAATATACGTGCTGCAACAGTAAGGGAATACCTTAAGAAACATTTAAAACTCATAATAAGTCATTCTCATACGTTAAGGGTTTCCTATATTTCATTTTTTCCTCATATGAAAGTGATAATGGGATGCTCTTGTAATTTTTGGTGCCTTGTGCATCTTGTTTCCTCTTGTATTTACATAGTGAAATTCACTTGTATAAGTCACTGTTAGTAATCTCATCTCAAAGAATTTTGTATTGGCATTGTGTTATTTCATTATAGAAACGTGTCACAACCAACTATGTAAATGAAGGGCACTATGGTTATCTCTAGCAGGAAACAAGACAAATCTTCCCCAAGTAGTTGGCAGCGGCATAGGTCACAATGACTACTCAAGATGTTGTTAACCTCTCAAGCTATCAAAATATTGGTACAAACTCAGAAAATTAGTAGGAGAAAAACAAGAAAGCTTAGAATTTGAAGAAGAGTGAATAATCAAATTGTAACTTTTCTCTTGCCAAACATAACAATAGACCAAACGGAAAAAATATGTGTTATGTAAAATCACCTCATCATGATAAGATAACCCATAGAACAAACTAAATATAGGTGTTATAATCCTCACCCAACCACAACATAAGCTCTTATCACCTTGCTTGCATATCAATCCAACTCTTGCAAGTAACTTTGCTTGCATCTCAAGAAAATCTTGAAGTGAATAGGATATTATGTCCCTATCAAAAACATTTAATCGACAAATCCTCCAAAGACGATGACTATTCCAAAAAAGGGGACAAGTATGACGAAAATTACTAGCAATCATACATTCACTTGTGATATTAACTCAAATTTCAAGATGGGGGTTATTATTCTCATTGAGGGCATACATATGATAGCAGGGGTGCAACTGTGTAATCCCCAACCAATCAAGACTTCCTTATTATGACCATTTAACTTTCTGAACATGTATACAATTCATTAAACAACTTACCTTTTCTAGCACAGTCTAATTTTATCAACCACATATATTTTATTATTTAATTAAAATACCAATAAGTAAAAAGTCACTAAATGACAAAATAGGCTAGTAGATAAAATATGAATTCACCTATAAAAGGGCTAGTAGCTACCAACTCTACTCTAGCAATCCACTCAAAGGAAAATTTAATGTCAACTGATGATTTTAATTGGTGGGATGGTGTCCAAAGGTATGTTAATATCATAGCCTAATGTTGTTGATATTGTTGCTATGAAAGATAACATTAGTGACAATCACTGTGCGACTAATATCACCTTCTTTAAACTCTTCTAATTTTCTTTATGGTTCCTTGTTTCTCTTTGAAAATGAATGAATTTGCAATAGTTGCTTTTTCTTTTTTTGTTCTAATCTTCTAATTACTTGATTTTAGACAAGTCCTAGCTTCAGTCATTAGAGGGATGATATGTTTCACTTGAAGGCTAATAATTGTGTTGCGGGTGTTTGATAGAGTCCTCGTCCATTGGAAGATTAACTAGCCATCAAACTAGGCCTCTAGGCCTAAGGGTTTTCTCTCTTTCCTCATACTCTCCTCATTGTTTTTACAATCAGATCTGAATCATCTCATTTACAGTAGCATAAATTTGATACAAACACCTTAGTAAGCTAAAGAATACATTGGCATAAGTCTATACTCATTTCACACTTAATCTCAAGTAACTATAAATACTTGTGTCATTGCTCTTAAGGCGTTCTAAGTGATTTTCAAGGTCCGATGTATAATTTTCTAAGTCTGATATACGTGTTGCAACAGTAAGGAAATACCTTAAGAAGCATTTAAAATTCATAATACATCATCCTCATACCTTAAGGGTTTCCTATATTTCATTTTGTCCTCATATGCAAGTGATAATCGGTTGCTCCTATAATTTTTGGTGTCTTGTGCATCTTGCATCTTGCTTCCTCTTGTATTTACATAGTGCAATTCACTTGTATAATTCACTGTTAGTAATCTCATCTCAAAAAAAAATTATTGGTATTTTATTATTTCATTGTAGAAACGTGTCACAACCAACAATGTAAATTAAGGGAAATATGGTTATCTCTAGTAGGAAACAAGACAAATTTACCCCAAGTAGTTGGAAGGGGCATAGGTCATAGTGACTACTCAAGATCTTGTTAACCTCTCAAGCTACCAAACTGCTGCTACAAACTCAGAAAACTATTTGGAGAAAAACAAGAAAGCTTAGAAGTTGAAGAAGAGTGAATAATCAAATTGTAACTTTTCTCATTCCAAACATAACAATAGACCAAATGGAAGAAATGTGTGTTATGTAAAATCACCTCATCATGATAAGATAACCCCTAGAACAAACTAAATATAAGTGGTATAATCCTCACCCAACCACAACTTAATATCTTATCACCTTGCTTGCATATCAATCCAACTCGTGCAAGTAACTTTGCTTGCATCTCAAGGAAATCTTGAAGTGAATTGGATATGATGTCCCTATCAAAAACATTGAATCAACAAATCCTCCAAAGACGATGACTATTCCAAAAAAGGGGAAAAGTATTACGAAAAATTCTAGCAATCATACATTTACTTGTGATGTTAACTCAATTTGCAAGGTGGGGGTTCTTATTCTCATTGAGGGCATACATATGATAGTAGGGGTGCAACTGTGTAATCTCCAACCAATCAAGACTTCCTTATTATGACCATTTAACTTTCCGAACATGTATACAATTCATTAAACAACTTACCTTTTCTAGCACAGTATAATTTTATCAACCACATATACCTTATTATTTAATTAAAATACCAATAAGTAAAAAGTCACTAAATGAGAGAATAGGCTAGTAGATTAAATATGAATTCACCTATAAAACAGCTAGCAGCTACCAACTCTACTCTAGAAATCCACTCAAAGGAAAATTTAATGTCAACTGATGATTTTAATTGGTGGGATGTCGTCCAAAGGTATGTTAATATCATAAACTAATGTTTTTGATATTGTTGCTATGAAAGATAACGATAGTGACAACAAATCTGCCACTAATATCACCTTCTATAAAATCTTCTAATTTTCTTTATGCTTCCTTGTTTCTCTTTGAAAATGAATGAATTTTTAATAGTTTCTTTATCTTTTTTCTCTTCTTATATGCTAATTTCTTGATTTTAGACAAGCCCTAGCTTCAGTCGTTAGAGGGATGATCTATTTCACTTGAAGGCTAATAATTGTGTTGCAGGTGTTTGATAGAGTCCTCATCCATTGGATGATCAACTAGCCAACAAACTAGGCCTCTAGGCCTAAGGGTTTGCTCTCTTTTCATAATCTCCTCATTATTTTTACAATCAGATCTGAAGCATCTCATTTACAGTAGCATAAATTTGATCCAAAAACCTTATTAAGCTCTAAAATACATTGGCATAAGTCTATACTCATTTCACACTTAATCTCAAGTAACTAGAAATACTTGGCATTGCTCTTAAGGCGTTCTAATTGATTTTCAAGGTCTAATGTATAATTTTACGAGTCTGATATACGTGTTGCAACACTAAGTAAATACCTCAAGAAGCATTTAAAATTCATAATAAGTCATTCTCATACCTTAAGGGTTTCCTATATTTAATTTTGTCCTCATTTGCAAGTGATAATGGGCTGCTCTTGTAATTTTTGGTGTCTTGTGCATCTTGCATTTTTCTTCCTCTTGTATTTACATAGTGCAATTCACCTGTATAAGTCACTGTTAGTAATCTCATCTCAAAGAATTTTGTATTGGAATTGTGTTATTTCATTGTAGAAACGTGTCACAACCAACTATGTAAATGAAGGGTACTCTGGTTATCTCTAGCAGGAAACAAGACAAATTTGCCCCAAGTAGTTGGCAGGGGCATAGGTCACAGTGACTATTCAAGATCTTGTTAACCTCTCAAGCTATCAAACTTCTGCTACAAACTCAAAAAACTAGTAGGAGAAAAACAAGAAAGCTTAGAAGTTGAATAAGAGTGAATAATCAAATTGTAACTTTGCTCGTGCCAAGTATAAAAATAGACCAAATGGAAAAAATATGTCTTATGTAAAATCACCTCATCATGATAAGATAACCCTTAGAACAAACTAAATATACGTGGTATAATCCTCACCCAACCACAACATAAGCTCTTATCACCTTGCTTGCATATCAATACAAATCCTTCAAGTAACTTTGCTTGCATCTCAAGCAAATCTTGAAGTGAACTGGATATGATGTCCCTATCAAAAACATTGAATCAACAAATCCTCCAAAGATGATGACTATTCCAAAAAACGGGACAAGTATGACAAAAAATACTAGCAATCATACATTCACTTGTGATGTTAACTCAATTTTTAAGGTGGGGGTTCGTATTCTCATTGAGGGCATACATATGATAGCAGGGGTGCAACTATGTAATCCCCAACCAATCAGGACTTCCTTATTATGACCATTTAACTTTCCAAACATGAATACAATTCATTAAACAACTTACCTTTTCCAGCAGAGTATAATTTTATCAACCATATATACTTTATTATTTAATTAAAATACCAATAAGTAAAAATTCACTAAATGACAGAATAGGCTAGTAGATAAAATATGAATTCACCTATAAAAGGGCTAGCAGCTACCAACTCTATTCTAGCAATCCACTCAAAGGAAAATTTAATGTCAACTGATGATTTTAATTAGCGGGATGGTGTCCAAAGGTATGTTAATATCATATACTAATGTTTTTTATACTCTTGCTATGAAATATAACACTAGTGACAACGACTGCGCCACTAATATCACCTTCTTTCTTCTAATTTTATTTATGCTTCCTTGTTTCTCTTTGAAAATGAATGAATTTGCAATAGTCGCTTTTTCTTTTTTCTGTTCTAATTTGCTAATTTCTTGATTTTATACAAGCCCTAGCTTCATTCATTAGAGGGCTGATCTATTTCACTTGAAGGCTAATAATTTTGTTGCAGGTGTTTGATAGAGTCCTTGTCCACTGGAAGATCAGCTAGCCATCAAACTAGGCCTCTAGGCCTAAGGGTTTTCTCTCTTTCTTCATACTATCCTCACTATTTTTACAATCGGATCTGAAGCATCTCATTTACAGTAGCATAAATATGATCCAAACACCTTATTAAACTCTAAAATAGATTGCCATAAGTCTATACTCATTTCACACTTAATCTCAAGTAACTAGAAATACTTGTGTCATTGCTCTTAAGGCGTTCTAATTGATTTTCAAGGTCCGATGTATAATTTTCTAAGTCTGATATACGTGTTGCAATAGTAAGGAAATACCTTAAGAAGCATTTAAAATTCATAATAAGTCATTCTCATACCTTATGGGTTTCCTATATTTCCTTTTGTCCTCATATACAAGTGATAATGGGCTGCTCTTGTAATTTTTGGTGTCTTTTGCATCTTGCATCTTGCTTCCTCTTGTATTTAAATAGTGCAATTCACTTGTATAAGTCATTGTTAGTAATCTCATCTCAAAGAAGTTTGTATTGGCATTGTGTTATTTCATTACACAAACGTGTCACAACCAACTATTTAAATGAATGGAACTATGGTTATCTCTAACAGGAAACAAGATAAATCTGCCCCAAGTAGTTGGTAGTGGCATATGTCATAGTGACTACTCAAGATCTTGTTAACCTCTCAAGCTATCAAACTACTTCTACAAACTCAGAAAACTAGTAGGATAGAAACAAGAAATCTTAGAAGTTGAAGAAGAGTGAATAATCAAATTTTAACTTTGCTCTTGCCAAACATAACAATAGACCAAATGGAAAAAATATGTGTTATATAAAATCACCTCATCATGATAAGATAACCCATAGGAAAAACTAAATATAGGTGGTATAATCCTCACCCAACCACAAAATAAGCTCTTATCACCTTGCTTGCATATCAATCCAACTCTTGCAAGTAAATTTGATTGCATCTCAAGCAAATCTTGAAGTGAACCGGATATGATGTCCCTATCAAAAACATTGAATCAACGAATCCTCCAAAGACGATGACTATTCCAAAAAAGGGGACAAGTATGACGAAAAATACTAGCAATCATACATTCACTTGTGATGTTAACTCAATTTGCAAGGTGGGGGTTCTTATTCTCATTGAGGGCATACATATGATAACAGGGGTGCAACTATGTAATCCCCAACCAATTAGGACTTCCTTATTATGACCACTTAACTTTCCGAACATGTATACAATTCATTAAAAAACTTACCATTTCTAGCACAATATAACTTTATCAACCACATATACTTTATTATTTAATTAAAATACCAATAAGTAAAAAGTCACTAAATGACAGAATAGGCTAGTAGATAAATTATGAATTCACCTATAAAAGGGCTAGCAGCTACCAACTCTACTCTATCAATCCACTCAAAGGAAAATCTAATGTCAACTGATGATTTTAATTTGTGGGATGGTGTACAAAGGTATGTTAATATCATAAACTAATGTTGTTGATACTATTTCTATGAAAGAGAACGCTAGTGACAATGACCGTGCCAATAATATCACCTTCTTTAAACTCTTCTAATTTTCTTTATGCTTCATTGTTTCTCTTTGAAAATGAATGAATTTGCAATAGTTTCTTTTTCTTTTTCTGTTTTAATCTGCTAATTTCTTGATTTTAGACAAGCCCTAGCTTCAGTCATTAGAGGTATGATCTATTTCACTTGAAGGCTAATAATTGTGTTGCAGGTGTTTGATAGAGTCCTCATCCATTGGAAGATCAACTAGCCATCAAACTTGGCCTCTAGGCCTAAGGGTTTTCTCTCTTTCCTCATACTCTCCTCACTGTTTTTACAATTAGATCTGAAACATCTCATTTATAGTTGAATAAATCTGATCCAAGCACCTTAGTAATATCTGAAATACATTGGCATAAGTCGATGGATCTCATTTACTTAATCTCAAGTAACTATAAATACTTGTGTCATTCCTCTTAAGGCGTTCTAAGTGATTTTGAAGGTCCGATGTATAATTTTCTAAGTCTGATATATGTGTTGCAATAGTAAGGAAATACCTTAAGAAGCATTTAAAATTCATAATAAGTCATTGCGATACCTTAAGAGTTTCATATATTTCATTTTGTCTTCATATGCAAGTGATAATGGGCTGATCTTGTAATTTTTGGTGTCTTGTGCATCTTGCATCTTGCTTCCTCTTGTATTTACATAGTGCAATTCACTTGTATAATTCATTTTTAGTAATCTCATCTTAAAGAAGTTGGTATTGGCATTGTGTTATTTCATTGTAGAAACATGTCACAACCAACTATGTAAATGAATGGCACTATGGTTATATCTATTGTTAGACGAGGGACTAGGGACATGTATTTTCCTCTTCTTATGAATATAGATATGTTTGGTTTCCCCTTCCTCACATGTATTAATCATTATGTATAAGTGATTGTTAGATCTCATCTTCCTTGAGTAGATCGGGTTACATCCTGATTTTTGTCCTTTTCATATTGAGCTACTTCTCTTACTTCTCTTATTTTCACTATTCCTCCATTTGCTGACAATGCACGTTGGGCATTCCCAACCAATCAATACCATCCATTTGATATATCTTAGAGCTCAAATGCATCCAATAGACATACATATAACCCTACAAGCCATGTAATTGAGAAAGAATACAAAAGAATGGATGGCACTGAAAGCTTAAAAAAAGAAACTTCTACTAGTAGCCATCTACATTACCCATTTTGGATCAACAGTGGCAAAAGAACATGAGCAATATAAAGCCATGAGATGAAGGCGATGTCATATTTTATTCATCTTCCTATAGGTTCATTTTAGGCCTCTCTTAAACATTTTTAGAGCATTGAGATTATATCATATTTTCATCACAAAACAATCTAATCTACTTCTCAAACTCTTGTGCTACTTGGACCATATATCTCCTACAATAGCTATAGGTTTCCCCTCACAAGCATACTGATGCAGGGGCATTAGAAATTAGCCAGAAATGTAGGAATTTTTGTCCACATGTTGTGGCTAGGAGGGCTTGAAAACATTCGAATGTTACAGCTAGGTGTCAATACCTTAGCTGATTGTAATTATTTAGATTAATTAGAGTCATAGAAGTCTAATAGTCTAGTTAGTCCAATTGTCATACATCAGTTACACTGAATTATTGTAAGGAGACTGTTGGTTTTCTAAACAGTCCTCACTAAAGAACCGAGGAGTCACTCTGTAAGTGTATATAATTGTATCCTTCGGATGTAAAGAGAGGAAGAGATTTCACAGGAAGATCGTATGTAATTAACATTTGTTCCCTGCTTGAATATATGTGTATGGTCTGTTGAGTACCTGAAGGTTAACGAAATTGTCTTTGTATGCGCTATCGCTTAGTTCGAAGCACTGAAACCTCTGTTCCTAAAATTAGTTATTATAGGAGAACACTGTGCAAATCTCTCCACATCCTCTGTCTGTGTCGTGGTGTAAATTCCATTAAATGGTTGGACGAACTCTGTCAAATTTGGTTATACAGGGAAACAACGCTGTTGGTCGCAAGATAGAAAACTTGTACTGTGGTCAAGAACCCGAGTTAATGAATACGAAGGAGAACGTAAACTACATTAACCTTCGTTAAACACTGTGGAAAAACCACGAGTAGGTTTGGAGAGCGGATTGCCCCATTTCGCACCACTTTGGGTACGGAGGTGGTATTTCGGGGTCGAGGAGCGATTCCATAGAAGAATCAACACGTGGCGGAGTGGACCGTTCAAAAACCGCCTTTCCGTATCCATTTCGCACGATATACTTCGACTAACGATGCCGAGCGAAATCGCCAAGAGTCGTCGATCTGGTCATTAGGGGAAATTTGATGTCTAAAATGGGCCTCCTAAGAAAAATGTACAACAAAAATAAACTTTATAAGAACCAATAGGATTCAAGTTGATGATGTCAACCATGGGCGATGATTCACCATTTTTTAACTTAAAAGGTAAAAATATTAAAAAATAATAAAATAATAAAACTACTTTTTCAACTCGTATTTTCAACTTATCTCCCAAAGTTTTTACTCAAATTTCGAGTGGGAGTACTCGTTGGATGCAAAATTTAATTCCCCATCCAAGGAGTAGCCATGTTGCATACTTTTGATGGACTCTGCTACACGAAAAATGAGAAATACATAAAAAAAAATGTGATTACAATCACGTTTTTCATGTATTTCTCATTGTTCGTGTAGTATGACCCATCGAAAGTACACAACATGGGTACTCTTTGGATGAGGAATTAAATTTTTCATCCAATGAGTACTCCCGCTCGAAATTTGAGTAAAAGCTTTGGGAGATAAGTTTAAAATATGAGTTGAAAAAGTAGTTTTTTCATTTTTCCCTCTAAAATTTGATGATGTCATCAGATCTTATTTGATTTTTTCCACTATTATTTTATAATTTCCTTAGGAGGCCCATTTTAGACCTCAAAATTCCCCTAATGGCAGGCACATCGGAGGGTGATCATTGAACAGAGATGCATGAAAATTAACCTAAGGTACAACGTACAATTGATTGCCTATTGATTGGGAAGGCAGGGCCCAGAGCCAAGGCCTGTTTATGAATTATTTATTTACAGAACGTTGATTTTAATATAAGGTCCGAAGGCTTAGACATTTTTTACAAAGTCATTTGTTTATAAATGTTGGTTTATTTATACAAAGTCGGATATATAACATTCAAAAGCTGCCAATTATATTTATTTATCAATTTTCCTAAAATTGATAAATAAAATTGCCGAGAGAATAAAAAGGCCACAGAGGAGGAAAGGAAGAGGAATGAGACTAGGGCCACGTCGCAGTTGACCAACTTCTCCTTGGGGTCCCATTTCGCCTTGTTGCTGCGTCACATACTCTCTCCATTTTTTTGGTTTTCATCTCTCATTGGATAAATTATCTTAGGTCCATCACTACGTTTTACTTGGTTTATCCTCAACCACACCTAAAGTGTGATTACCAACTAAAAATTGGTTAACAACACAATAACTACAAGGAGAGGACCTCATAAATCACACTTCATCTTCCATACCAAATATTATTGTTTACCTCATTTTTATGGTTAATTTAGTAGTGGAAGCCTTTCATTGTTTTGAAAATATTTCCCAAGTTGTTCTCCAAGGAAGATCTAGCACTTTAGAGTGTTGCAGGAGACTCAATACTTCTTGTCTCTTCACACAATTGCTTTACATCTTATGTGTTGGGGTTCCCATGTTTTGGCCAGATTGGCAAGACCAAAAGATGAGACAACATCAAACCACTTTCAGACCTTAGGATCTAGCCCTCCTAGGTCCAGAGAGGTATCTCTCTATAATAGTCAAAGTATATATATCTTTGAGGCTCAAATTTAATATGTTATGCTAGTTATAGGCACAGGGTTTGTTTGTTTTATTTGTTTTGATTTGGTTGTTGGGAATCAGGAATGAAGGATTCAATATAAGACAAGGCAAGGAAAATAAGATTTTAGGCAAAGAGAGATAGATTCAGATAGTATTCAAGACTATTGGGAAAATGGAGTCAGGAAAGGGTTTACTTGTTGTTCAACATGCATGATTTCAGTTGGGCTAGTCATCTAAAGCATTGGATCCTAAAAATATAGGTGGAGTGAAACAATCAGGGAAGAAAGAGAAAGAATGAGGGTAAACCAATTTATGTCTATAGATCAGGTCAGAGGTCATTTAACTCCAGACCTGCTTGGACATACTCTTAGGCAACTCTCAAAGAAGGGCAAGGAACAAACTGAGGGAACTTAGAAAGGTTTAACTAACTGAAAAGGATCCTAGTGAGAAAGAGATAGAGTTCTAAACTCCCAGTGTTCCCAATTCATTCAATTAAACTCTAACAAGAACATCTAAGAAGAATATTCATTAACTCATACATCAGCTAGCAGGCAATAACATCCACTACACTAGTTAAATTAACTGAAATTAATTCTCAGATAACACATTTAGCAGAAAAAATTAAGGCAAGGAAAGCAGAAGCATAGGGTGCCTAACAAGAGAAAATCCTATGCCAGACTTCTAATGCAAGCCAGAAGAACTGAAATGGAATGAAATAAACACAGAGACAGAAAAACATCACCGCAGCTCTAGATCAGGATCCAAAGAAATGTTCTTGTCATATTAAGAGCAACACCAATCAAGTACAACATTTTCCAATAGCTTGAAATTCAGTTTGAAAACATACTCCTCAGCCTATCTTACAACTTTACACAGTGAGCATGCCTCAAGAGAAAGCTTGCAATTCACAGATATCTCATCAACAACCTTTTACAATATTTTCTCATGAGTTTTATAGCAGAAAGATGAGCAGAGGAGGTAGGTATAAAACTAAATGCAACATCGACACTTAGAAGAGGAAGAGGGCCGAAGCCCATTCTGTTTTAAACTCTGAGCATTAATCTCTGGCACTCTTTGGAGGAAAGAATGGTCTTCATCAGGCTTCATTAACTTCAGGTATGTCTCCGATGCATTCTGGTTTGATGTACTCTATAGTACCCTTGGTGCATGAAAAAAATGGTAAATAAATGACTGAATGGTCTGCCATACTTGTGAAACAAATGCTCTGGTAGCTTTGGACAGTGGTCTGGGCAGAAATCTCTTCTGGAGCACGGCATAGAATAAAAGCAGTATGGGCAACCCGTCCTTTCCTGAGAAAAACATTCTGCTGATGTATCTGCCCAATACTTTTGATGAAAATAGGTTTCTGTGCCTTCCCAGGTCCTTTTCTGCACTATCAGGCTCTGAAACCTTCCTTAATGAGCTCAACAACTGTGAATCATGGTGGCGTTTAATGTCTGCATCTTGCAAAACACGCAAATGGATTAAGAAAATCAATGCATATGAGGGTGGATGGAGCAGAGGGTGGAAGAAATGATAGCGCGACGGCGGTGATTTTTAATTGAAAAATAGTGAAAATGCATTGGAATGGTGAAAGCAACGTATGATAGGGTTTTGGTGGAACACAGAGCGCAGACCGTTAGATCGTTGTCCGGGGACAAAGATCAACGGCGGAGATTGAGCAGCGGAACGATATATGAAATAGGGTGGAACAACTATGAAATATAAGACTTTAGTGTAAAGTCCGAAACTTTGGACATGAACGAAATACAAATAAATGCGAATAAAATGTAATGAAATGCGGGGGCATGAACGTACGAGTGGGACCCAGCGTGGCGGAGAGGCGATTAGATATGGGCCGTCAGATCGTTAGACCCAATGGACGGTGGAGATTACATCGGAGCATCGCAATCGGGAAGGGGCAGGGGTGACACATTAACATAATTCTGATTGCGATTGGGAAAAGGACGTGATTAGCTCAGGATAGTTCGATCTGGAGGGAAAATCAACGGTGGAGATGTGGAATGGGGGATCGCAATCGGAGGGGACACAAAGGAGCGGCGTCATAGATCTTCTGATTGCGATTGGGCAGCAAAAAGTGATGGACGTTGGATCTGGCGGAGGGATGGACGGCTGAGATGAGATCGGGAGATGGTATGATCGGGCGATCGGGAGATGGGACTTGCGATCAACCAAAGGGGAAAGCGATCGGTGGGGAGTTGTGATCAATCACATCGCAAACGTTTGCGATGGACCGATCGGGGGACACAACACAAGTATTGCGATTACAAAGGTTTGCGACATTGCGCAGGTCGTCCGATCTTTGTGGAAAAACACCGGTGGAGATGTGGTCAGGCAATCGCAATCGGGGGGGGATAAAGGGTGGCACATAACATATTTCTGATTGCGATTGGGCGGGGAGTGCGATTAGCGCTCCGCCTTCGGATCTTCAGGATAGATCAACGGCATTGATCGCATCGCGGGACTTGTTTAATAAACAATCGCATCAGAAAGTTTTTGATATAACAAAGGAATTCGCCCTTCCGACGACATCCGATTGTGATTATCACTCAAGACTTAAGCACTTGGTATTAGCGCTGGGACATATGGGGAAGTGGTTCTAAGGGGGCTGGTAGGAAAAGGGCTAAGCCCTATTATAAGGTTGAAAAGTGGCTTTTTGCCCATTTTTAATGAAATTTAAGGCTGGAATGGGTAACGATAGGGAGGAAAATGGGAATTTGGCCAAACAAGGGGTAAGGGAGGGATGTGAAGGGGATTTTGGGGAGATTTAGAGGGTTAGTGGGTAAATCTTGGGGTGGAAAGGGGACTTGTAACAAAGGGAAAAAAGGATAAAACAAAGCATTCTGCAGAGGTACAAGGGGAAGATAATGGCCTTTTTTGGAGCATAATTCTTCATCAGTAAGGCTTTTTGACACCATAACAGTAGAGGGCAACAGTCAAAAGGCAAGGAATATAAAAAGGCTTCAAGGATGATGTGTTTTCAAGGGAAATGCATTCCTTGAAGGCTCATAAAACAATCTAGCCCCTTGCTTGCTTGTCAAGGAATTCATAAGGGGCTAACATTATGAAAACCATCTAAGACCCCAGAATGAGAACTTAATCTGCATTCATCTTTACTAAATTCGTACAATATGGTAATTCACACTTCCACAAATAAGTCACCTTCCAAAGCTTGCTTTGGATATTTACTACTGTTACACAACATTTTGTCACTGTCCCTACAATCCCAAACTCGCACATTGGAGGGTCATTTCTATGACTTATGGAAAGTGTCATGCCTAGCAAAGACCTTCATTGCATCCCTC
Source organism: Pinus albicaulis (assembly GCA_034641835.2). Lineage (NCBI taxonomy): Eukaryota > Viridiplantae > Streptophyta > Pinopsida > Pinales > Pinaceae > Pinus > Pinus albicaulis. The sequence continues at coordinate 723,182,370 of CM076577.1, read as the reverse complement.
TACATGAAGGTAACATTCCTCTTCATGAAAATTTCCTAAAAAGAGCATCAAAAACCCCTATTTTCCTTGGCACGAGTAGCCAGTTCTACCCTCGAACCAATGTGGAAGATTAACACTAGGGCCTGTGCCGCCTGGTCCTTTGTCCCAGTGTAATACCTACACCAAATTTTTTTGGGAATGTTTTTTAAAAATAGAGGCAGAGGTTCCATTCGAGCCACCTCGGGGATGAGTCATTGGGAGTGGTTGAACTGAAACAACCATAGACTCCTTCCTTTAGTTAGTTGTTTCCACCCCCCTTGGAACACTACTAAAGGATAGGCCTCCCTTCCACATTTTTAGGGATCCCAACCTCCTCCTTCTCCTCTATATAAACAAGCCTTCTCCCTTTATGAAAGCTAGCTGAAAAAAGAGAATTATACAGGTGAAGTGCTAAACTTGGAGAACTAAGCTATAGCTGAATAACTGAGTTATTGAGAAGGTAGATCAAGAAGGAACTCCATCGAGAGGGCCCTCATCCTGTCTGAATTCCCCAATGAGCTTTGAGATGTGCTTCGCCCGAACCCCACTGGAGGAGACCGCAACGTCAGAGCATGGTTGTATCTCTTCTTTCTACCTAATAATATAAGTCACTATTGTCTGGTTCCCATCTTGTATTTTGTCTTTATCGAATGCAATATGCTTAGTCTTCTCTGACTGACTATTAGTTTTTGGATGAAATTAGTATTTATCATTTTCTGATCTTCATGGAGGTGTCTAAACGCAATAAGCGAAGGGGTTGTGACTTTCCTTTGATCAAGAGCGAAAGGGTCTCATCACCATTACGATCGTCGAAGACAGCTTTGGATCACAGGTAGGCCATCTTATTACGTCCTCTTTCATTCAAATATCTAGGAAAATACACTCTAGCATGATTCCTTGTTACTATACCCACTCTAGGGCTAGAGGGATTGTCTCTGTCCGCAGAGAGGATTTACCTACATAACAAGTTGACGACTCCACTGGGGATTAGTGCGAGTTTGTCTTTGATCTTGTTGGGTCGTTTCTTGGGTTTTTTGTCTTTTTGTTTACATTTCTGGTTGTTTAACTGTGCTTCAAACCCCTGTTCAGCCCCATAGTGTCAAAATTGACCTATGCTCTATAGATTTTTTCCCTTTTTCTTGGTTAACTGGCTTGGTGCGGTTTTTCTCTGAAAATTCGTGCCGATTGGATCATGTTGCCTTTGTAGCGCTCGCGCCATCCCCTGTTTGGCGTTGAATACCACATCACAGTCGTGCCAACCCCTGTAGGTTTTCAGGTGTGACCTTTTTCATGAGTTTTTGGTCAATGGTACTTGTTTCTGGGTTATTTTTAAGAGTAATTGAAGTGTTTTGGACTATCTTTGATTGCTGGAGGCTTGTTTTCCTCGGTTGTTTTTCCATTTATTATCAGTGTAGCTTGAGTTCTTAGGGTTTCTGAGTGCCTTGGTGCACTGAACCTTCTATTTGGAGATCAATTTTCTTGATATCTGTCGAATTCATTCCTTGTTTAATTTCTCTTGGTGTCTTTGATCCTGTTGAGTATGTTCACTGGTTGAATGATCATTGCCTTTCTCGTTTTGATTCTTCTTCATCTTACTCCAAGAATCGATTACATTTCTTGTATGGGTCATTTTGGAGATTTCTCTTTGATTTGAAAACTTTGTAGAATTAGTTTGGGTATTGTTGTGTTTGTTTCATGTTGCTGGAGTCATTTCGCTTCGACTCTTACATTCCCTCTCTCAAGCTAGTGTTTAGTTTTGTTTTCCATGTTATTTAGTGCATTGTTTTCTCTATTACATTGAGAAAACCAAAATATTGAATTATTTTCGCTTTGAAAATGAAACGGTCTCTCACATAACTAGCATTGTATAAGCTAGGAAAGAGTTTTATTTTATGTAGATTGCATTAGATGCATTAGTGGATGTTTTCGCATGATTTCATTATTCGCTATTGCTTGAAAGTTTTCTTTCCTTCTCGTATATAGCTTTCATTGAACGAAAATGGTATCCTTCTGCATGTAGTTTTGCATTTAGGAAAATTTCAGATCTGACATATGTTAAGGCCTAGAAATTGAAACCTAATCCAAGATCAACGTTAAAATTTATTTCAATTAACCTAAGGCAACATTGAAACCTAATGAAATATTCTAGTGGTCTAAGTTAAAGACGTGTTCCAGCGTCTTAAAACCTAGTAGCTGTCGTTCATCATTCGGCTCCAGACAGTGCTAGTACGGACTTGTGCTACCTGTACCATCGAGTATATAAAGGGAGACCCTTCTAGGTTGAAATCCTTTTATCCATAGGAATCCGAGTCGGCCACCTTGTAACCATGATACACCGAACACAACATTCGGGGAGACTACCTACACGTACATTAAGTCTCAGTCATTTCTCTTTCATTTGATCACCAAGGTGTATATGGCAGTTCACGGAAACCTGGCACACCCTCTTGCTTAGAATACCTGAGTAGTCATTTTTTATCTTTACTGACTCTTTAAATGTGAAAATATCATCAAGCACTTGTCCTTTCGTGCTTGTTCAAAGTTGAAAGTGACTAGAGTCATATTTTTCCTGACTCTTGACTCTTAAAACATGAAACAACAAAGTTTTGTTCTAGTGTCATAAAATAAACTACCCACTATCACACGCCCATTAAAATTTTTAGCACTTGGCTTGTTTTTGTTTGCCTTTGTTTCTTGAGTCTTTTCTCGGATCTCTCTTTTTCCTTCTTGTTTTGAAGCAGTCACAGTGGCGGAACCATCGGTTTCGTCATCCTCACTCCCTTCTAGAGGTAGTACTTTACCGAACAGTTCATTTGAAACTCCTCAATCCTTTAGGTTTGCCGACCTTCAGCAGCCTATCTTACCCCTTGCTACCCGATCTCCTACTGACGAGCCAGTTGATTTCAATTGGCCTCCCTCAGGCGCTTGGTTTGGTTTTGGGGACAAGGAAGAATTCCCTCCTCTTACATCAAGATCGCCATTTTTAGATTTTTTTATACCTCCTAGTCCCCGTAGTCTTTTCGAATATCTTATGGAGGAGTCAGACATGGACACATAAGGTCCTATTGGCAGTGATGGAATTCCTGTTTCTACTGAAGAATGTCAACTTTTCCCTGAAAACACCCCTCATGTGTCTGCACGATCTTCACCATCGGTGTCACTTCCAACCAGATATAGGTCTCTGAGTCAAATTATTGTTGGTGTTGCATCCATGGCAGCATCTACTCCATCCAGGAGTCCAGTCCTTCCATCATTAGGACTGTCACCAATGACACCTGCTTCGTCACTTTCATTTACATTTGTTCGAGTTCAACCTACTGTCTGCATGGCTGCATCTGTGCCAGTCACTCAATCACCAGCAGCCTCGACTGAGATACCTGGTGGCCTTAATTTTGAAGAGTATCTATTATTTTTTCATCAACAGAACTCTCAAGTTTCTCAGCAGCCTCATGCTCCTACTAACCCGCCACACCATTATGATGAATATGGTAATCTTATCTATTTTCCCTATCTTACTCCTCATCACTATGATGTTGTCGATACCCCCATCTATGTGTTTCCTACTCCTCATCATTATGATGCGCGTGGAATTCTTGTTTATGACCCCTTGAAATCGTTCCTGAAATTGGAATGACTTATCAGGTGCAACCACCTGGCCCACAAGGACAACCCTTTCAGGGACAACCTTCAATTCAGTCATGGCTTGCATTAGGTCCTCAGGGACAACCTTACGATCCGCAAGGAAAACCTTTACAAGGTGAGCCTATAGTCCAATAAGGGCAACCCCAGGGGCCTTCCAGTCAACCTTTGTATCAACCAAGAACTTCTTACGGTCTTGGAGGGAAAATATATTCTTTGCAAGGACAACCTTTTGTACAACAACCAGGATCATATTCTCAAACTGGTCTGAACATTGCGCAACAAGGACAACCCTCTGGTCCTCCTTTGGGGTAACCGAGTCTATCAAAACCATCAGGCCAACCTGCTTAGCATGGGAAACCTGCTGGCTCTCAGCATCTAGGCCAACTTGCTCCGCAAGGGCAACCTACTCAACTAGCCCAACAGCCGGCTCAATCTGCTCAACAACATTTTTACTCTGCTTCACAGCAAGGTCATACTTTTCAGTAGCCAGTTGAACCTGTTTATTCAGGTCAACAGGGCCCCACTTATCAACATCCAGTTCAACCCCAAGGTTCTTATTACCCTCGTGGTCAATATCGACCAGTATATAGTGCACCTCAAGGCTTTACTTATCACCCTCAATCTCAGTTGTAGTATAATCAACCGCAAGGCCATGCTTACATTCCATCGCAAAATCCTTATGTTGCTCATCAAGGACCTCGATGGTATATTCAGAATCAGTATCCTGGTCCTCAACCTCCGTATTAATTGAATTATTCATCTTATCCCTCATATCCTCGGAATCCTTTGGGATAGAACTAATAGGGGAAGAATTTTTCTCAACCAGGGTGGAATGTGAATTCGGGTTCTTATCAGGGACCTTCTATGCCTTTTAACCCTCAATTACCATTTCTTGCCACATTGGAGTTACCGGATGTGTAAAATTTAACGAATGATCCTATTCTTCATAACCCATATTGGCCTCCGGTTCCGACTAAGATTCCTGGTGATTGTCCCAAATTTGAGGGCAAGTCCGGAGAAGACCCCCAAGCACATGTTATGACTTACCACTTGTGGTGTTCCTCTAACTCTTGGGTTGACGATTCTATTTGGCTTCATCTTTTCTAAAGGAATCTTACTGGTGCTGCTACTAAGTGGTATATCGAGCTTTCTCGTGGTATCTTTCAAGATTTCAACTCTCTCACCATGGCATTCCTTACTCATTTTCAGTTACCAGTTCGGTATGAAGCCGGGACGCATCTCCTCACCTCCTTGAAATAGGACCGGGCTACTCATATCGCAGACCATATTCATGAATGGAGACATCATCGTTGCTTGATAAAATTTAAAATTCCTGATCAGCTTCTTACTCATTGGTTCACTACCTCCTTTGTCAATCATATTTTGAAAGACATAGCCATGGGGCCATGTGTAACCGAGGAACAGGCCATTTCTCATGCCCAGTACCTCGACCTCGTGTACTCTGAATCGGGCATATTGTATGATATTTTCACTGATGCCCCTCAACCTAGAACTTCTAAAGCACTGGTGACTCCATTTGTCGATGGTATTACTGGTTTTGTGTCTCAGACTTCATGTAAGTCTTCTTCTTCCAACCCTGGGAAGAAAAATTCTAATTATTCCAATGATATTGCTCCTCAGTCTAGCCCGAATCCTGGTAAAACCTCAGAGGTCAATTCCGTTCAGGAAAATCCTGTGGATAAGACTTCTAAAGGAAAAAATAAGGTTAAGGCCAGCCCAACGTCGATGCCCCGAAACCAGATTCGTCCAAATCTCATGCTGATGATGGTTCGCAACAGAAGCCGAAGTACCCCTGCCTAATTTGTGATGAATAGCACTACACCAAGGACTATCCTCGACCAGCTGAAGTGAGTAGATTTCTCAAGGGCACTCAGGGTACTCCTGTTGTTCTTAAAGAACCTTTTCCATCTCAGCAGACCTCGATGGTCGGACAACCTCAATCATTTGCTCTGTTTGGTTCTCAGGTGTTCATGATGAACGGTTCTGCATCTGTTTCTATTGCTACTCGGTCGAAATATTATACTGGGTCATGCCAGGCAACAGGGAAGGAGATCGCCGATGGTCCTCCTCCCCCACTTGTTTCCAGCCCTCCTGAGATTGAAAGGCCCGGTGTTGAGCCTGTTGTGCGACCACCTTCCAAAGGTGTTCTCCAGAAGTCTTCTTATAATCCCTACACCCGTGCTACTCAACATTACAGTGTTGTTAAGGATATGGAATAGGTTCCGTCTGCGATGTCTGAGATAGAAGTACTTCATATTTTTCCATCTCAGTAGAAAGATTTATTATCTACGATTGGCGGGGTTGATCCTGCTGATACGAGCCTTCTCGCTTTCTATCTAGAGAATTTCATCCCATGACTTCTGCACCATATTATGATCATTATACAAGTCATTATTAATGGTATCGACATCCATCAAGCTCTTGTGGATGAAGGTGCATCAACCTGTGTCATGTCAGCTTCTTTCTCGAAGGCCATTAGCTCTCCTGCCCTAAATTCCTCACCAAAATCCCTTGAAGCATTTGATGGAAGGGAATCAAAACCTTTGGGTGTTCTCGTAATTTTTTTGATTACCTTGAAAGGGTAGAGAGTCAATGTTGAAGTAGAAGTAGTTGATGCCAAACTCAATTACAATCTGCTACTCGGTTGCAGTTGGACTCATGCTATGCTTTGTGTTCCATCCACCCTCTTCCATGTTTTGAAATTTCCACACAAGGGTAATATTGTTACTGTCGATCAATTGTCATTCTTCACCTTTTCTTCCGAGAACAATGTTCTATATGTGAATAAGATCCCTACTCCCTTCAAGAGCGTTGGATTGGGTCTCTTCAAAGATCCAACCCTCATGGGTATTTTTCCCCTTTCACCACCAAAGACTGTTTAAGTTAATATGATCTCTCACTCCAATGACCCATGGATTATTCCTTCACCCCAACAAGTCAATTCATTTGGTGATTCAATGCCTTTGAGTACGATTGAAATCGATTATTGTGAACTCATTGCTGCATCAGATACTCCACCATTTGATGGTGCTCCTTTGAGATTATCTCTTGATTTATATTCTCAATCCCCCTAGCTCGGTGACTCGGACTCGCCTGATCCTTTTAAAGTAGTGTTTCCTTCTGATGAAGCCATTGTGGAAACCATGTCTCTAGAAGAGCTGTCGTGGGACAATGGTCATCATCGTTCTTCGTTTTTCCTGGGCTAGGGGCTATGTCTACATGTCTTGAGTGTTTTTCATCTCAAGCTCCTTCTCCTCCACTTCAAATGCCAGTCCTGACACATGAAGTATTTACAAAAGTAAACTTGAGCAATATTACACAGACGATGCCTATTGAAATTTTTGTGAAGTCGAGAATCGTAGAGAACATCCATGTGGGGGTCACTTGTTCTTCAGATGAAGTCCAAGTTTATACTAGCCTTTTCTGTGAATTCCGTGATGTCTTCGCATGGTCCTATGAAGAAATGTCTAGCATTGATCCTAGTATAGTGGTTCATGAAATCCATACCTATCCTGGTTCGAATCCTGTTTGCCACCGTCTTCGTCCGGAGCACCCTAGAAAGGCTGCAGCCATTAAAGGTGAAGTTGAAAAAATTCTCAAATTTGGTTTCATTTATCCAATTCCCTTGACAGAATGGGTTACGAACATTATTCCTGTCGATAAGAAACAGGGAACTATCCATGTCTGTGTTGATTACCATGACATAAATCGGGCCTGTCCTAAGGATAATTATCCTACTCCTTTCATTGATCAGATCATTGATGATTGTGCCAGGATTGAGATTTTTTCCCTTATGGACAACTTTTTTGGATATAATCATATTAACATTCTCCCGGCTGATCAGCACAAGATGGATTTTATCTGTCCTTGGGGTACCTTCGCATACAAGAAACTCCCTTTTGGCTTCAATAATGTCGAGGCCACATTCCAGCAAGCGATGTCCTACGCTTTCCATGACATTCGTCACATCATTTAGCCTTACCTGGATGACCTTCCGGCTCATTCAGCTAAGCGTAGAGACCATTCGGACCATCTTTGTCAGATCTTTCTTCATTGTCGACACTACAAAATTCGGCTTAACTCGCATAAATGTGTCTTATGCATTGATTCCGGTAGAATTTTAGGGTTTATTGTGTCTAAATACATAATTCACCTCAATCCACTCAAGTTTGAGGCTATTGTCAATCTCCCCTCTCCATCCTCTTTCCATCAGTTGTAGAGTCTGCAAGGAAAGGAAAATTTTCTACGTCGTTTTATACCAAACTATGCCTAAATATCTAAGGGATACACACAAATTTTGAAACAGGACGTCCCTTTCTGTTGGGATGAGATTGCTCAACAATATTTTGATGCACTCAAGGAATTGTTGGTCAACACTTCTTTATTACGTCCTCTGAATTATCATCGTGATTTTTCCTTCTATTTAGCTGTTGCTTTTAGTAAAATTTCCATTGTTTTGGTACAAGACGATAATGACGGTAACAAACATGTCATTTATTACTTGTCTCGTAACCTTCTCGATCATGAAACACATTATTCTCATGTCGAGAAGTTAGCACTAGCTGCGGTCCAGGCCATTCAGCACTTTCGTCATTATATCCTTTTGCGTACGGTGACTATGGTTTCTGATTGCAACCCCATGACCTATATTTTGACTTGAAAATTACTGGGGGGAAATAATCGAAGTGGATTGTTATCCTTCAAGAGTTTTATTTGGAATTTACTGCTGCCAAATCAAAGAAATCACTAGTATTTGTTGATTTTATTTGTTCCCTCCCTTCCGACTCCACTCTGTCGCATTCTGAGGACCGTATTCCATATGATACACTTTTCTTGATTAGCAACCTCGACCCCTGGTATGGTGATATCATCGTATATATCCAGACTTCAAATTTATATTTGAGTTGAAAAAGGATTCCTAGTGTTGTGTCAAGCATCACTCACAACCTAATCGTATAGTCAGAGATACGCTCTATCGCGTTGGAGTTGATTCCGTACTCCAGCGATGTTTGACCCTTGAGGAAGCTGAGAAAGTACTGAATGATTTTCATAGTGGTGCCTATGGTGGTCACATGTCTGGTTACCCTACAACACAAAAGATATTTCATGCTGGTTATTTTTGGCCTTACATTTTCAAAGACTGTATTGTCGCAGTTCGTAAATTCCATGATTGCCAAATTTATCAATGCAAGATGCATGTGCCACCTGTTCCTCTTCACCATGTCATTACCATTGGTCCCTTTGCGAAATGGGGCATTGATTTTATGACGTGTAACCCTCACTTGGCCGAGGGGCATGCTTATATCATCGTAACCATGGACTACTTCACCAAATGGGCCGAAGCAATGCCTACACTTTCAGTTCATATTCAATCATATTATTGCTAGGTTTGGTGTCCCTCAAGCCATCATTACCGATCATGGTTCCCATTTTCAACATTATAGTGGCAGAGTTGACTTCTAATTTAGGTTTGTGTCATGATAGCTCAACGCCGTACTACCCTCAAGCCAATGGCCAGGTTGAAGCCGTGAACAAATTTCTTGTCACAATGCTTCAGCGTATGATTAGGATCCACAAATCAAACTAGCATCTCACGTTATTTTTGGCTCTCTGGGCATACCCAACTTCAACTAAGAGTGTGACTGGATTCACCCCTTTTCAGTTGTTTTACGGTCTAGAAGCTACTCTCCCAATTGAGTGTGAAATACCTTCGCTCAAGTTAGATGTGGAATTACTTCCAAACACTTCGCCAAAAGAAGAGCGTCTCCTTTACATAGAGAGGTTGAATGAAACTCGTCACTTAGCCACTTTGGTCATCGAAGCACAAAAAAAGCGATTCAAAGCTTATCTTGATCAATCAGTTTCCCCTCGTTCTTTCATTGAAGGAGATCTTGTCCTCCTATATGACCAAGCTCATGATAAGATGGGGGCAGGAAAATTTCAACCTATGTGGCATGGGCCATACATCGTTAAGTGTGTGTTGCAAAATGGGGCCTATGAGCTAATTGACTGCGAAGGCCATCCTCTTGAACAACCTAGAAATGGGTTGTATCTCAAAAAATATTATGCATAAGTCAGTCATGCATAACATGTGTACATAGGTGTTATTTTCATTTTTGTACATGTTCTTGGGTTTGGTGTGCTTTGTGAGCATTTTCCTACTTATTGGGTCTTGCTTATTGCGCAGATGTCTATTACCCCTTACGTCAGTTTCGCGGATGGTGCTTCTAGCAGTACCAGGAATTTGTCTTCGATAGCCTCGGTAATTTATAATCTTGCTGGTGAGTTGATAGATCTGCAGGATATTTGTCTAGGATGGAATACAAACAATGGCACTGAATATAGCATTGTCATTGAGTTATTAACTAAGGCAATCAACCTCTACATACGCACATTGCTTGTAAATCTAGATTCACAGCTTGTTGTTCTGCAACTCAATAATCATTATTCGGTTATAAATACGCACATTCTGAGATTGTATTTACGTATTCGTTTGTTGCAAATAAATTTTGATTTTATTACTTATCAACATATTCCTAGACGAATGAACACATTAAATGATACAGTGGCTAACATTGTATTAGATAGACATTTGCATAATTTGTAAAATCATCATCATATGTAAAAGATTCATGTAGGGAAATAGATGTATATATATATATATATATATATATATATATATATATATATATATCACATGTTTGCAACTGTGTGCATCATAACATCAAAAAATATATGTATGTTTCTGTTACATCCTGAGACATCATGTCTCTCAAAATATGCAGATAAAATAAACCTAGGTGTCTCTAATCAGCATGGTGCTCATGATAACATGTCACGACACATACTAGCCGCCTCAGTAGGTGGTGAGTTCGGCTAGGCACCCCTACGGTATGCCTCTGGTAGGCGCAAGGAACATCATCTAAACACGCATAATCTAGAACTCCTCGGGTGATCCCCTCCAGGTTGTGCACTATCTCATCTTCCTCGCCACCCTCTCCCTAAGGGTCAAAATCGTGAGGGATTCGCCTCGCTATCGGTGACATACCGGCAGGTCTCTCTGGGCCAACAGCTGCATCACATGGCTTTAATGTCAGAACATACATAAATAAACAAAAAATCATAATACTCATAAAATTTAAAAATTGAGTCTCACCCAAATATTCATCCCAATCTTCTCCCATCAGGAGTGGGAGATCCGGATCATCAGTGAAATCTGTGCTAGAGTAGGGCCAATCCTCCACGACAATGAGTTGTCGACGGAGCCAATAAAAAAATTCTGGCCTCCAAGACATCTGTTGGTTGCCCCCTACCCTTGGCATCAGTGCTGTCCATCGAGCTATCCATGGTTCTCTCACTAGTGGTGTCGGAACTATGACCTCTTGTCGCTGAAAATTTGGTAATCATTCCAAGAAGAACGATACGAGGATGGATCCATAAAAAAATTGTTTTAGTTTTATCTTCTTGTATTTGGTTATTTGATGCTTCATGTTTATGGTCATGGCCTCTGCCCAGTTTTAGATGGTCGGTGCCATGCAATCTACAGCAAGAACCAATTTTTTCTTTGTTGCTTCGTGCAGTGCTTGTGATCCCACAGCCCGTGTGATGGTATGCAATACCACGCGTAGTGTCAAATCATGGATAGTTTGTATATCAAATTTCCCACTCCCTGAAACTTTCTGCGCTCCTCGACATATCTATTACCATGGTCATGTTTTCCATGCAGGGCTGGGTGCTGGTTAGGAGTGGTGCTGCACCCCTCCGCGATAATACTATGAAGAAGTACACATCAGAGACATCAATCTCAAGTTCTTGATCCCGTAGGATGAATTTCTGTAAATTTTCGTCCCATATACTGATCAGATATTGTAGCAATTCTAGTTGGGCTCAGAGTCAGGGTGTTATAAATAATTTTAGCAAGCCACAATTTCTGAGGGCCTCCCTAACTCCCCCATTCTCCATGGCTAGCTCATCTTCTTCACTATGTTCCCATTCTTTCCATTCAATGACCTTTTTTCTCCTTTCTACCTACAAACACACACATATGAGTGGTATTAGTCAATTTTCGTCCTTAAATTTGTAAACAATTGGGACATTTGGTGCATATCTTTGCTAGAAATTGGTTTGCGCCAATGGGCGGGCCATAGTGTAAAAAATCGGGCAGTTGGTGCGACTCCGTGCCCGAAACCCACACCAACCACGCAGCCCTAATTTTTTCATTTCCCCCTCCAAAATTCAAAATTAACAAATGCAGGAAGCAAGAAATAGCTTAAAATGACAAGAGGGATCTTACCTCTTACCTGGAGTTGACGGATTTGCAATTGATCTACTGGATTGGCCGCTATCATCGCCACAAGATTGCACAGTAAAACGGGTAACTATTGCTCCACAAGATGTAAAAAGTGAAAAGTAATTATTTTTTACCATTTTTGGCATTTTATAACTTTTTCACAACCCTAATTAGGTTTTAAGGCATATTTTTCGATTATTTTATTATTATTTTAGAAAAATAGGTTTTACATGTATCTCTTGTGTAGTAACAGGTTTTTCATGTGACAATGATGAAGTAACAAGTTATATTTTATACTTTTTTGGACTCAGTAAAAACACGAAAAAGTCACTACCGGAGTCATCTTTCAGCTCTTTTCTGACTCTCTAAAATTGAAAATATTGCCCAAACTCTTGTCATTTTGAACTCGTTAAATGGCTGCGAAACGATATCTACCTATTATACGTTTACCCCTTTTTTGGGTTGGGATGGATTATTTACGAAAAAGGAATACCTTAGCCTATTGCGACTAAGAGTATCTTTCAGACTTTATTTTCTACCTTTTCGGATCTATGAGACTAGCTACGAAAAGGGACTGCTGGAGTTTTATTTTCTGCCTTCCTTTCAAACTCTCTAAACATGAAAAGATGTCGAGTTCTTCCTTTGTTAGACTTGTTAAACTCTGATGACATCAGACTTCGTCACCATGACGTTATTCGAGTTCCTCCTTCCTAGGGCTTGTAAAATGTACTAGGATGGATTTGTCCAAAGGAAAAACTTACAGTGCAAGCATATGCTATCCCCTTCAAGCTTGTTTTCAAAAATAATTGGGGTACTCACCAGAAATGGTGCGAAATAATAGAACCATATTTTAGTTGTGTTGGTAGTATGTCACTCTTGAACATGGCACTTGTCTGCATTTGTGTCGGGTTGGGGACATCTCATTTCGCCCTTTTTTCCTCCATGGGTTTGGGTAATCTCTTTTGACCTCTCATTTTCTCTTTGCCACGTCATCATGACCTCGAATCCTTTGATGTCAAATATTTCCAAATCCAGTGTCGTGCTACTGATATGTTCAAGAGAAGTTTTCATCTACAATTTTCAACCTCCCTATGATTCTCTGTTGGTCCTAATTCACAAACATCATATTCTTCTGTCTCATGATGATGATGTGGGAAACATTATGGCCCACCTTCGATCAGGTCACTTCCTGTCGACTTCAACTCATTATCTAGGAATTTGATCTAGAGACTCCCTTCTGGTACCTTGGAGCCTGCATGCCTCAATGGAAGGTTTTTAGCCTTTGATGCAAGGTCCACATCATTGGCCTTCAATTGAATGATTCCGTAGATGTTCGATGTCAGATCATTGTTCACATTCTGTGGATTGTACCTTTTGTACCTTGAGAGTCATTGTCATTATTGGTGGTTCCTCTTGCATATGTTAACAGCTTTCACCATTGGCTGGTAATCAAAATATTTTCTTGCATGTTCGACTTCAGCTCATAGATTTGCATGCTTGAATTTGTACTTGTTCGGATCGAGATGGAGCACAAGACCCTAGGTTTTTCTCTGTTAAAATCCAAGCTACCGGTTCTTTGTGGATTATCATGACTTCTTTCATGACTCTTTGATTGGATGGATGTGACCATACCTGAGTCTCTTTGTTGATATTTTCTGATGGATGGTTGTGTCCATACTTCGATCTCAGTTTTTGTGTACTCTATTATGGATGGTTGTGCCCATACCACATGTTCATGCATTAGAGATATTAGTTGTATTTGTAATTGCAGGTTTTTCAACAGTGGTGTTTGGTTCGAATGCATTCTCATAAAGCATTTCACCCCTCCCTCTCCCTCAGACCTCATGCTTTAGGGGGCATCTGTTATATAGCATTTCGTCACTGTCCCTGAAATCCCCATCCCCCACATTGGAGGGTCATTTCTATGACTTATGGAAAATTTCATGCCTAGCAAATACCTTCATTGCATCCCTCTACATGAAGGTAACATTCCTCTTGATGACAATTTCCTGAAAAGAGCATCAAAAACCCCTGTTTTTTCCTTGGCGTGAGTAACTAGTTCTACCCTCGCGCCGATGTGGAAGATTAACACTAGGGTCCGTGCCACCTGGCACTCTGTCCCAGTGTAATACCCGTGCCAAGATGTTTTGGGAATTTTTTTTTAAAATAGAGGCAGAGGTTCCATTCCAACCACCTCAGGGATGAGTCATTGGGAGTGGTTGAACTGAAAAAACCATGGACTCCTTCCTTTAGTTAGTAGTTTCCACCTCCCTTGGAACACTCCTAAAGGATAGGCCTCCCTTCCACCTTTGTAGGGATCCCAACCTCCTCTTTTTCCTCTATATAAACAAGCCTTATCCCTTTATGAAAGCTAGCTAACAAAGATAATTATACAGCTGAAGTACTGAACTTGGAGAACTGAGCTATAGTTGAATAACTACTTTATTGAGAAGGTAGATCAAGAAGTAATTCCATCAAGAGGGCCCTCATCCCGTACGAATTCCCTTACAAGCTTTGAGACATGCTTCACCCAAACCCTGCTGGAGGAGATCTCAACGTCAGAGCATGGTTGTATCTCTTCTTTCTACCTAATAATATAAGTGACTATTGTCTGGTTCCCATCTTGTATTTTGTCTTTATTGAATGCAATATGCTTAGTCTTCTCTGATTGACTAGTATTTTTTGGATTAAATTAGTATGTGGTATGTGGTTATCATTTTCTAATCTTCGTGTAGGTGTCCAAACATGATAAGAGAAGGGGTTTTGAATTTCCTTCGATCATGAGCGAGAGGGTCTCATCACCATTGCGATTGTTGGCGTTAGCTTTGGATCACAGGTAGGCCATCTTATTACATCCTCTTTCATTCAAATATCTAGGAACCTTCACTCTAGCATGATTCCTTATTACTAGACCCACTCTAGGGCTAGAGGGATCATCTCTATCTGCAGAGAGGATTTTCCTACATAATAACTACCTTCACTTTTGGATGTGGTTTATGAGCACCCTAACAGAGAGAAAAATACAAGAGTTGGAAAAACTTGGATTGAAAAATCTAATGACCAGGAGAAAACCCTATAGCCAAGAAACACTAGTTTCCTTGCATGACACCCTATCCTTAATAAGAAAATAAGTGTTGTGTTATGTGACAGTAGATGAAAGCTAAAAATCAAAACATTGAGCAAAGGATTTGGTAGGACAACCAAGTAAGGAGTTACACCAACTAAGTACAAGTTTCTTAGATATTTAGGTGGATTCTTGGGCATCAATGAAGAAATGCCAAAGAAGTTATATATAGAGAGAAGAGATTAATGAGAGGTTCAAATTCGTGGGGGGAGATTGATGAGGGGATCAAATTCATGAGGGGACACAACTTCCATAACCAAGAAAAGGTCACCAAAGAAATAGACACAAAATAGAGGAAGTAAGGGGTTTGTTGTATAAATTTGAAGTCCAAACCATAGTACTTTGAAGTTCTGTAGTGATTTAATCCTCTATAATTGTATCATTATGTGACCAATTAAGAAACAATTTTTGTATCAATTTATCATCATTCTTGCAAGTTTTTATAAGGTTAAATTTTGAGTCTCTTGGTGTGTTTTAATCCTATTGCAATTGTGCCATTGATTTCTCCTTGTTTATTACATAATTTTTTGCTGAAATGCAGAACAAAGTCATTAGAGGGCTGATCTTTTTCACTTGAAGGCTAATAATTGTGTTGCAGGTGTTTGATAGAGTTCTCGTCCATTGGAAGATCAACTAGCCATCCAACTATGCCTCTAGGCCTAAGGGTTTTCTCTTTTTCCTCATACTCTCCTCACTGTCTTTAGAATCATATCTGAAGCATCTCATTTACAGTAGCATAAATCTGATCCAAACACCTTAGTAAGCTCTAAAATACATTTCCATAATTCTATACTCATTTCACACTTAATCTCAAGCAACTATAAATACTTGTGTCATTGCTCTTAAGGCATTCTAAGTGATTTTCAAGGTCCGATGTATAATTTTTTGAGTCTGATATACATGTTAGGTTAAAATGTGGAGCTGGGTTACACTTTTTGCCCTTTTTTGAGAAAAAAATTTCATTTTTTTCGGTTCTTCAACTTTCTGCAAACTATAACAATTTTTCTATGTAGAATTTCATTTTGCGATAAAAATAAAAGTTGTGAGAAATTTTGTTAGCTTTCTATTACTTATTTTTTGAAATTTTTTTATGCAGATTTGATATGTCAACTTAGCGTTTCTTTGAGTGTGTTTTTCTTAACAATCAAAGGATTCATAAGAAGTCATGTTATGACGCAATGTTGTATTCATTGAAAATTTGTGTTTTTGAAAAAACAAAATGTGTTACAACAATCTAGATAGAGTCTACTTTGTTTTCGTCATATTTACAAAGCTAATGGATGCATATCATAATTACTATAATTTTTTGAGCTCGTCCAATACGAAAAATGGCGTATTTTGGATATGTTTCACGTCGCAAGAAATTTCTTAACATATAAGTTATAAACTAAAAATCTAAAAGCTACCCATTAGAGACGACGGACCAATGTAATGCCCCATAATTTTTTCAATTTTTTTTACAATGTTTTTTGGGAGATACAAAATTTTGATTTCACTGAATCACAATGACCCTCAGAAATTGTTTGCACCCATTTTATTAGAAAAATAATTAAAATTAATAAACGTTTATGAAATTCCATAAAATTATATTTTTGGAAAGTAGATTCAATTTTGAAAATGCTTGTCTTGGTTTCGACAGTTAATTAACAACCTTTCATGGAGTTTAATCAGTCCAAAGTTGTAGAACCGTTTTCAGAGCCTGGTTTTTGCGTAATTGGTGATGCATTAGTTCGGCCGAACTTTTAGTCCAAGTTTAGCCAAACTATGTTTTCCTCTTAAGACTCGTTAAATCTAACGTCTTAATAGTTCAGCCGAACTTTTGATCAAAATTTCGGCCGAACTATTGTATAACTCTCCGTCGGCCGGAAAATTATGCGGAGCCCCCTACTAAAACACATTTCGCGTCAATATAAATTTCCGTGAAATGATTCACAATTTTCGCACATTTCGCACACTTCATCTCATTTTACAAAGATTTTGGTTTGGGTTCAAAAAAATTTCTTCAAAGTTTGGGTTTAAGAACATTTCTTGGAAGCAAATTGATTTTTTGGAAGACATTTCTTGGAGGTTTCATTTCTTGGAGATTTCTTCAAATTTTGGGTTTAAGAACATTTCTTGGAAGCAAATTGATTTTTTGGAAGACATTTCTTGGAGGTTTCTTCAAAGTTTGGGTTTAAGAACATTTCTTGGAAGCAAATTGATTTTTTGGAAAACATTTCTTGGAGGTATGTACGTGTTTTGAGTTGAAGTAAATCTTTTGAGCTTCGTTTCATTTTTCTAAAACATTTTTCTCTCAAATTTTTTAAAGTGTGTTTTGGATTGGAGTATGTATTTTTTACAAAAAAATTACACTGAATTTTTTTAAATTAAATCTTTTGTGATATTTTTTGTAATTGAGTTATTGTCTAATTTTTTGAAGGAAATTTTTTGAACTTCATACCCTATTATCACGGGAAATCGAAGAACTTGTGCGAGAAAATATGATCGAAAAAGAGACCCTGAGGCACGTAGAGAAGAAACGAGACAATCTCGCAAAAAAAAGATAGAATCCCTCTCAAATATTGAAGAGGAAAATCAACCTCAAGCATAAATTGAAGCAGGTATGTAAATGTAAATATTATGATCTATTGATATATTTTTAAAATTTTCCCAATGTAAAATGTGAAGCTTAATTTTTATTTGATGAACTAGTTTGAAAAATATTTTGTTTAATGTAAACAGACATATATACTCCTCAAAATATTGAAGAAGAAAATAAACCTCAAGAAGAAATTAAAGCAGGTATGTAAATGTAAATATTATGATCTATTGATATATTTAAAATTTTCCTAATGTAAAATGTGAAGCTTAATTTTTATTTGATGAACTAGTTTGAAAAATATTTTTTTTAATGTAAACAGACAGAGATACTCCTCAAAATATTGAAGAAGAAAATCAACCTCAAGCAGAAATTGAAGCGGGTATGTAAATGTAAATATTATGATCTATTGATATATTTAAAATTTTCATAATATTTATCGACATAGTTATTAATTTAGTGATTTATTGAATATGTACTATTTTTTCGAATATGTACAGATGAAATCACTATCGATAATGAGATGTTAGAAAATGTTCACACTCACACATATGGAGATAAAAAACCTGACCATGTTATACGATATCGTGTCAACCGCATTTTTGAAGAGTATTTCTTAAATGAGCAAGTGACAGTTCATGCTCAAATGTCGAAAGGTCTCCTATCATTAAAGAAATTAAAAGAAGCGATGACACTATTGGGTATTCAAAAATCAACCAAAGATAAAAAAAATGAATGAAGAGGTGATAAAAAATATGAGTAATGCTATAAAGTCAATTAAGAGATCTAGAGATAAAGATGTTTCAAATATACGTAGAGGAATACAGATGGCAATAGTTTCACCAAGTACTCAAGAGAATCGTTTGATAACATCTGTGGCACGAGCACTGGGAACCTCACGAAAAAATCTGCACAAACATCAAAAATTTCGACTACAAATAGATGTAAATGATTAACTCGCTTGTTGGAGAGCTATTTGTAGGCAACCATACAAAGATATACTTGGAGAAAATGTTAAAAAAATAATATATGAATATTGGAAGAACAATTCGCGTGTTTCACCAACTACAAGACATGTGATGCGAAGAAGAATAGCACGAAATCAGTGTGAAGAACATGAGAAACATCTCTTGGAAACCACTCAGATAGAGTTATTCAACAAGTTCAAAAAAGAGAATCGTCAAATTCATGTTTCACTCAGTGCTTTTGTTCAACAAAAACCATGGTATGTAAAACCTATCACTGTACGCAACACTTTTTGTTGCCGTTATCATGTGGAATTTGAGTTATATTATGACACATTCCTTGATTTTGGTAGAACATTATGGAAGGATTCACCTCCTCCTTCCACTATCCGTGAATTCATATCTCAAATTCTATGTGAAAGAGAAAGCGATGAACTATTTTACAAAAAAAAATGTGTTGGTGGTAAAAAATGCGATGATTGTGGAAGTTTGACTAAATTTCAAAACAAATATCGTACTGATATAAATGATCAATCATTGTCCAACATGAAAGTGAAATGGAAGAGATATGAATATATCGGTACATCGATTCAAGGTGCAAATAGTGTTAAAAGAATTGAATTACGAGAAGACGAAATTTTTCTAATAGACTTTTTGAGAAAGTTTGAGGCAAAAATTTACAAATACACCAAGCATTCCCATAGAGCTCGATGGCAAGACTTGCAATTCAAAAAATATCGTGATTTTTTTCCACCAGGGACCATTTTGTCAGTGATTGATTTTGTAGAAAACTACACATTTGTTCCACAAAAAGAAATTCAGAGTGAATACTATCATTCTGACCAAGTCTCCATGCTCGTCCATATTCTATATAGACATGCTGAACAAAATGTCGATCATATAGAAATCACAAGTGAAAATCGACATATAATTAAATAATATCACTTTTATATCAGTGACGATCGTACACATGATACATGTTTTATGCAACATTTTTTTGGAAGAATTTATGATTCATTGAAAGATCGTGGAATAAAATTCAATGAACATTGGATATGGTCAGACGAATGCGCAGGTCAATTCAAATCTACACGATCATTCTTTTGGTTGTGTTTTCTTCATAATAAAACATGCATTAAACATTGTTGGAATTTCTTTGAGACTGGCCATGGAAAAGGAGAACATGATGGTGCAGGAGCATGCATAAAACGAGTACTTCAAAGATATCAAATGAACCACTCTGCACGTCGACTTATGAATGCTGAAGAAGTTGTTCAATGGTGCATCGCTGCTCTAAGCCATGAGAAAAACCCATCAAGAGAAGTGCGAAGGTACATTCAATTTAATTTATATTGGAAATCTAATTTTAAACATTGTACATTTATCACGCAATTATTATTTTTAATTGTATTTTGATATCATATTTACAAATTATTTTTCTAATTTTCCATATAAAGGTTTTTCTGGCATATTGGAATCGCAGACGTAGATAGATCAATTGGAAATGACGTTGAAACAATAAAAGGGACTCGAAAATTACATTCAATTCAAAAAAAGTTGTCCACAAATGTGATTGCATTGGATAAAAGAAAATATTCTTGTTTTGTGATGTTTGCATAGACAACACAAAATCCAATGACGTTTGTGAAAACAAAATGTGTGTGAACGATTGGAAACATACAGAGCTAAATACAAAGGGAAAAATGTCTGTTGCAATGTTTGAAGAAATGCAATCAGAGGAAACTACAATATCATCCGATGGTGATCGAGTTTCTAATCTTGTTAGAGAAGGTAACATTTGAATTACTTTCTAATGATTTAAAGATCTAGAAATAAATTTAAATATGCATAATTAAATGTTAAATTTATTTTATTGTGCAGGAGATGTTTTTGCTATAATTGCACCTATTGACAACGATGAAAATGTGAAGTATTATTTGATGCGTTGCACCGAACGAAAAATGAAATTATTACAAGACTTTAATGATCACGGATTTCAGTATGACAGAGGGTCTATTATACTGAAAGGTTATTTTTTCAAAAAAACTCATCAAAGTGGAGACTTTTTTTACTTTGAAGACTATGAACCTGATTCCATAAGTTGTCAATATAGTCACTTGGTGTGTGCAGCACGCATAAAGTTGATAGAAGTTCAATCAAAGAAAAAATTGAAAATTAAGAAATGGAAAATGTCAAAATCCGATCATGAACGGATTATTGAAGATGGAATTCCATTAGAATTTTTTTGAGTGAAGTGTCCAACAATTTATTTTCTTTGGATTAAATATGTTTTATAACTTCCAGTACTCAACTAAAAATTGAGCTGCTTATGTTATTTGTGGTTTGCACATGTTACAAATTGTTTGGGTACAAGCACGTGCTCTAGTATCAACTGAAAGTAGTTTTTCTATACATGTGCATTGATGAAAAATGTTATGTGTATTGGATGTATATATATATATATATATATATATATATATATATATATATATTCTAGAATGAAATTAATTGTTCTTGTATATGTTTTCCGACCGTATGGTACAAATTATTTCACTTTATTTTGTAAGGTCAGATTCGGTCCCCATATGGCCTAGCCTCCAAGGGACGAGATAACAAGTGGTTGTCCCCACTTGCCCAAATCTCAGCTTTTAAGTACAATTTTACTGTTTATGGCAGGCATCTTACATGATGTCTTAGCCAAGGATAGATTCTCTTTGTTTCAAGTTTCCGGTAAAAGTTGTCACCGAATGACCTACTAGGATATTATAAATACTAGCTTTGTAAGATCATTTGGAATTCGGAAAAATTCGAAAGTCTTAGACTGTCAATCAATTTAAAGTATCATTCACCCTAGGGAGTGTAAAATATTCAATGTAGGTTGGTGACGATGCTCACTCCTAGCTTGAAGCAACTCCAATGACCAATTATTTAATGAATTCCAATGCACTAGACCAAAGTTGGTGACCTACTTGGTTTTTCACCCAAGAAATTCCAAGGTACTCTTCTTACCTTTGGCCCCCAAAGCTACAATGGAGTTATAGGAAGGTGAAGAAAAAAATTTTCACTGATAGGAATTTGGTCACATCCCTAATCTCCCCTTATCAAAAATTTCCTATCTACTACATTATCCAACGTGTACTCAAGATCACTATTTCGTAATTAGAATATCACAATATCATAAGTTCTCACAAAAATACATGGAATGCCATTACAACACTCATCTAACAATGGGGAGCTCAAAACCTAGAAAGCTCCTCGTCCCCTTAATAATAATGTGTTTAATTTAGTATTTTAGGTGAGGATTAGGTGTGAATCTTGTTTTCACATACAAAAATAATTAATTGTTTAATTCCATAAATTTGATTATTCACCAAAATACATGTCATATCCACTATTTGTCTCTCCTACAAATTCCCATTATTTTATTAAAATATGATTTTATCTCACCCAACTATCACATGTTCCTAAATTTACTCCTAATTGTTCCCTATGCCCTAAATCTACTCCTAATTGTTCCCTATGCTACTTTTCCCTTACTTATTTTTATAAATTTATTTTCCTAAATCCATCATAACTATGGATCTATCAGGCGTCGAGAGGGATCACATATCTAGAGGTGCAAACCTCTTTTTTGAGTGCAAAACTTGAGGAAAGGTTTGCACCTCGAGAGATTTGATCCCTCTCGGCGCTTGATAGATCCGTAGTTAAGATGGATCTAGGTTGGTTTCAGTCATGTGCAACCAAGGAAAAAATATCGATAAACCATTTTAAATATGCTAAATATGTTTGAGATTTATCAAGTCATTTTAATTTTAAATTTTCTTAGTTACCTCAATTTTTTGAGATGATAAATATTGTAGAATAACTTTAATAATGGAAAATGATCAAATAAAATTTTTGAATGCGAAGTGACAATGTAATAATATTGAATGATAGAATGTGAATAATTAGAATGTAATCACTTACAAATAGCATTTATTGTGATCAATCTTAAACTATTTTCTTCTTCTATTCTTATTTTCACCCTGATTAGTTTTGTCATCTTTCCGTATCAATTATATTAAAAAGAAAGTAAAAATCATAAATCATAAACCATTTAAATATTTAGCTCGAACTCTTGTAGTAAACACCATACCTTCTCTCTCTTGCTCTCCAATATTATTAGGTTTAATTATTATAACACAAAAATCATTCTACATTGTCAATAATTTTTTGCGCTTACACTGAAATCAATGAACACTATTAATCCAATGACTTTATAAGTAATGTACCATCATACATGCAATTATATCAAATTAGAAATCAACATATACAATGAAATCAATGGGGATTGTCTTGTTACAGGTAACATAATTTCAATTTACCACGTGCAAATGTAGGTTGAAACCATCCAAAACTTTAAGTTGTAGATTGAAACCATCCAAAACTTTAACTTTTAAAACCCTTTTGATTATATATTGTGCAACATTAAAACATTAAACATTTAAAGTTCATTAAATATCACATGCAAAATGTAGATTGAAACCATCCAAAACTTGAGTTTTAAAAACTTCACATGCCATGCCAATTATAATTCAACTATCCAACAAAAACATTTAACATTAAATATAACATGCCAAATGTAGTTCAAATGACAACATTACTTCACATTCACATGCCAAAAGTACTAAAACCATCCAAAAATTAAATAAAACAAATTATATAATAACAATGTAATAAAATATGTCCAAAAATTGTAAATCTCACAAGTATCAAACTGTATCAAGTTTAACAAATTTTAAAACCATCTAAATTTTGAAATCAAATCTACTGTAAATCATGTCCATCAAATGGAGGATATAGCGTCTTCCCTACTAGGGTCTCATTCCGCGCCCTATCCTGTGAATAGGAAACCTACATACACAATGCACATGTACTTGAACATTAAAATTTGAAGTTTTAAAAATGAATGAGAATATATATATCTAGAACTTCATGTAGAAAACAAAATATAACAAAAAAATCATGCAATACCTCGTAAGGTTCCCTCTCCATTTGATGAATAGGTTCTCCCATACGAACATCTGCAGTGGTAAACTGTACAATATACATTTACAGTTATATATATATATATATATATATATATTAAAAACTTTCAAATGAAAATGCACATGTACATATATAAACTTATTTTCAATAATATTAAAAAAAGGAACTAAAGATAGCTTGTTCAAATGTTGTGGATGTTCCTATCTCCGTCGCTAGAGTCCGCGGATTAAAGAAATCTTCTATAGGAACCTAAATTCAAAAAGTTTTAAATAGCTCAAAATATAGATCTCTCTCTCTCTCTCTCTCTCTCTCTCTATATATATATATATATATATATCTCAATTTTTAATGGAACTTTTTGAGGTAGAATATATATATATATATATAACTTTTAAACATAAATTTTAAACTTGTGAAAAATTGTCCATACTCGTGGCTCATCTCCCAATGAAGTAGAAGGTACATCTCCTAAGGAAGAAGAAGGTACCGCCATCCCAAAAACATCAGACGGAATCGGTACCTGTTAAAACATTTTATCAAATTATATATATATACATACATGTACATGTGTGGCAACAATTATTTATTTTAGAGTCACTTAAAATACACTAACATACATGTGCCAACATATCATGATGGTCAGACCCATCTGCATCGTTTGAACCGGAGGTCCCGAACGTAATATTAACATTTTCATCACGCATCATGCCTGAGAATTGCAAATGGTGTTTTAACATATAATCATACATTAAATTAGATTAATGTACACATACAAATAAATGTATACATGTACATACACATGTATTTATTACAAATTGTACACATGTATATGTAAAAATCATTTCAAACCCTAAGGTCACTAACACATACCGTTCCGGTGCCCTCTTCCTCATGAAAAATTAGGTCTTGCAGACCATTGCGACAATTTATTGCATATGTTCGGAGATCTTCAACATTCATGTTGTAAATCTCCTCATCTGTACGATAAAAAAAATTGGCATGTGCATTTTCACGTGCTCTTCGTCGATTTAAACAAAGATCAACTCCACTCAATCCGCTATGAACATTGTCGATTATAACATCTCTTGCTTCTCGACTTATTTGAGAAGTCGCATCCATCTCTGATCACAGAGTTTCGACTCGAAACGGTCAACTCACCAATGGTGGCTCAGGGCGAGGCAACTCCACATCTCGCTTAGCGCCCTTACATTGATATAATCGACCTCTCCCTGGGCCAAAAAATTCTGAAGGAAGTTCATTGTAGTCAGGTTTCATACCCAAAAAAAATTCTGCATAAAACATTTGTGCAAAATAAACAAGAACCTCATCGTTCCATGGAAGCCTTCCAAAGGCCGCAAGATGTCGATCATACAAATAACCAGCTTTGTCTGGGTGCTTGAAATACTGCACCTTCAACATTTTTCTTTTTGGCCCTTCCTTATAATTAAACATTGACTTGGCCTCTGCTCTTGTAACTTTTTGTTTTATGTCCTGCCATTTATCGGGACCTATCACTATTTCTTTTCTCTTTCTCATCAGTTCTACAAAAGAATCACTCGTTGGCCCCAAATTTCTGTACACATTTACCATTTCACCCAATGAATGTGTAACTATTTCGAGGCTTTGTCTACTCTCAACAGGTAGAGACAAAGCCACGAGATCTCTTTGCAATTTTTCATGAAGGCTTTGACACCTTTGTAAGGTGCATTCCGCCATGTTGGTTTCCCATGGTATATCAGTAATCTTAGCCGGATAAGTTGTGCTAGGTTGAAAACCTTCTTCTTGAATGTAGCGCGCTGCCCTGCGTCTATTTTGACCACTGGCTCGAACATTTTCAGCCTCTGCATCAATATATATAAAATTTCGTATATTATAAAAAACACGCGTAAAAAAACTTGTACAAATTTAATGAAAAAGTATTGAAATTGATGGCAACCTTGATGTTGTTGGTTAACATTATCTCCAACATGACCCTGCTAAGAACCAGCCCCAGAATGACGCTGCTGAGAACTAGACCCACAATGACCCTGTTCAGAACCAGCAGCGGTTGATTGGCCTTCGGGGGAATAAATATCACCCCCTTCCCGCAGCCTGCTACCACTCATACCTCGACTGGTTGAACCTTGGCCACGCTCCATGGATGGAGTTGAAACCCTTCTCCTCTTACCTCCTAAAAATTAAAATATGAAACTTATTAACAACTAAATTAACTCAAAGTTAATAAAAAAATCAATTCCATATGTACACATGTATAGAGATTTAAGATTGTATTTAAATACCGTGAAAATTCCCCGATCCCTGAACCTCCATATGGGATTCGACTGATCTTCGTTGTTCATCCTCCATGATATATATCTATTGGTTGACATTTACACAAAATAGATTTCAAAAAATCAATTTGTAATTTAGTGTACACAAATTATGTAGAACACAACTTTCAAAGCAATAATTGATCATGTCTGAAACTAAATTTAATCGAAAAAGATATTATAAAAATGATAAGTTCACCAAATTGCGCTTTACATGGTGGGAGCACACTTGGTATAAAATTTACTACTTATACACTTTAGTTTGTGGGAGAAATGACACATGTACATAGTTTACCTTAAAGTTGTTGTGTTTTACGGATATTAAAATGAAGAAATTCTATTTAGATCCATTCCAGAGATTGAATGTAGGGGCATTTACTAGATATGCTACCTGGCCCTTTATAGACTATGCCTATAGAACTTGTAGAAGTAAACACTAGAGGCATTAACAATATCAAAGAACATTTTCATGCTCAGACATGGGAATGTGTCTCTTTCCCTACGCAAAAAAAATAGTTCAAGGTAGTTAATCTTCATAGACATGTCATCAAGCAAGTCAATGTGATCATCCCCAGCTTACTTTTTATGAAATTAGGCTTGGAATCTCATTTTAGAGCTCAAATTTTTAGGAAGGATTTAAGTATCCACCTTTCAAGAATCACTAGAAGAGGTTCATAAAGAATATAGGAAGACAAAAAACTAACCAGTGGTGTACTAAATGTATTTCTTGGGGGGAAGATTGGCAAATGGACTTTTGGTAGCTAGAACTTTTCCAAATAAGTGAATGTATTTGAAAACCAAACCTCTAGTTTATTTTGGTTTAGACAAGGTCTAGAATTTGAAAAGTGAATTCCCTCTTTCTTCCTCTTACATGTCCAATGATCGGAATTTGGATTGAGGGAAAAAAAATTCCTAAAAAAAAAAATTTCATTTTATTTGTACACGAGTTTTTAAAAGCTAATAAACTCGTAAAGTTCTCACAAAATACACTTAAAGCTTGACACAAACCCCTTCCCACTAGAGGAATAAGGTCCAAATTTTTGATGAAAATGTGCTATGAAAGTAAAGGGTTAAAGGCAACCATGTACAAGGCATAGTTGAGCCAAATGTTGTTGAGGAAGGGCCTAATTATTTGGGTCTTGGTTATGGAAAACATGGAGAATTCTCCAAAGCCAAGGAGGCACATGAAGCTGTTCCGAGAAGGAATTTTATTTCGTGTTCATTACCTCAAGCTTGTGAAGTTTGTGTTCATGATGAATGGAAAAGTTTGACACCCACTTTGCAAGAAGATGTTAATAAACATGCAGCTAATGAGAATGTAAAAGAAGAGGATGTTGAAAGATCTATCTAGTCATTGAATTCATTGCTAGTATTCAAAGGAGAGCTACTACCTCATCAAATTCACCTCCTCAAGAAGGCGACAATGGTGAATGTTCAAGGTATAAATTTGCTTTTAATCAAATTGCTTTTGATTATGATAAACATGGTAAATATTCACATAAGATATATAAAAGAAATTTCACATGTTCCTTTTGTGGTTTGAATAATCATAATGTTTATAGATGTTGGAAGAAGATATCCATACACATTGAAACTTTCTAAATAAATGAGGTAAAAACTCAAAGGCCCATTGGACAAGGAAAATGATGTTGAAAATAAGATGCAATTGTTTATTACTCATTTCCATAAGAAAGGTCACCTTGTGGACAAGTGTTGGACATTGTATCCAACAAGTCATCCACAACATTTGAAGGTGGTGGAAAGAGATAGTTCGAGAAGAATGGAAAAGAGGATTCCATAATCGATGAGGGTCAAGATGATTCACATGATGAAGTGCAGCTAAAAGATGCGCCATTGAAATGGTTTGCTAACAGATGGTTATATTTCTTATCTAATTAAGGCCTTGCATGTATTTTGATGTTTCATGAATTTCTTTGCAAATTCAAAGTATGGTGCATGTTGCATTAAGCAAGATGTTGAAAGTAGAGTTATGTTGACACACTTAAATGCAACAAATCTAGAAATTTGTACCTAAGCTTATTTGACTCGAGTCGATTATTTGAAGAGGCATGTTTTGTCGATTTGTGTTTGGTTGATGGTTTTGTACACCAATATGTAAGAGTACATGGAGATATTCACATGATGTGAATTTTTTTTCTTTGAAGGAGAAAAATGATATGTCAGCGAGCTATGTTTCTTGCATGATGTGTTTTCAGTTTGATGGTTTTGTTTGTGACAAGATGTCACAATATTTTGGGAAGGTCCACTCTTGAGTGAGAGCCTCATGATTACAACCTAATCATGAGAATAAAATGGGAGTGCATCGTTATTTTGAAAACAAATAGGATTCTGAGCTACCTAGGACTCGAACCATTATTTTTAAATTTGAAATATCATGGTGTGTTGTTTCAATCCCTGAATCCACAATCCTAACATAAATTGTTTTATTCTTTTTTTTCAGGATTTAGTTGGTTATATTAAAATTCAGTTGAATTTAAAATTCTTGGCTTAGTGGCATGAAATCTTGACCATTATTCTACACTTAAAGACATATCCAATGGTGCAAGAAAAACATCAAACGAAGTTCATTCAAAATTTATGCCTTTAGTAAGTTGACCTATCATGTTGACCACCATGGTATGAGATAATGACATTTTAGCCCCATTACTCATGCATGGCAAGCTAGCTACATGTGGAATTTTAACAATACTCTAAAATGTCTAAAATCACAAACGTCGTTAATGGTTGACATAGTCAAATCTTACACCTAGTTGGCTATCACGCTAGGTTAAATACTTGGCCACTAGGAGGAATAAGAGTTCCATTTTGTGTTATTGTATTTTGTTCCATAGTTGAAAATACAACTAGGAGTGTGAAGTTAGAGAGAAAAATGTATGAAGTTAAGTTTTTATAGCAACCTTACACGCTAAAGTCTTAGCTAACTCTAGAGAGATTACCTCTTTCTTTGTACTCACATATTTTCCATACCAGAAAAGAGAGAGTAGAGCATGTTTACATTTTAGTGTTCTTTTTCTCCCATAAGGATTTCCTAGGGAAAAAGGAGTCTAGAGCATCATTAATTTTTAGGGTTGCTTGTCTCCCATATAAGGATTTCCTAGGAAAATAATTGTGTTGATTATCTAGAGATATGTATGTGTGTGTTTCATTATTTTCTGTATTTCTTACGTTGTGTTTCATTATGTTTTATATTTCTTACATTTCTGCCCGAGCCTATTTTTCTTTCCAATCAAGGCTTATAAAATAACATGAGAAGCAACATGAGACTTGGAACAATCATTTTCATTATCTATATGGAAGGCAAGAAGGATTATATCCCTTAAGCTCAAGCTTATGTAGTTTGTCAATTTTTATCATATATTTTTTGGTAAGGGTAAATGTTTTTTTTTATCTATAGTACAAGTCACGAGTTCCCCAATTTTACCTCATGTAAAGCATGATTCTAGGATTACAACAATTTGTACTTGGTTTTTTATTGTCATGATGCCCTGTCTCAATCACTTGGCCATCTATTAATGGGTAGTTA